>CAKNYM010050354.1:90579-115440 GCA_932195095.1 Andricus curvator
TTCAACAAACTAGTTAAGTTTTCAACCAAGGAGATGAATTTTCAACAACATTAAAATTAATTTTAAATTATTCAGTTTTATCAACAAAGAAGTAGTTGAACTATCAAGCAAAAGAGATAAATTTCCAACAAAATACTTAAACTTTCAACTAAACAGTCCAATTGTCAAGCCAGAAAAACGAATTTTTTTGAAGGCAGTAAAATTTTTAACGAAAACGTTTACTATTAACCTAGAAGGATGATCTTCTACCCTAAAAGATGAGTTTTCGATCTACAAAGTTGAATTTTAAAAAAATCGTTCAACTTTTAACAGACGATATTTTATTCACCTCTGACGCCACTTTTCAGTCCCCAGGGAGTAAAAACTCTTTTTACTGCCTAGGGACTGAAAAGTGACGTCAGAGGTGAATAAAATTAAACTTCAGCCAAAAACTGTTGAATTTTCCCATATATTATTAAATTTTTAAATAAAGAGGACAATTTTTTCAGAAAATAGTTGAATTTTCAACAAAAAGTTGAAATTTTGACCAAAAAAGATTACTTTAATGAAATAGTTAAATATTTGATAAAAAAATGGGACTTTAACAAAATAGTTGCATCTTCAAGCTACGAAAATGCATTTTCAATTTAAAAGGTAGAATTTTCCACAAAAAAGTTCATTTACAACCAAGATTGATGACTTTTATACTATAAATTACACATTTTCCATCCGAAGGGATGAATTTTTAACAAAACAGTTGTATTTCCGACCAAAAAATATGACCTAAATATTCCAATTTTCATCACAATAATTAAACTTTCAACAAAATAGTTGCATTTTTAACTAAACAGTTGAATTTTTAAACTGAAAAGATGAATTTTCAGCTAAGAAGATTAATTTTCTACCAAAAGGGGAATTTTCAACAAAATACATAAACTTATGTCCAAATAGTTGAATTCCTAATTGAAAATTATACTTTTTCAAACAAAAATAAAATAGTTATTATTTCAGTTAAAAAATTACTTTCAACAAAAAAGATTGAATATTCAACCAGTCGAATTCAATGAAAAATACAAATTTTTAACAAAATAGTTGTATCTTCAACCAAAAAGATGAATTTTCAACGAATAAGATTTATTTTCAACCAAAGAAGACAATTTTTCAACATCATACATAATTTTTTTAGAAAATAGTTGAATTTTCAACTTATAAAGGATAGACATTCACCAAAAGCGGAATAATTAAATTTTCAGAAAAAAATAATTTTCAAGCAATAAGCTTTATTTCATAAAAATATTTAAATTTTCAACCAACAAGTTGTATCTTAAAAAACAAAATAAATTTTTAAGAAAGTGGTTCAACTTATAACAATGTAGTTTAATTTTTAACCAAAAACATGAATTTTCAGCAAAGAAGTTATTTTCCAACCCCATATTTTAATTTTCTACGAAATCGTTGAATTTTCAAGCCAAAACATCAACATTAATTCTTTACAAAACAGGTGAATTTTTTGTATGAAAATATGAATTTTTCACAAAAAAGTTAATTGAAAACCAAATAGTTGAATTATGAAGCAAAATTATAAATCGTCAACAAAAAATTAATTTCTCACAAAGCCCGAATCCATTTCGAATCAGACAGGTATTTTTTGGATTACAAAAAAAAAAAGTTTCGACGATGTTATGCGTATTTAAATTTTGTGCTTTGTTGAAAAAAAACATTTCTTTTCTTAAGAAAAAAATTCAACAAAACAAAATTTCAAACATGCAAACTTTATAGAAGTTTTTCTTACAAATCGAAAAAAAATATCGCCTAATTTTCCCTACAAAACAACATTCTTCATTTTTACCAAACAAAATAAAAAACGAATTTTCAAAAAAATATTGAAATCTTTTACCGAAGGTATGAATTTTCAATTGAAATGATGAATCTTCTATACACACAAAAAAATTTCAACAAAAGAGTTTCACATTCATCAAAATAGTTGACTTTTCAACCAAAGAAATGAATACTCAATGGAAAAAGGAATTTTTAAGAAAGAAGTTCAATTTTCAACGAAATAGTTGACTTTTTGACTGAAAAGATATCTTCTCATCAAAATAGTTGCATTTTCAATAGAATAATTCAATTTTCAACCGAATAGTAGAATTCATAACAAAAAAAATTATACTTTTAACAGACAATAATTGGAGTTTCGTATACGATTCTATTAATGCTGTTCGCCTTCAAGCGGAAAAACGTGAAAAAGGCAAAAAGATAATTCTTTAAAAAGGGGATAAGAAAGGAATAGGGGAAATAGTATGAAGTCTGAAATATGAAAGTAATTTGGGCCAGCCATCTGTCGCCAAAACTGCAAACTTTGTTAATATTTATCATCAGGAAACATACTAAACGTTATCTAATTTCGTGACGTTACTCCCACTTATCCCCCCATCCTTCAAATTAGTATCGTAATTTATGGAGGACCTCTGAGTAATCTTATGTTTTTTTTTATTTCTAAATCGATTCGCCCTACTGATACCACTGTCCCAAGGGTACCGACTCTCCCCTAAAATTGTATCCCTCTTTTCGGAATCAACCCCGAAAAATATTACTGAAGCTATGTAGCGTCGAATCGGTACACGTATCAGCTTCCCATGAATGAAGACTTTTTCCGATTTCCCATGAAATTCCCATGATTCAGTCTAGTTATAGGGGTGTAAAATAGAAAGGTCATCCCCTTAATGGACGATATCTGGATACTGTGCATGGTCCTCAAATGGTTCTAGATTCGAGGCTTCAAACGTGACATGTAAACTCCATTAACTCATGCTGCATAGGTGTAATGGTACTAGATTCGAAATTGGCCATCATCCTATCCAGAAACGTTTTTAGCGAGGAATTGTAACTTAGCGTAGCGCTATATATACGCAAAGGCTGATACGTTCATAAAGACCAGGAAATGGGGTTGAAACTCGCCTGAGTTATTACAGTCAAAGAGGGGAATTTACGAATGAGCAAATATGCGGAACTCGTAACTGAGTGGCTGAAATGGTACTACATAATGTTGTCAAGAATCTACTCTGTACTCCTAAACGAAGCGATTGCATATGTATGGTAGTGACGAATTGTGACAATTTCGGAATACAAGATTGAGGATGTCAAACTCGTTATATAATTACAGACTTCAGAGATAGGGCTGTGAAGTTACAAACTTTGGCCAAATGATGAGTGTTGGTTAGGCTGATTAAATAATTCAGTATCCATTAGTGGCTTCTACCAGTATATTCGTTTATTTGTGGATGTTACTTAACCATATGTTTCGTTACAGATCTGTATCCTTTTCAAGTTATTGTTTATTTACTTATATTGTTCAGACAGTTAAAGATAGAAGAGCCAATAGTGTAGATGTACCATTTGTGGCCACTGTACCGTTTGTGGCCACTTTGAGATTTATAAGTAAATCTTAAATATTTAGTTCTTACTATAGTATTATGTAGTGTATTTATAGTGTTTTTTGATATGTTGGCAACGCTGTGAACTCTTTTCTATAGGACGTTAAAAGTATAGTTTATGAAATAATTGAAAACATATGTGGACGCGTGTTGTACCTCGGCAATTTTAATTATTTCTTATAGGAATCTGCAGAACACCCTGGTGAGTGAATTACTGATATTTATTGAAAATCATAATCTTCTTTAAATGTTTATATTATATACTACTTAAAAAACTTAATAGTAAGTAAAAAAACATAAATTTACTGATAATAACCTAAAATATGAATAAAAAAGCCCATGGCCACAACTGGTACAGCAAAAGTATACAAGTGTCACTTTTGGTCATGCCATGGCCACAAGTGGTGCATAAGTTTTCCAGTTTTGGCCATTGTACTTATTGATTTAATATGTTAGATTATTCACACGTATATTATTCAGTTATTATTGATAAAATTATTGACAAAGAATTTCAATTATCAAACTAAGGACTAATTTTTTTATTGTTTATATTTTATAGGTTAAAATGATGTCGAGAGTAAAAAAGATGACCGTGGAGAAAATTCCTAAATCACCTTTAGCTACAATCAGTAAACCTAAAAGGACATTTTTCACGTATTCAGAAGCTGATTTAAAAAAACCCTTGGAATCAATTAAAAATGGGGCCGCTATTGCAGCAGCCAGTAAATAATATAAAGTTCCAAGAACAACGTTGCGTAATAAATTCCAAGGAAAAGCACCAGAAACTTCAGGTCGTTTTGGTCCGGAATCTGTACTTGGTCACAATATCGAAGATAAATTGGAGGAGTGGTTATTAGGAACTAGCAGAATGAGTTTTCCAATAAATAAAGACTTCTTGATACACTCTGTCAAGCAATTAGTAAAAGCAGAAGGCTTAAGAAATCCTTTTAAAAATAATGTTCCAGGAAGAAAGTGGTTTCAAGGTTTTCTCAGACGTCATCCACGTGTTAGACAAAAAAGAGCCGAACATCTTTGTAGGGCTCGGGCAATCGTCACGGAAAATGGCATCCGTTCTTGGTTTTCTCATGTGGCAGAAGAGCTTGGTGAAAATGTCAAAATACTTAAAGACCCTCGAAGGGTTTTTGATTTGGATGAAACGGCGATGCATCTTACACCAAAAGGTGGTCTTGCCTTAGCAGAGAGAGGAAAAGCTGGCTATGATGTAGCTGGTAATCAAAAAGAAAACGTTGCTATACTGCTTAATGTGAATGCTGCTGGAGAACTTGCGCCACCATTAACAATTTTTAAGTACGAACGTTTACCCAAAATTTGTGTTGATTCTGCTCCAAAAGATTGGGGAATAGGGAAATCGGAGAATGGATGGATAACTAGTGAATCTTTTTATGAGTATTTCACCAATATTTTCTGCCCATTTCTTGAAAAAAGTGTAACTGAACTCCCTGTGATTGTTTTCTTAGATGTTCATGTTTCTCATATGTCTATCCATCTGAGTAAGTTCTGTAAGGAAAAGCAGCTCATCCTGTGTTGTTTCCCGCCCCATTCGACGCATATTTTACAACCACTGGACTTATCTTTTTTCTTTCCTTTAAAACTAAGATGAAAGAATTTAATTCGTAATTGGCGCATAGAAAACAACGGTACTGGTCTCCAAAAGCATAACGTTCCAGCTTTTTTTATCAAAGCTTATTAATGAGGAAAATTTCACAGATATCATCAAGAGTGGATTTAAAGTTTGCGGTTTATGTTCATTTGATTCTAACGCAGTTGATTATAGTAAATGCGTTAAAATAAAAGATTCTGAAAACTCTCAAAGTGAATCTAACGAATCCGATTCACAAAAATCAGTGAAAATTTTATCTCATCGGGAATACGTTGAAAGCAAAATTGACGCTGACGTTTTACAACGTTTTAAAAATGCAAGAGCCACTGGTATTGATTGGGAAGCTGATGACAAATATAAGGTTTTGTATGATCTTTGGGTCAAGGCTGTAGAAGATGATACACATAAAGAGAAGGAATTGCGATCTTCATCTTGTCTTCCTGTAGCATCTGAAGATCCTTCTCCTTTGACTTCCAATGATAACAATGTCATTGAATTTTGTTTTCCAGAGTTTCTTACGCCTAATCTTGAGGAATGTGAGTAATCTTTACGACTGAATAAAACAAAAATTCAAATACAATTTCTTAATATTGATCTTTTTTGTAGTTTTCTATCCGTCGGTTGTTTAATTAATTTTTGAATAATGTTTTAATTTGATTACATGTTTTTACTCTTTTCTAGTCCAAGAACAATTGGAATCTTCAAAGTCTCATAGCCCTGACAAAAATTTCGATTGTGGAGTACCTCTTTTACCTGAACCTCCTATCCACCTAGATATTAGTAAAGATCCAAATGATGTTAGAGCAGTTCTTCCTTCCAGTGATGAAGTTATCCAATCATCACCTGTTATTATTGAAGTAATCGAACCTGAGCAGTTTCTACCGCTAACAAAGAAAATGTATCTAATTATAATACTCTAACGATACGTCGAAAGTCTTTAGATGAAATTATGTGTGGCCTAAAAAAACAGTCTTCAAAGCGAAAACGTGCTGTTCAACATTTACCTTCAGTAATAACAGCTGATAAATGGATAGAAATCATGGAAGCTAAAGAAAAAGAGAAAAACGATAAAGAAGAAGAAAAAAACTTAAGAAAATGGAAAGAGAATTAAAAAACAGGAAAAATTAAAACAAGAAAAATTAGAGGAAAAAGCTAAAAAACAATTAGCTGAAAAAAAACATGTTAAACCGCGAAAAAATTGTAAAAAATAACTAATATTTCCCTATGTGTGACAATTTTATTGTATTTTGTTTAATTATATTGAAAATAAATTGATATATTGATAATTAATAGAGTAAATATTAATCAAATTCACTCCAACCAAAAAAATTACTTACTATGGCCAAAAGTGGTGCAACCAATAGCTACTACTGGTGCATCTATGGCCACTACTGGTGAAACAGGAGGTAAGATTAAATATTATTAATTTTCCATAATAAAGTAAGGTTCAAAGATTTGGACTTTTAATAATTCGATTATTGATACACTAATAATGTTATTAATTCATATTTCGTTATGGTATATTTTATTTGAGTTAATTTAATTCTTGATAAAAGATACAAAATTGCTTAAAGTGGCCACAAACGGTACATCTACCCTATTTGAAAAATGTCATTGTACAACTAGTATCATTCATGAATTAAAAGGAAAATGAGCAATCATATCGAATGATACACGGAAAAAAAATTAGACTCTCTTGCAGAATTTCGTGTTAAAATTATGAAAATCGATTCGATGTTGAGGCATCATGGCAACAACAAAACCTCCTTGACGAAGAATTCGGAAAATTTAAGGCAAGGGAACCACATGCGGATCAGGTTTCAGAAACTACTTGTTTAAAAATAAAATTCTAATCCAAAATGAATTCCTCTTATAGAAAACATTAGGGTGATCCTTTAGCTTTAAAAACACGAAGTGCCGGTTTTCAAAATTGATTTTTAAAAGTATGAGAACATTTGTTTCGAAGGTATGATTTTGATCCGCGTTTGGACCCCGGGTCCAAACGCGGATCAGTATCAAAAAGGATTGGAACTAACATTTTCATTAAAAAGCAGATGTTAGAAGATAAGTTTAAGTAATAAAAATTAAAAAAAAATGTCTAAATAATATCGCTGTTGCCCGAACGCATGCGCCCGAACTCTCTAATGCGGTGTTCAACGCTAAAAATGCACTAGAATCGAAAGTCTTTCTTCTCTAATTGCTTCAAGAGCATTTTGTAAGGACATGGTGCAGCTGATCGATAATCCCAAAACCGTTACAAGAATTAGAAAATAATTTAAAAATCAGTTCTCAAAACAGTGCGACCATAATAAACCGTATTCAAATTCATTCAAAGTCGTTTAGTTTTGAAACTTTGATCACATTTACTATGCAAAATAAATATGGATGACTGCAACAGATTATTACTTATGTTTCCTTTACTGTAAAAATCAAATTATAAAACCATGAAAACTTTTGGCTTTTGTAAATTTTCATCATAAGTTTAATAACTATTACATCCCCAGATAACAATATGCGCACACGCTGCTACGCACGGTGCAGGCATGAGTGCGAATAAATCGTCACGCGTGTCACGCAGTTCACCAAACAGATGTGTCCGCATATGCGTGACATATGCGTCGCACGTCGTGCGAGTCGCACGCGTGTCGATGAAGTGCATGCCTTCTACAAAGATGGTTTTTAAACGATCCCAATCGTGTCTATCCTTTCTTTCTACAAGGGCATGCTAAAACTGCAAATTATTTTATGCTTTTTGATGTTTTTTCATATATACACGTGGAAAAAGTGAGATTTTACTTAACCTAACTTTCAATTTTCTGCAATTTAAACGAAAATATATATTTATATTTTTCTTTACTTACCAGTTTCTTTAATACAATTCGTGGCACGCAAACATCCCTATTGAAAAAATCCTCGTGTTATTTTCGGACGAGGAAAACACGAGGGAACCCGCGAGGATTTTTAAATTCCTCGAGGAAATCCTCGAGTAAGAGAATTAATCCTCGCAGAATTCCTCGAGGAATTTGAAAATCCTCGCGGATTTCCTGCTGTTTTCCTCGTCCGAAAATCAGACGAGGATTTCCTCGAGGATTTTTTCAATAGGGATTAATTAAGGCTCAAATATACGAAGAATAATATCGCAATGATCGAGTTCGTTGAAATTTTATAACAATTAACTACTGGAAAAGCACTAGTGTACACTACAACATGATGCTCACATAACCTCACTGACGGCAACGTTGGCAACGATATTAGGTGAACCGTGAAGTTTGACAATTGCGCATATACGATACAGGTACAAATATCATTTGAAATAAGATAAATACATAAATCATTTGAAATACGATATTAATTTGATTCAACTGAACCGAATTTACCAAATTTGCTGAATAAAAAATATTATTAACATATTGTTTATATTTATTCAGCAAGGACTACGACGAAATATGAGTGATGGCTGAATGAGCGTCATTGTGCACGCACGCATTTATTTGTCACTTTATCGCGGAATGTGCTTACCATTTGCGTGCAATATGGGTCGCATCGTGCGACTCGCACGCGTGCTTGAAGCGTGCGTCGCACGATTGTTATCTGGGTCATTTTTTGAATAAATTTGATAACATTAGTGACTTACGAAGCTTTTATAAACATATGTTGACAATCCAACAGAAAAAAGAAGAGTAAATATTAATTTATAAGTTTCGAAAATCTTAAGTAGAATTTAAGGTTAGGTATGAAATCACTACTTTTCATGTTTGCCGCATTCTGGAAATAGTACAAGATCGTCAGAATCTTATTAATTTACTGAAACTTCATGATTTTATGAATATTGTCTTGAAGTCTTATGATTTTCGAATAAATATCTATTGCAATATTAAAGAATTGTTCACTCACCGTAATATCACCCAACTCAACCACACTGAGAAATGTCAAAGTGGCCACAACTTAGAAAACAAATTTTTTTTGTAGAAGCAGTGCAGCCACTTACAACAATTTAGTTTTAGGTTCTCAATTATCAGTTGGGCTGAACATTTCACAAAACTTTTTAAATCATTATTTTAATTTACGGTAAAAAAAACAAGATAGATCCGCATTTGGACCCTGATCCGCATTTGGTACACTGATATATATAATACACTGGATGCAGGATTCAATGGAACGATCTGTGCCAACTTGAAGGCTTCGGAGCCGCCATTTTTTATGGTTGTTTTGGTTCGGGGCCATTCGAGACAGATCGGGATATGCGGGAGATTCAAATGTAGTATGGAAGAGAATTCAAAAATATTAATAAAAATCATGTAAAATTCAGTTTATTGTCAATGAGTCAATCGACTAAAACTGGAAACTAAATAAAACTTAATAAAAAGTAATTACATAAATAAAAATAATCGAACAGTACAAAAAAAGGAAAGTCGATGGGATTTTCAATTGGAGGAATACACATTTTGTAAACACGTGGTTTAGAATATTTATCAATTTAATTATTATGAATTCTGATAAAACCTGCAATTTAGCCAAAATTGCTAGTTTTTAATTAATAATTTTAATCTTCTGTGTTGAAAAAGCAAAAAAAATTAACCATAAAGTATAACTGTCGACAATTCAAAAATTTGGATAACTTTTTATTGATAATATGTGTTTTACTTTGTCATAAAAATCTAAAAGGTATTGCAGAAAACTACAGGATTTTACATTTTTTAATTTGGATGTTTGACGTCATAAAAATCTTTTAATTTTACGTAAAATTATTGTAGAATGTTAAAAATCTTTACAAAAAAATACAAGATTTCACCAAAGTTGAAATATTGGGAAACTGTACTTAAAAATTGTGTTGTATATACTAGTAGTTTATTGTAGAAATGCACAAATTTCAACAAAAAAATTACAAGCTATACACTTTTAGAATCCACATCAACGTTTCGACTTGTATTTTACTGTCAATTTTTGTAGGATATGTAATATATAATTTTCTACAAGGAACTACAATAAAAATAATTTTTCACTTTTACCAAGAACTTTTGCTATTATAATAAATCACAATGAACTGTAGTGCGATTATTGAAAATTGAACAATTATTGATTTTACAAGACGATTCTAAACACATTTTAACGTTAACAATATAAATTTTTCAATTTGAAAGCCTCAGTAGCTAAAAATATGTGAACTTCTGATTGAAACTTCATAAACTATTCTTAATTCTAAAATAATTTTAAATTAATAAATTTATAACTAAACGCTCTTATTCAATTCCGAATCATATTCAAATATTGTTTCAATCTAAAATATTCCATTTTTAACAATTTAATTTGAATTTTTTAATTAATGAAGACTTTTTTGGGATATTCAGCAATATTTTACTTTCCATACAGTTTTAATTGTCCCATTTAAGAAATTTTTAATATGTAATTGAAATTATTGAATTTTGATGCATAAATAACAATTGAACAATTATCAATTTAGAAAAAATTTGAGTTAGTTCGAGAGATATTTAAAAATTTTGAGAAGATCCAAACTTAATTTAAAACTGGACAAAATTTCGAGAAATGAAAAACTAAATTTCGATTCTTGAAGATTTCGAAATAAAATTTTGAACTTTTTATGGATCTTTGAAGGTTTTAAAAAAACAAAATAATTTTTAAGTTTGCTGAGAAGATTTAAAATTATTTTTTATTTTGAAAAATTAATATTAAGAGCAAAATTAAAAAAGATTGTAGACAGAATGCAGATGTTTGAAAATTTCGAACACAAAATTTATAAACTTTTTAAGCATTTTGAAAGGTTTCAAATGAATAAAAAATTCTTATTTCTTTAGTTAATTTTAAAAGAATATTTAATAAAATTTTCAAAATAGAACCAGGATGATTTTAAGGTAATTTTTTTACTTTTGCAGGATTTTCAAAAAATTGTAGGAAAAATTCGAGTTGCTTAAAATGATATAATTTGCAAATTTTTTTGATTAATTCTGATAAATTCTTTCTCAATTGTTCAATTTTTATTTGCAGTCAGAAAGTTGTTCTTTTTCGACCTAGGATGACAAATATTGAGAATATTGAAAATAGATAATGTTAAATGGCATATATATGGTGTCCAATCAATTGCTATATATTTGAAAAAAACTTCAAACTTAAGGTTTTTTGTTGTTTAATAACGATTTTTCATTATTGTCTTTTAATATTTTAACATTGCTTTAAAGTTTAAACATAGAAGCTTTTATGCAATAGTGATCAGGTACACATCTTAATTTAAAATTATCTCATTGCAATATTCTTCAAAGTTTTATTGTACTTTTCAAGAGAAAAAATGTTCTAAACCACGTGTTTACAAAATGTGTATTCCACCAATTTAAAATCCCATCTACTTTCCTTTTTTTGTCCTGTTCGATTATTTTTATTTATGTAATTACTTTCTATTGAGTTTTATTTAGTTTCCAGTTTTAGTCGATTCACTCATTGACAGTAAACTGAATTTTACATGATTTTTATTAATATTTTTGAGTTCTCTTCCATACTACACTTGAATCTCCCGCATATCCCGATCTGTCCCGAATGGCCCCGAACCGAAACAACCCTAAAAAATGGCGGCTCCGAAGCCTTCAAGTTGGCACACGCGTTTTCCATTGAATCCTGCATCCAGTGTATTATATATATATATATATATATATATATATATATATATATATATATATCAGTGATTTGGTACCTTTGCCCTACATTCTGAAGGTGTGCGAAATTGATGTTTTATAAAAACTGTTTCTTTGTGTGAGCAATTTTAATTGCCACACTGATAAGATAGCTTTGAAAATTTATTTATAGCGATTGTTTGAAGTTGGACACCAATGGTTTCTCAATTTATAGAAACAAAATTTTCACAAATTTGGGAAAACGGAATATCCACATGATAAGGTGTGTAGCTGTCTCAAATAAGAATAGAATTATTTATTTTAGTCATTTTCATCAATGACTGAAGTGATCAGAAAGCTGAAGAAAGTTTAGACAGAATTAGATAAACTGTTTCTATTGTAGGAGATAGAATTCAGTGGATTTCACATGCTTAAAACGAAATTGATTTTTCACAAACGACATTTTTTTTTGGGTTAAATCCAAAAAGATGTGTTCCCAAAAACAGAAAATTGTAGAAATCAAAAACCGTAACCTATAAAAAATTAGATTTAATCATAATAATTCTTCATAAAACATCCTGGATTATAATAAATTATAATTAGCTACATTCTTAGGCAGTAATCAGATACAAATATCTGACACTTAAAGTTACACGTTATAACAGTTTTTTAAGATTAATTTAGGATGCCATGTGATATTTTTACCTGAAAAACTTAAATTATTCTGGAAAAATTAAAATAAGACTGTAAATTATTTTTAGATTTTAATTTGTGAAATGAGTTCATGATATATTGTGCTTAAGTTTTGGATATCTGTTCTAAAGTATATTGCATTTTGGTCACTTTTTATATAGATCATTTGTAAAATTGGTATTTTGTGATTGATTTGTTCTTCGTTTAAAACTTTAACGTTTTTAATATTAAGATCGAAATTGCGAGAGTATTAAAAAGGTTGTTTCATTGAAAATTCAGAAAAGAATTTGAACAAACGCATTATTGCATGTCATTACAATAATCTTTTTTTGAGTTAAAAGATCTGTGATTTGATTATTTGCAAATTTTGATTCTCTGATAGTTTTGTAACGCTCAACTATCTTGATTTTCAACAGTCTCGTTTATATAAGCTTTCTATACCAATTAATAACAATTTTGTTATTTTCTATTGAGAGTGTTAAATCCAGGAAACTATTTTGAAAAATAATATGCATTACTCGGAATGTAACACAAGGATCGCAACTCGTTGCGATCATTGTGTTTCATCCCTTGTAATGCAACATACTATTGTTTTATTTTGCTAATTCAATAGTGAATTTGAATTCGTCATTTGCAGAGTTAAGTTTTCGGAGAATATCATTTAATTTATTTTGCGGAAGGCAATTAATGTGCCATCCATATATCAGAAACAAAAAAATAATGTGATAACTCAAGTTATTTAAAATTTGTTCTTCAATATTGTCCATTACAATAGAAGCTGCGGCAGAATTTGATGAGCTAATAGGGACGCCGAAAATTTGTTTGCAAGAGAGAAACAATATTTTCTAATCATAAAAATGTTAATTTGATAAATTTCTCGTAAAAAATCTTCTTTGATGTGGTGATCTGGAAAAGAAATGATAGATCTCAGAGGACAATTTGCTTTATTTAGTTATAGATAGACCATAAAACCTATATCATCAGTTGCTATAACATTTGTCGTATGTGAAAAGTTATATTGGTCCAAACTGATGATTCTTTTATTTTTAAGTTCTATTATAAGATGTGTGAATTCGGCTTCTTATTTTATTGTAGGATCAAAATCCAATCTTTTATAAGAGAATTCGTCTTCTTAAAGCTGCAAAACTTTTGTAATGTAGTCTTGTTTATTTATTATTATACTTTTGTTACTTTTATCGGCAACTGTTAGAATAATATCTTTATTTGTTCATAAAAAGGGTTTATTTTTTATTTTTAGTTAAAGTGTATTATCAGGTCTATCAAATTTATAACTATTATACATTTAGTTGTATCTCTAGTATTTTATTTCTAATGTGATTTTGACAATCTACTAGAATGTGTTTGATTCAGTATTCAAGTTAAGTTATAATGTTTGATATTGGCAAATTATTTTTATTGAAAGTACGAAATTTTTTTCCAAAAATTATTAATTCTTTGATAACATTAGCTATGTGTTTATCCGACATTTTAAATACCCAATTATTAAGATTTGTATCCAAATTACATTTTTGTTGTAGTTGAAGATTATTTTGTTTTTACTTAGATGTTTCTATAAAGTTTTCAACAAAATTTTTGGTGTTAGATGTTTGGATTTTTAGATTATTAAAAAATTATCTGAGGTTTTACTAATAATTTGATTTTTCAATAAGCAAGATGGTTCTCTAAATTTATAGTTTCTGGAGATATATCTCTAATTTCTTGTGTTAGAATTTGTTACCTTAACATGTTATGCAGTTTCCTATACTTTTACAAACTTTTTTTGATAACCATTTGATATTTGGTATCTATATTTTGATATCTGATGTTTTTAATTATATAGTTAAGCAAAAGATCATTGTCCTTTCATCTAAACAAAAATGTTATTTGGGTTTTACGGTTTACGGATTAAAAAGCAAGACTTTTCGATTCCTTGACGATGCTGGATGTGTAGAAATTTTTGGTCAAGTCCTTTGTAGAAATCTTTACAGTTGCTCATGATATTGTTTGTTTAAAGCATTTTTTAGGAAAATAATTTCAATAATTAGTTTGTTTGGACCGGTTAAATGAATAAGTATCCATCAGTGGCTTCTATCAGTATGAGGCTTTATTTGTTGATGTTGTTTAACATTTGTTAAAATAAAATTTTCAAGTGAAAATTCAATTTTTGAGTGAATTATTTGTTCTTGCTCTCGTGGTAGAAAAATACTGAGTATTGTTTATCTAAACACACTACGTAATAACTGAAATGACACGGTGATATAGACATATAGTTGGCTGATGTTGATCCTATATGAAAATTAGTTAATTTTTATTATCTGTTTTAATTTTTGAAAATATACAACCATAAAATATAGAACTATATAAATATACAATAATAAAGTTGAAAGATACAATTTGCAATAGTTTTATTTATTCGAAACAAATTTTATTCGCAATAAATAAAAATCATTTTTTCAAACTAACAAATTTTTAGAAAAATTTCACAGAATGTATTTTTTTCTCCCACCTGTTCAAAAATTCAAAAAAAAAATCATCGAAATTTTTCTCATTTTTCAATCACTCGTAACAAAAAATAAATAAAAATGTAATGACAACAATTTTATTTTTCTTCACAATATTCTATATGCTTCAATTTGAGTCATCCCCGAAGAAAATCAGACTAAACGAAAAGCTCCCAGGACAGGGGTCTAATTATTTAAATTTTCCTCATTTATTTTTTATTTCTTAACCACTAAAATAAAAAAATAAAACTATTGCATATCAAATTTTATTTTTTTTTCTCTAAATTTTACACGCCAAGAGCTTCCATTTAAGCTATTCCCAAAAAAAGTCGGACTAAAAGAAAATCTCCGAGCTTATAAGAAAACAAATTCTTCTTATTTTACTTTTTTTCAAACCAATGATTTAAAAAAAGAAAGCTATAGAAAATTATCCTTCAGGGTTGAAAATTCGACTGTTTGGTTGAAAATTCTTTTTTTTTTTTTTTTTTTTTTTTGGTTGACGCTTCATCATTTTAGTTAAAAAATTAATTTCTGTAACTAAAAATTTACCTATTCCATTTTTTCTTGAAAATTTATCATTCTTGATAGAAATTTGATCTTTTTACTTGAAAATTCATCTGTATGGTTGAAAATGTAACTATTAATTTGAAAATTCATTTTTCTTACTTAAAATTTAACTATTTTATTTTTGGTTGAAAATTTGTCTTTTTTAGTTGAAAATTCATGTATTTCGTTAAAAAATATAAATATAATATAATAAGAAAGTATAATAATATAATAATAATATAATATAATATGATAATAATAATATAAATATAATTATATAAATTTGTAAAATATTCATTACTTTAGTTAAAAATTCATTTCTTTGGTTGAAAATTTAACTATTTTGTTGAAAATTCGTTTTTTTCAGTTGAAAATTAATTTTTGCATTCTCATCATAATGAGAAGGTATTGGTTTTATGTAAAATTTGACTTAGACTGTTTTCATCGAATCTCCACGTTTTGAGACCTCCTGAGCAAGAAAACACGATTTTTACGAAGGTGTATGTCCGTCCGTCTGTCTGTAGTCTGTAGTCTGTAGGCACGATAACTTTCGAAAAAATAATCAGATTGGATTGTGCGTTGGCACACTTTTTTAAGGCCTAAAAGGTTAGAACAAGTTCGTTAACCAGCTATTTTGGATCAAAATTCAAAAAGTTAGAGCATTTTGAAAATTTTTAAGACCATTTTTTTCAAGATTAAGGAATTCTATGTACAGCTCTTCATAGTACTTGAAAATTCACACAATTTATCTCAATGACATTTTTCGATAAAAATAAAATTATCAGAGTTATAGCATTTTGAATATCCAAAAAAACAAACGAAAGTGAACAATTTAAGCGGAACAACGCACGATATGAAAAAAAGTCAAGAAAAGAAAAACTTTGCTTTTCAAAAGTCCTAGAAGATTATCACAACAACTTTTCGAATTTTTGCGAAAAAACAAAAATTCAAAATTCGATCGCACAAAAAATAATGAAAAATTTCATTTTGCGGTCAAACTATATGTAGGATACGAAAAGAGATAAATAGCCAAAAATTGTGCACCCAAAAAAGATCTACAAGTTTGTCAATAATCACTTTTTAATAATACGCTTAGTTTTTCTTTTATTCGTAAAAAATAACATTAAAAATTAAAAAATTCAATTTTTGGACAAACGACACAAGCTATGAAAAAAAATTAATAGGCGAAAGTTGTTCACTCAAAGACGATCTACGGTTTTGTTATTTATAATTTTTAGAAAGGGCAAGTAGATTTTTTTAAATCATAAAAAATAAGAATAAAAATTAAAAAATTGAATTTTTGGAAAAAAGACACGAGTTGCAATAAAATGTATAATAAAAACCTTTTTTGTATAGGATATGCACTTTTTCACATTCTCATCATAATGAGAAGGTATGAGTTTTATGTCAATTTTTTTTTTAATTATAAGAACAAGACAATGAAAATACGTATGTTTCAATACCAATACATATTATGAATTGTGATAATATAAATTTATTGAAACTATAGATATTTCAGGGTAGCTAAGAATAAAAATTAGTGCTAAATAAGAAGCAAATATTAAAGTAAACATGAAAAATAAAATTTATACAATATTTTGCAATACCTGAATAAGCAGTACCAGCTTGAGTGCAGAAATAAATATAATAAACATTTGATATGATAGTGTTGAACATAATGTAGAAAAATTCGCATTTTGGACAAAATCGAGTGCAAAGCACAAAATGCGTGATGAGAATGTGTTCGTTAAAGCCGAAGGAGCTTTAACAAAAGAGAATTCACAATCAGCAAATGCAGAAGTCGATGATTTGACCTTTAATTTTAAAAGTTCTGTGCGTAAATTTGAGGTAAATATATTATCGAGCGCGAAGCGCAAATACCAACAGTCGCGCGCCCTAGGCGCGCTCAAATTTGCAAACCGCGAGCGCAGCGCGCGATGAGAATGTGCCCGCATACTGGGCAGATTTTTCAAATTGAAAATGTAACTATTCCATTAAAAAATTTTTTTTCAATTAAAAATTTATTTGTTCTGTTGAAGATTCGTATTGTTTGGTTTATTTATAGTATTTTTTATTTTATTTTTTTAAGAAAGATTCATTACTTTGGTTGAAAATTTAACTATTTTGTAGAACAATTCTTTTTCTTAGTTAGAAATTAATTTTTCCAATCGAACATTTTATTCTTTCATTTTTCGTTTAGAATTGATCTTTTTGCTCTGAAAGCATTAACTATTTGGTTGAAAATTTATGTATGTCTCATTTCACTAAAAGTGTTTATGCTAAATTCAGAAACATTTTTTTGCATCAATATTATTGATCCCTAAGTGTAAGGTTTTTTTTTATACCTGAAATAAAAATTCAAAACGATCAGGGAAAATGAATAATTGGTCAGGGAAAAGTCAGCGAAAGTTAGAGAATTTCAAAATTGGGATTTTTTAGCAACCCTGTTTCATTAGTTAGGCCCCTTTCCGATAAAGGGCTTTTTCTCATGAATTTTTGCTTCCTCATAGAGGAAGCTTTGTGATTGTAACATTTTCCAAAATTTTTAAATTCAATTAATTGAACCTTCCCCAATTTAAAAATGTCTAATACAATGTTCTAAGCAATTGTCCGGATGTATCTGTGTGTGGATGCGTGGATGTCACGCTTTTTTGTGAACACGATAACTTGAAAACGGTCGCAGATAAATTGATGAAATTTGGACGGCTTATTTTACCGACTAATATCTTGAAACTGACCAAAGGATTTCTAAAAATATTTGTTGCATTTTTCCTGAGCACTTAATAGTATTTCAAAATTGGTTTTTTATAGGAAAACTTTTTTCATTAACATCATTCAAAGTTGATGCAAGAATATAAAAGATTCCTTGGTTCGAGACGAATCAATTGACCTATAATGTTAATATATTTTATCAAAGTGTAGGAAAGTTATGGTAATTTATATATTTTGAAAATCTGTTTTTTATAGTAAAACTTTTTTCATTAACATAATTCAAAGTTGATGCAAGAACATAAAAGATGTGTTGATTCGAGTCGAATCAATTGACCTTTAATATTAATACATTTTATTGAAGAGTAAGGAAGCTATGGTAATGCATAATATTCGAAAATACGGTTTTTTATAGTAAAACTTTTTTCTTTAACATAATTTAAAGTTGATGCAAGAATATAAAAGATTCCTTGGTTCGAAACGAATCGATTGACCTATAATATTAATACATTTTATTAAACAGTATGGAAGTTATTGTGATTTATATATTTTGAAAATCGGTTTTTTATAGTAAAACTTTTTTCACTAACATAATTTAAAATTGATGCAAGAACGGAAAAGATTTCTTGATTGAAGACAAATCGATTGATCTATAATATTAATACACTTTATTGAAGATTAAGGAAGTTATGCTCATTTATAATATTTGAGTCATCTGCTCCAAACAGAAAAACTTTTTTCATTGACATAATTCAAAGTTGACGCATGAATAGAAAAGACTTTTTGATCCTAAGTTTTCAAATAGGGTAATTCTGACAATTTTTGTAAAAAAATCATAAAGCTGGGAAAGGGAGAGGGTGATACAGAACTTTTCTCATCCCTTTTCCAGCTCGAAAAATTATCATTTCGAATACAAAATTTGATTTGTCTTTGTGTTAAAAAATTTTTTTGTATTATTTTGTAGTTTTGGATTTTTTGTACATTTATATTTTTAAATTGATCAAAATGAAGACTTTGGTTTGTCTATTATTGAAAAAAATAACTAATGCTTCCTCTATGAGGAAGCAAATACATTTGCTAACGGGAAGCAAAGTGCTCGTGAAATGAGCACCATATAATTATAAATACAAACAAAGTGGAAACACTCGAAATCGAATTCACAGCTATTTTATTTTTAATGAAAATCTTTCTTGATTAAAATATTAACTATTACACTTTTTTTTGAAAATTCATATTTTTTTGTTG
Source organism: Andricus curvator (assembly GCA_932195095.1). Lineage (NCBI taxonomy): Eukaryota > Metazoa > Arthropoda > Insecta > Hymenoptera > Cynipidae > Andricus > Andricus curvator. The sequence continues at coordinate 109,928 of CAKNYM010050354.1, forward strand.
AAAAATGATCTGTTTCATTTTTGGTTGAAAGTTCAAAGTTTCCATTTTTTTGGTAAAAAAATTAATCTTCTTGGTTAAAAATTCATCCCTTTGGTTTAAAATTGAATTATGTTTGTTAAAATTCATCTCTAAATTAATTTTTTTTAAATTGAACTATTTCATTGAAAATCCGGGTTTTGGTTGAATTCAACTGTTTATGTTTTAAAATTAAATTCTTCCTTGGCTGAATCTGTTTTCGGTAAAAAATTCAAGATTTTTTCAATGATCTTGAAAAATTTGTTTGCCTTTGTTGCGAAATTAATGTTTTAAACTGAAAATTACCCTACTCCATTTTTGAAAAAATAATCATGAAAATAATAATAATAGATAATAATACAAATAAATTTGTAACTAAACAGTTGGATTTTTTAACTAAAAAAGATATGTTTTCAACCAGAAATGTAATAACTAAATTTTCAGTTCCAAAAATTTATTTTAAATGAAAACAAATTAATTTTTACCAAAATAGTTAAACTTTCAAGCAACTATTTGGTTGAAAATTTACTTACTTTGTTGAAAATTTGTCTTTTTTTGTTTGAAAAAAATTAATCTTCTTGGTTTAGAATTAATCTTTTTTGGTTGAATTCATTTTTTCAACTATAAATTTATCAACTCTTCCTTTTTTGGTTAAAAATGCAACTTTTACATTTTTGGTTGAAAATTCATCTCTTTGATTTAAAATTAATCTTTTTGGTTGAATTCAAATGTTTTTTATTTTAAATTAAAATCATTCGTGATTTCGAATTGCACTCTTTTGTTGAAAATTTGTATTTTTTGGTTAAATTCAACAGCTTCTGATTTAAAATTAATATGTTTTTTGGTTGAAATATCAACTATTATACATTTTTCATGGAGAATTAAACTTTTTTTCATTCAAAGTTGAACTACTTTGTTAAAAATTCATTTTTTGTTGTTGAAGATTCATCATTTTAGTTGACAATTCATCTGTTTTGTTGAATTTTTTTTCTTTAAACACTGATTTTTTTTCAATGAAAATGTAACTATTCCATTTTTCGAAAATTTATCTTTTTCATTTAAAAATTTAACTATTTTCTTTAAAAATTTGTTTGCTTTTCTTGTGAATTAATTTTTTTCAACTGTAAATTACCCTATTCCATTTTTGAAAAAACAATAACTAATAATAATAATAGATAATAGTAAAAATTAATTTTTACCAAAATAGTTAAATTTTCAAGCAGCTATTTAGTTGAAAATGTATGTACTTTGTTGAAAACACGTCCTTTTTGATACAAATTTAATCTTTTTGCTTAAAAATGATTGAACATTTTTCGTTAAATATGCATCTTTTTGGTTAAAAATTATTTTTTTTTCAGCTGGAAATTTAAATATTTCATTTCTGGTAGAAAATTGATCTTTTTTATTTGAAACTTCAACTATCTGGTTGAAAAATGATGTATTTGGTTAAAAATTCGTCTTTTTGGATAGAAAATTAATGTTTTTAATTGATTTAACTGTTTGGTTGATAATTTATGTATTTTGTTCAAAATTCTTCTATTTTTGTTGAAAATAAATTTTTTGTTCGAAAATGCAACTGTTTGGTTAAAAAATAAAATGTTTTTCATTTAAAATAAAAATATTTTTTAGTTCAAATATTAGCTATTACATTTTTCGTTGAAAATTCAACTACTATGTTGAGAATTTGTTTTGATGTTTGGTTAAAAATTAATTTCTATCTGAAAATTTAACTATTTGGTTGAAAAATAACTTTTTTGTTGAAAATTCATATTTTCAGGTTAAAAATTCAACTATTTTGCAGAAAACTCGTCTTGTTTATTTATTTTTTTTAACAAAGATTCATCACTGTGGTTGAAAATTTAACTATTCTGTGGAACAATTCTTTTTCTTGGTTACAAATTAATTTTTTCAACCTAACATTTAATTCTTTCATTTTTCGTTTAGAATTGATCTTTTTGCTCTGAAAACAGAACTATTTGGTTGAAAATTATTGTATGACTGATGTCACTAAAAGTGTTTATGCTAAATTCAGAAACAAAATTTTTTTTGCATCAATATTATTGATCCCCTAAGTGTAAGGTCGTTTTTATACCTGAAAGAAAAATGCAGAACGATCAGGAAAAATGAATAATTGGTCAGGGAAAAGTCAGAGAAAGTTAAAGAATTTCAAAATTGGGATTTTGTAGCAACCCTGTTTTATTAGTTAGGCCCCTTATCGATAAAGGGCTTTATCTCACAATTTTTTTTTTTTGTAAGTGATATCTTTATTGTAACTGATGAACATGTCTCCGAGGATGAATAGCGTTAGCTTGGACTTCAGATAAAATACATACAGCTGGGAGTGAAAAGAGGACTGTAAATCTTTTTTGTATGGCAAACCTACTATCATGGCATCAACTACCCCCAGGGACACGCAAAGCACCCCTCCGTGAAAAAGCTTAAAAATGACCTTAAATTTTTCACAGCAGCCTGAGCTTTCGTGGATTAAGCAGGGCTTCTTTCAGGATTGATCGTCCATTCTCGTAAAATCTTTTTGAAAGAAAACTATCAAAAAAATTGTTAAATATTTTCTCTAGGTAAAATTATTTAAACCAATAGTTAAAAATTCTTATAAACGATTTAAATCCAACTTCAAACATCTGAGATGCAAAAATAGTTACGATGAATTTGTGAAATACAAGTTAGCCAAGTAATTAAAAACAATATTCATAATAAAATATGTTAAGAAACTTTTTTGATGAAGTACCCGATAGAAATTTTCTAAATAAATTAAAAAATCTATTTTATTATTATATTTTACTAATAATATTTTTTTCCAAATTACTTAGCCAACTTCGATATCACAACTTATTATTAATTATTAATTATTATTATATTAATTTAAAAAAAGATAGGTGCGTTTAATTAAGGTAACTTTAATAAAATTACTAATGTTATAAATTTGAAAAATTAAATTAATTGTTGCAATAATTTTTGTTAAAAGTTTTTCAAATGAATTGAATTAATTTATGCTTCAATTTAATTTACTGATACGAATTTTCAATTTAAATTCAAAATGGTAAAGGTGGCGATGTTCGCCGAAATATAATTTAAATAAAAATGTTAAATTAAATTTTTTATCTGTTCTTTTCCACAATCACCATAAAGTTTAACACATGTTTCCCATAAGAAAATAAACGTTTTCGTGAATATATAACAGAATTTTCAATACTAGGCATAGAATGAAAATCAATCATTACTTTTTGAATTTCATTTCCAAAAACGTGATTTATAGGGTACCAAAAATTCCCCATAAATGGAAAATTGGTTTTTGCGAGTTTTTGGCGCTAATTCTTCTTTTTTCCGTTTATTCAGTATAAGTTGTTTGTATTACCAAAAATATTACCTTCTACTGATGATCGGATGTTTAAAAAAATTGTTTAAATAATTTACTTTTGTTTTTAGCAATTTTCTCTTAGAATAGAGGTAGAAAGTCGTGTTTTTTTTTAAATTTTTAAATTTTGTTTACAACTTTTTAGTGAGAACGAGAGAATAATTAATTCAATATAATCAATTTAATTTTTCAACAGCTGATTATTATTTATAACAAGACTCTCTTAGAACAGTGCTAGAAAGTTGCGACTTTTGCTTAAATTTCCAACATTTTTCATCTTTTCACTTACAGTAAGATAATACTATTATTTTAAGTTAACAAAAATAATTGTTTAAATAATTTATTATTCATAAAACTATCTTCCCTTAGAATAGTGCAAGAAAGTTTCAGTTTTTTTATCAATTTTCACCTTTTTGATAAACTTTTAGTTAGAATGATTTGATAATTGATGCGAGTCAATGAAGTATTTGTTCTAAGAAATTATTATTGTTTATAACTATCCTTACTTAGCGTAATGCTTGAAATTTGCGATTTTCTTCTGAAATGTTTAAGTTATCATAATATTATAATGATATTATATTATAATTATAATATTATAATTATATCATATTATAATTATAATGTTATGATAATGAACAATTTATCATATGAATATCAAAGAAAATCATTTTGTTGAACAATTTATTATTGTTCATAGCAATTTTCTCTTAGAATAAAGGTAGAAAGTCGTCGTTTTTTCTGATTTTTTCAACCTGTTTTCCACTTTTCAGTTAGAGCAAGAAAAAACTTAATTAAACCTAACAAAAATAATTGTTTAAACAATTTATTATTATTTATAGAAATATTATCTTAGAATAATGTTAGAAAGCTGCAGTTTTTTCTTAAATTTCCAAACTTTATTTAACTTTACTTACAGTCAGATAATAATTAATTAAATCTAATAAAGAAAAAATAATTTTTAAAATAATCTATTATTCATAAATCTATATTTACGTAGATTAATGGTAAAAATTGGCTGTTTTTTCTTAAATTTCCAACCTATTTTGTTATTTTCATTTACAGTAAGATAATAATTAATCAATGTTAATCAAAATAATTGTTTAAATAATATATTATTGATAAAAATATGTTTCGTAAACATTTCAGTAATAGTGAGGTAGTAATGAATACACCTCCTTAATATCTTCATATATGTATATTATTATTGATGACTTCTACTTCAAGCTATCCTTTATCTTTAAAATAATATTTTTTAAACATTAGAAAATACGTGAAAATACTTTATTCAGAAAAAAATCGAATACTATTTAAAAAATTATTCCATTCAATGATTACTAATTATTTTTCATCACTAAAAAGTAAATGGAAAGTTGAGAATTTCAGAAAAAAACCACAACTTTATAGCATTACTCTCTGTTACCCTTACTCTGACTAAAAAGTTGACAAAAAATTAGATTAGAAATTTCTCAAAAAACCGCAACTTTCTAGCATAATTCGAAAATAAGATAGCCATAAACAATAATATCTTGTTAAAACCATTTTTTGTTCACTATAATTAATTATGATCGCATTGTATGGATAAAGTTGGAAAATTCTTGCAAATGTAAGAAAAAATCGCAACTTTCTAGCAACATTCTCAGAGAATATTGTTATAAATGATAAAAAATTGTTTATAAAAGTATTTACATTATTTTTCATTAAATATTTTCTTGCTCTAACTAAAAAGTTAAAAAAAAAGTAGAAAAATTGAAAAAAACGCGACTTTCTACATCTATTTCAAGAGAAAATTGCTATAAACAATAATGAATTGTTTATAGCACAGATAAAAAATTTATTGTTTTTTGTTTTGTTTTAATCTCACAATTTTTAATATATTAACATAAAATCACGTCAAACCAAATATTGACCATTTGGACAAAAAAAATCCGCCCGCTTCGCGGGCACATTCTCATAGCGCGCCTCGCGCGCGGCTCGCTTCGCTCGCAAGTTTCAGCGCACCTAGGGCGCGCACCTGTTGGATCTCGCGCTTCGCGCTCGATTGGGTATTCATCTCGCGCTTCGCGCTCGATTATATGTTTATCTCGCGCTTCGCGCTCGATAATGTATTCACCTCGCGCTGCGCGCT
>CAKNYM010050354.1:123007-149629 GCA_932195095.1 Andricus curvator
GAGAATAGGGTAAGCGAGGGAAAATGAGGGGAGGGGCAGTAGTAGAAATGAGAGGCAATCAAGAGAATGAATGTAGGGGAAGTGAGGGGAAGTAGGAAAATGATTAAAAATGATATTGAGTTGAGTTGGGTAAGTGAGGGCTGAGGAAAGGAAGCTGGTGAGGGGAAGTATCAGGTAGGGAAGCGATGGCAGGAGAAAGTACAGGATGAAGAAATTGTGGAAGGGGGGCAAAGGGTGACGTGAGGGGAAGTAAAGTGTGGAAGGGAGAGGTTTGAACGACTTAATTAACTTCCTAGTAGGATACGAAACCCTTTTTTCATTGGCGCGTGGGAGACGACGGAAGACATCAACTTAAAATTTCTCATTTAGAATTCAGATTCTGGCTTTAATTAATCGAAAACTAATGAGAGGTCGTACTCTCGACTCGATCCAATCACCCTACTAAGACGATACCAATTATTATATAAGTATGTATTATTATATTTTGAAGGTACAGACAATTTAATCTCTAAAGTAGAACTACTAGAGAGATTCAGCAAATCAGCACATCAGCACACGAATTCCGGAAGTTTTCGAATATATAGATGAGGTTATTCCCCTCGCAGCCAATTAGCACAATTAATTAAGAGAGATTCTCTCATTTCAGCGTGTTGTTGTAGAGGAAAGGGGACGAGAGTGCCAAATCCAATTGGGGTGAGAGGAGGACGAAAACTCATATGGGTACACCATAAATTCGAGGATTTGGTGGACGCTCTCGACTCCCGGCCCATACAGGTCGATATTTTACGCTGTTCCAGTTTTTGGGAAGTGTCAAGTTGGCCAAATGCAGAATTTATTTTCCTTCATTTTGACAAACTTGGTATCTAGCTTCCATGCAAAAATAAAAGTTAAATTGTAATAAAGTATGCAAACATTTTTCAGTATTTTCATTTTTGTATTGTATAATATCTATTATGGGAAATAATATATTTAAAAAAGCGAGGAGAAATATTTTTGATTATTGATGAAAATTGATTTCTGGACGTCATAATTAATAAAGACCAAATTCAATTCAAATCATGCGGACAATTCAACTTCAAGACACATTTTTTCTGAGAAAAAAATAATTTTTGGAAATTTACCAGTATTGGAAATTTCACGATTGTTTTCAATAACAATACAAATTTTGTTGATATAATTATTCTAATTGAGCTATTTAGGTTTGCTTTCTTAACTCTAGTGAGGTTAATTGTTCTCTGTCGAAATCAACCAGAAAAGCAGCAAAATGTTGAAAAATTAATAAAATAGTGGCTGTTTCTCTGAAAATATTATAAGTATATTTTCTTCAAGAATATACCTTTTTTTGCAGATTTGTGTGTCCACGAGTTTTTTTTCCAAAATTGAACTTTAGAATTTCTTTTAGAAACAACAGAAAGTTCGATAAAATGGAAATAAAAAACTTTGTGAATTTTAAAATGTTTTACAAAAAAGACCTCTTACTCTCTTATAATATTTTGCATTGTTCACGAGATAGAATTCAATTTTTCAAGAAAAAAAATTCTTTTGGGATTTTCTATTAAATTCGACTTTATCTTAAGGGCTGAAATTTGAAAACATGAAAAGTTGATTTTATTGAAAAACCTTAGTTTTCTAGCAAGATATCATAAAAGAGTGATCTTTTTTAGAGCATTTTAAAATGACGAAATTTTTTCCCAACTATTTTGACGAATTTTTCCTTGTTCCTGAAAAAAGTGCAATAATTCAATTTTTCGACAAAAAAAAGTGTCGTGGTCACAAAAATTGTTTGACCCGCATAAACTGAAAGGTTGTCTTCCTGATAGAAATATCAATTGAGCAAAAAAAAAATTAGCAAAAAAAAGATGGTGTTTTTGAGAAAATAAACATTTAGTATTCACAGAAAAACCGCCGTTATTCTGTTGATTTTCAGTATTTTGTTGAATCTCCATTAGGTCAAAAGTTATAAAGGTTGGAAGAAAAAATTTTGCATTTTTTTCAAACAATCCTGAAATTTTCAATTTGAAAAACAACATATTAAAAAGGCGAATAAATTGTATGTGAAAAAATGTTAACATAACCTAAAATTGTTGTCAAATTATAAATCATCATTGAACTCTAACTACATTTTCGATGAAAAACGCCCACATAACCTAAAATTCTTCAAAAATCTGTTATATTCTTTTGAAATACAATAATTTTGTATGAAAAGAATAACCAAAAATTTAAAAATATGAATAGAAAATTATTTTTTGTTTAAAGTAATCGATTTCTGGTGAAAAACGTTGAAATAACTTAAAATTTTGCAAAAATTGTAAATCTTCTTTGATATCTAAACTCATTGCCGGTGAAAAACGGAAGCACAACCAAAAATGCTATCAATTTTTTTTTCTTTAAAATCCAATGCTTTTTTATTAAAAGTATCAATTTCCGGTATACAATTTAACATAAGTAAACATAACCTGTTTTTGTTAAAAAATTCTAATTTAAAAAAAAAAACACCTATTCAGATATTTCCTGTGAAGATCGCTAGTTTGGCCTAAAATTGTGCAAACATTTTTAATCTTCTTCGAAATTTTAACTTTTTACTTAAAATGCCGATTTCCGGTGTAAAACACCAACATAACCTACAATTTTTGAAAGGTTGTAAATCTTTTTCAAAATGTTTCAAATATAATTTCTCTTATATTAGAAAAAAAATTGGATGAAAAATACTAAAATAATCCATAGTTGTTAAAATATTCTGAATCTTTGTCAATTTATAATGATTTTTATTTGAATTTACCAATACGATTTATTGGATTTATATCTAATGATTTTTGGCTAAAAATACAAATTTTAGGTGAAACAAGCAAACATAACCTAGAGATGTTGCAAACTTGTAAAAATTCTTTGAAATGTAATACATTTTTATTTAAAATAACAATAATTTTCGACAACAAACACTAACATAACATGACATAAAATTATTCGGAAATGTATATCTTCTTTAAAATCTAATAATTTTTGTTTAAAATAACCCGCTTTCCGTGAATAACGTTAATATAACACTTAAAAGATTCCTTAATTTATTATTGCTAATTTAAAATGTTGACTGTTTCATCCAGTAACCTAAATTTTTGCTAGAACATTAAAATAAGTTACAAACCTTTTTATTTTAAAGAATTCTTTGTTTATAGGGTTTTATAATCCCGGGCAGAAATCCTTCTAGTTTCGGTCGAATGTCCATCCGCCCGTCGTACTTTTTACCAATGTGGAGCAGTGAGAGAAAACGAGGGGAGGGAAAGTGATCGCATATGGTGGGAGATGAAGGTAGTGTAAGTAAGGAAAGTAGGGCGACTGAGTGGAAGAATAGGTAGAAAAAGTGAAAGGATGAGTTGGAGAAGTCGAGAAGAAATTATAGGAGACGTAGGGAAAGTGATGGGGTGCGCAAGAAGGGAAAAGGAGGAGGAGAAGTGGGGGGAAATTAGAAAGGATGAGTAGACGAAGTAGAAAAGAAATTATAGGAGACGTAGGGAAGGTGATGGGGTGGGCAATAAGGAAAGTGAAGAGGAATAAGAGGATAAAAAGTAGGAGAAATAATGGGATATAAGGGTTTGAAGGAGTGAGGGCAAGTGATGTCAAATGAGGTTGCGAACTGTGTGAAATTGGAGAAGGGGAAGAGAGAGGAAATAGGAGGAGTGGAGGAAATAAGGGGAGGTGAAGTGAGGGATGCGAGGGGAAGAAAGGGCAGTGTAGTAGGCGACGCTTCAAATGTGTGGAAGATAGTAGTGGGAGTAGGGTAAGTGAAGGCTAATAAAGGAAGTAAAAGTAGGAGAAGGCAAATGAGGGGCGTGGAAGTAGGGGATATGGTGGCAAATGCGGGGAACGGGAGCAGGATAAGTGAGGGAAATGAGGAGAGGGGAACTAGGTGAAGTGTGGTGCAGTGGAAATGAAGGGAAATGATAAAAGGAGAACTGCCCGAAGTGAGGAGAAAGTGAGAGCAACTGTGGGTTGCGAAGTAGGGAAAGAGGGTGATATCTGGAAAGTAAGGTGAAGGGGAAGTAGATGAGGAAGTAGTTGGTGAAGAGAAGCAACGGGCAGGTTGAAGTATGGGGAAGAGGATAGTAGAAGTAGGGTAAGTGAAGACTCATGAGGGGAGTGAAAATAGAAAAGGAAAATAAGGGGAATGGAGGTAGGAGAATTGAGGGAAATAAAGAGAAGGGAACTAGGTAAAGTGGTGTGTAGGGGAAGTGAAGGAAAATGATAGGAGGGGAACTAGGGGGAGTGAGGGGAAGTAAGTGGGATGTGAGGGAAAGTGTGGGTAGGGAAGTAAGGGGAGGGGGTGTTATCTGGAGAAGTAAGGAGAGGGAGAAGTAGATAAGGAATAAGTTGGCGAAGAGAGAGGACGCAAAGGTTGAAGTATGGGAAAGAGGGTAGTGGAAGAAGGGTGAGTAAAGGCTAATGGGAGTGAAAGTAGAAGAAGGCAAATGAGGGGAGTGAAAGTAGTGAAAGGCAAATAAAGGGAATGGAAGTAGAAGAATGGAAGAAGAAGGATCTGATTAATTATGAACACCGGTTTCCCGACAACAATAATTTCGAAATATTATTTAAAAATGACGCCATGAGCTTTTTAATCAATGGATTCAAAAGAATTCAAGGAATTAAAATAAAAATCTAGATAATTCAGGAACAGCTCTACATCTGAAATTATTAGTGCTTAGCCCCTCGAAATTAATAAGTTATACTGGTAATTGACGAACTTGAGTATGAAGGGATATGAAGGCCAACAGCCATACCACGCTGAAAAAACCAGTTCGCGTCAGATCACTGAAGTTAAGCAGCGTTGGGCGCGGTTAGCACTTGGATGGGTGACCATTCGAGAAAACTGAGTGCTGTTGGCACATCGTGGGTGTGGTGAGCCCACACTTGTAGTTATTTACTACAAGTTATCAACCTAGAAACACTACCCGAATCGGGTAGTGTCACGCCTACCCCGAAAGGGAAATGGCTTAATGGTATATACTGGTAATTGACGAACTTGAGTATGAAATTTATAACATATTATATTTTGACTTTACAATAAATTGCCCGTAGGCTTATGAAATAACATTTGACTGCATTCCTGTGAAGCATGGGGTTGGTGCTGGATAACAAGCAATATCTGTGCGTCAGTATATACGCGTCCGGGAATGTAATTTATCGAAGGTCCAACGACGTGTAATGTTGTGACCCGAAAGGGCCGCAACATTAAATAAAGTGAATTTATTCCACCAATTTCCCTACCCAGAGTTGCCACGACCGCGTGTCGTGCAACTGCCCCTTTATAGTCGTCAAGAGGATTCTATAAAAAGTAAAACACTTGTATCTTCCCTAAAGGATTTCAAATTTCTGCATTATTCATCCAGTTCTTGCTAATTGGAAGCTTTATTTACAATAGATAACGTCAAAAAAAGATTAGGCGAAGTAGGTGCTATGCGGCTGCAAAAATGTATTTTGTATCCTATTAAGGTGTTTCTAACGCGTCTCGGTTTTGCTTGATCCACTATATGTCTGAAAGGATGAATTGTTGAACGTAATATTTTTTCTACGTAATCTAAAGGCCATTATCCCGGTCTGAACAGAGAGCTTTTTCCAGAAAATGTTCTTGTTTCTTTTGTAATTCAAAATGGAGAGTTTTTTCGCCTGAAACCGGCAACACTCTGACTATTATGTACGCTGGGCTGCAGTGTTGCCGGTTTATGGCGCAAAAGCACCTAATTTTCAATTACAAAAAAAAGAAGATTTTCCGGAAAAAGTTTTCTGTCCAAACCGGTATAATTGCCTTTAGATTATGTGGTAAATATATTACATTCAACAACTCATCCTTCTAGACTTATAGTGGATCAAGCGAAAACGAGAGTCGTTTGAAACGCCTTAAGGCGATAATTGAAGCATCGGCTGAAAGAACGTTTTATGTTCATTTGAGTGTCCCTTATTTTTCACTTTTTGCATTTTTTTGCTTTTACCCTCTAATTTTTTTAATGCCACCCCCCCCCCCCCAAAAAAAATTTCCCGTTTTGACCGAAATCGGTTGATATTTAGGGGTCGCGCAAATACCCTGAAGTTTCCCGTTGATTTAACATGGGAAAAATTCAGCTTTTTGTAAATCTAATATTTAAACGCGATATGTTCAAAATAATTCGGTATGTTAACATATTGTTCAGAATTTGTCAGAGAATAAGAATCAATTATAAATTTTAAAGGTGAATGACTTCAAGCCACTCTTATGGGTCCTCAAAGAAAACTCCATAAGTGAAACTTCAATTTTACTCAATATTGTGGTTTATTAATGATTTTTTAATGTTTTCCTTTTGAATAATGATTGATTGATCATCAAGAATAGCCAGACATTTTTAAATTAATTTTTAAACGTTCAAACAATATAAATTTGTTTTTCCGGCAGGTCGCGAAATACAGAAAAGAAAATATACGTCTCTCGTAATTTGCTGTCCTCTACAATATAGCGAAGTTTTATTGAAATCGGTGACTGACACTTCGATACCCTTCCTTGTTAAAATTATTTTTGGATAAAAAAAAATCTTCGCCAAAGCAGTTTTTGAAAAAAATCGATTTTTCAGTTCAAAAAAATCGACAAATAGTTTTTCTCGAAAACGAAGCGAGATATGACAGAAAATCATGAATGCAAAATTGCTTCTTAGAAACATTCCAACTAAAAGACCTCCTTCATATTTTTTAATCTCACTTTATTCTCTCAAAAAACTGGATTAGGATAAAAAACTAGAAGAGATAAATATTATTATTCGAATTTTCTGAAAATATGTTCAATAATTTTAAAAACGTTATCAGCTCAGGATGAAAAGGTTTTAGTGTTGAAAAAATTTTTGTAGTACATTTCTTTGGATTTTTGGATTTTTTTTTTCAAAGACGGTTCTGCCGAAGATTTTTTTTCTTATCAAAAAATAGTTGTAGGATATCCTAAGTCATCTAAAATGTGGAGTTTTTAAGTTATAAAGACAAACTTTTAAAGAAAAATTTGAATTAACAATTCAAAAATATGCATTTTCTACAAAAATAATTGAATCTTCGACAAAAAAAACGATTTTTCAACAAAATGAGTGAATTTTTAACTGAAAATGATCAACTTTCTAGCAAAAATGAAATAGCTCCATTTTGAATTTGAAAAACTCATTTTCAACAGAAAAAAAACGAATTCTCAAACAAATATGTTAATTTTTAATGAAATTTTCAACCAAAAATGTTAATTTTCTCCCAAAAAAAGACAAATTTTCAACGAAATGGAGGAATTTTCAATTAAAAATTATCAATTTTCAACAAAGAGTGGAATAGTTCAATTTTTAGTTGAAGGAATAAATTTTTAAACAAATAAAATATATTTACAGCGAAATAATTGAATTTTCAAACAAACAAATGATTTTTCTACCAAAAAGATTGAATGTCTATGAAAAAAAAATTCTACAGAATTAAGCTTGATTTTTAGTTTAAAAAATTGATTTTCAATAAAAACACGGATTTTCAACCAAAGAGAAATTAATTTTCAATAGAAAAAATAATTTTTCTATCAAAAAGGGATAATTTTGAAAAAAATACATAAATTATCAACCAAATACACACAAGTTTCCACAATATACAGAAATTTTCAAACAAGTATGTAGTTGAATTTTTAACTGAAGAAGATTAATATTCACCAAACATGATATAGTTACATTTTTAGTTAAAAAATTAATTTTCAATTTGAAAAAAAAACTGATTTGGAACCAAAACAATTAATTTTCTACCAAAAAAGAATAATTGTTAATAGTACATGAATTTTCAACCAAATAGTTGAATTTTTAACTGAAGAAGATAAATGTTCAACTAAACAAGAAATAGTTAAATTTTCAGTTGAAAAAATAATTTTAAAAAATATTAACAAAATAGTTGAATTTTGAGAACAAAAGATTTTTCAACTAAAATGATGAATTATGAACAAAAAAAATGACTTTTTAACAAAGTAGTTCCAATTAGTAGATTTTTTTCTAAGGAAAGGGTAATTAGTGCGCGCATAGCTCGCACTATTTTCTAGTTATTTAAAATTTACATTTGTGAAAGAAGGTATTCCTTTCTTAGAATTGAATAGCAATCATTTATTTATGAAAAGTAAAATCGAATAATTTATTTATCTTTTTAAGCAATTTTAAGTTAGAAACATTACAAATTGAAATATTACATTTTTTTTAACTGGACAATTTTTAAATTAGAAGTAAAATTACTTTAATTTTAGGTCCTTACAAATTATAATTGACCAGTAACAAAAATGGTTTTGAAATCTATTTTAAATATTCTCTTAAAATTATTATTTTTTTAAATTATTATTATTATAGATTAGCAGTTCGAACTCGAAAGTTCATTGCCTCGTCTATCCGAGACCGCCACACATCTCTATCTTGTGCATTCTCCATCCAGTTTAAGTAATCATGTCCTAGTTCTTTTAGATCATCCCTTACATTTTTCTCCCATCTGTTTCTCGGTCTGCCTAGGGGTCTCTTACCAGTCGGTCTCCCTCTTAAAACTTGCGCCACTGTTCTTTCATTGCCCATTCTTGCTACATGCCCCGCCCATCTTAATTTACGCGCTTTCATTACTCTATTAATATTTGCTGACCCGTAGAGAGCGTGCAGCTCATCATTATGCAGTTTTCTCCACTCGCCGGTCTCTTCGTCCCTTTTTGGACCATAGATTTTTCTATGTACTTTATTCTCGAAAACTCTAAACCTATTCTCTTCTCCTTTCGTCAGCGCCCACGTTTCACACCCGTACATGACGACCGGCATTATTATCGTTTTGTAAATTCTTACTTTGATGTTTCTAGATAGCGATCGCGATTTTAGTAGCGTGTTTGCTGCATAATAGCACCCATTGCCAGCGAGTAGCCGCGCATTGATTTCCGTTTTAATCTTATTTTCGCTAGTTATAATAGACCCGAGGTATTTAAACTCGTTAACCCTTTCGAATTTCATATTTCCGGCCATTAGATCCCCGTCTTGATTACTTTGTCCGGACCTGACGACGGTCATATATTTTGTCTTCGATTCGCTAACTTCCAAGCCAATCTCTTTGGCTTTTGCGATCAAGATTTCTGCATTTTTAGCTACCGTTTCTTTATCATCCCCTAGTACGTCGAGATCATCCGCATATCCAAGAATTTGTATTACCCCATTGAGGGTAGCACCGGTCGGATTCGCCTGCACTTGCCTAACCACGTATTCTAAAACTAAGTTAAAAAGGACGCACGAAAGTGCATCGCCCTGTTTCAGGCCATCGCGGATCGAAAACTCTTCAGATAAACTACCGTTTACGCGTATTCTACCCTTACTGCCACTTAAGCAGATTTCGATAAGTCTAACCAATTTTCTTGGCACACCCAAGAACTCTAGGATCCAGTACATTCGCGCGCGTATAATAGAGTCGTAAGCTTTTTTAAAATCGATAAATAGCTGATATACTGCTTCTTTAAATTCCCATTTCTTTTCTAACAGTTGTCTAATTGTAAACATTTGATCGCTTGTAGATCGGTTTCGGCGGAATCCACACTGGTAATCCCCAATGATTTCCTCGGCAAAAGGAGTTAGTCTACTTAGGATAACATTAGACAGGATCTTGTAGCACGAAGGCACAAGTGAAATTCCCCGATAGTTGTTACAGTTAGTTTTATCGCCTTTTTTAAAGATGGGAATAATGATAGAGGTATTCCATTCTTCCGGCATGCGTTCTGTTTTCCAAACTGCGCGTATCAATTTACAAATTTGCCTTGTGAGGCAAGGGCCTCCATTTTTTATCAGTTCTGACGGTAGGTCATCAATGCCCGCGGCTTTGTTATTTTTCAACTTCTTTATGGCCATTTCTATTTCTATATCAGTAGGATCGTTAATTAATAGATCAGCAGTGTGGATTTCGCCGAGATTACCTTCAACGGGAGCTTCGCGTACATTTAATAGTTTATCGAAATAATCTTTCCATAAATTCAGTCTCTCTGTCGCATCGGCTACTAGATTGCCATTTTCGTCCCTCATTACTTCCGTTCTACTTTGAAAGCCTTTCTTTATAAAATTGATTCCCCTGTACATCTCACGCGGGTTATTTTGTTTATTATGCGCTTCTATTGCTAGTATTTTATTCTTTTCCCACTCCCTTTTCTTGGATCTATAGAGCCTATTTGTACTTTTGCTAATCTCGAGATATTTCTTATGTGTTTGATCGCACTTATTTTGTAAACTACTTAGTCTGGCCTTCCGACGTTTCTCAAACCAGAGTTTGCACTCTTCGTCAAACCATGGTTTGCTTTTGGTTACTTTCTTAAAACCTATCGTAAGTTTCGCGGCTGCCTTTATCGCCTTTTTCGTATTGCTCCACAGGGTTTCCGGGTCCTCCTCGTGATTATTGTTATCGTCTCTCTGTTCTTGGAGAGCGTCGAAACTATTAGAAATCTCAACTTGGTAATTTAATGTTTCTGTTGCTGTTTTGAACTTATCTATATTGAAACGAACTGTTGGCTCTGTGCGGCTTGTTTTCTTACTTAACGCTAGCCTAGATCTTAGTTTTACTATCACGAGAAAATGGTCTGAATTTAAATCCGCTCCCCTATACGATCTTATATCGAGAATGTTTGTATGACGTCTTCTGTCTATTAGAACGTGATCAATCTGATTGTGAGTATTACCATATGGTGATGTCCAAGTGGCCTTATGTATATTTTTATGCTTGAAATATGTGCTTTTGACAACGAGGTTCTTTGAAGCTGCAAAGTTTATTACTCTGGTTCCATTATCATTACTGACGTCATGCAAACTTTCTGATCCTATTGTAGGCCTATACATTGGTTCTTTTCCAATTTTCGCGTTGAAATCCCCCAATACTATTTTTGCGTCAAACGTTGAGAACTTGTCAAAAACCTGACCGATTGTTTCATAAAAAAGATCTTTAGTGTCTTCGTCTTTGTCCTCGGTGGGGCAGTGCACATTGATTAATACGTGTTTGCTGAAATTACCCTTTAGTACAATGTATGATAACCGGTCGTTAATGAATTGCATGTCGATAAGTGCTTGCGAAATTCGTTTATTAATAAGAAAACCAGTCCCCAGTCTTTGCCCCTTAGCTCCTCCCCAGTGCAAAGTATAGTTATCCCTAGAAATTGACGCGAAATCGCCCGACCAGCAGGTTTCTTGAAGTGCTATTACGTCAGTTTTGTATTCAATTGCTATCTTAATGAGTTCGCTAAGTCGGCCAGTTTTTAGACTACGCGCGTTTAGAGTTCCCACCCTTAGATCTTTAACTGTAGTTTTTTGATTTTGCAAGTTAGCCATGGTAGTTTCAAGATAATCCGCACGTTAGGATCCTATTCCGATCGTAGGTGAGTCCACTGTCCCAGGAGTGATAACCCCCATACCTCCCTAGGTCTAAGTATGGGAGCTTTCCGACTCTGACAAGGACCATGTCAACTTGTCGTCAGACACATTACAGTTTCATCCTCGTACCCTAACGTCCCCCTGCAAGGCAGCGCGCCTACTGGCATCAATACCCCTTTGGCCCTATGCAGGCGAATCATTCCACACATCCCTTGCGGGCAGTGTCATCGCTGCAGTGTCCAATGGGCAGCAGGATTTTTCCCTTACAAGATTTTTAGTTTTGGTTCGGGTAGAGTTTCTAGGTGGGTACACGCTGCACCTTGGCTTGCCAGAACCCACCCATTGTGTATGAACGCGAATGAGTGGATCCCCCCAAGCCATGGTTGTCGTATTCTTGTATTCGCAGTTAACCGTGGGGGCTGTTCAGCCTTACGGGCCGTTCCTCTATCCGCAACCTGAGGACGCGCTACGTAGTGGTGATAGGAATTTTAAACTTTTCCAGGAATCTTAAGGAAATTTTTGTATTATCTTGAAGCCTCTCAAAATCCTTGAACGGCTTCAAAACTTTATTTCAAAATGTTGAAAAATCTACATTTTGTTTTGAAATTTTTTGAATGTTTTCAAATTTTTCAAATGGTCAAATCCTGGAAAATTAGTGCTTGCTTCTTCTCCTTAGTGCTTACTTCTTCTTCCCATTTTTAATCACCCCATTTTTAATTCGATTTTTGACAATGAAACCGTCCTAGTTGGTAACAATAGTCAACATTTCAAAAAAATTGTAAATAATTCATTTAGAAAAAAAAAAGATTTAGGATTGTTAAAGAAAAAAATAAATAAGCCCAAAGGCTTGGAACAAAGTCGTAGATGGCAAATGGCTCGTGAAATCCCACTTCTCTCCCTTTTGGCCAGAGAGAAATTACGGGCAATATATCCGTTCTGCTATCGGGAGCATCGGTTCTCGCGGCGGTATAATTAAAGGAGCTGGGAGGATTAGGGGATTTTCGGCGGAGGGTTGAGTGGGATTGGTACTGACTTAGATTTTGCCACAGAGGAAGGATATTAACTGGAAAGTGCTCACACTCTCACTGATAGGGCTCCTCTTATTTATTGATTTTTACATAAAAGACTGAGAAAATTTCACATTATTTAGATATTTCTATATGTGGATCTTTTTTCCCAATAATCGATCACAAGAGTATCATTTATAACGATCCTATAAATTTACAAGAGATTCAATTAGTTTAAAATTCGAATCTTATCAGTTTACAAAATTTTCACCTAAAATATTGTGGCAAGTAAAAAGTTATCAGCACAAAAAATATTAATCAAGTGATATTGAATTGAAAAAATTACAGAAAGTTTAAGAATGTTTAATAAGCAAGGAATCAAAAAGTCCTCAATATCGAATAAGGAATTCCATAAAAAAAAAAACGTATTTCGAAGTCTTAGTACCGATTGATTGGTTTTGAAGAAGATTCATAATTGTTTAGCGATTTTAAGTGGGGAAAACCACCCTGCAGTAGATAATGATTTACAGTAGATAAATTTAATTAACTGGAAAACTGACAAAAAATGTTCATTACTTTTGTTAGTATAACGTTTCATCAAGGATACTATATTTTCTGCCAAAGTTTTATTGAAATTTTATAATTAAATAATATGTGAGAACAAAAAATCAATTATCAACCTGAAAAAAATGTCAACTCTTCTTTGTTTATACTTTTCAACTTGAAGATCACTGAAGTTAAGCAGCGTTGGACGCGGTTAGTACTTGGATTGGTGACCATTCGAGACTACTGAGTGCTGTTGGCACATCGTGGGTGTGGTGAGCCCACACTTGTAGTTATGTACTACAAGAAACTATCCACCTAGAAACACTACCCGAATCGGGTAGTGTCACGCCTACCCTGAGAGGGAAATGGCTTAATGGTATAAAAAAAAAAAACTTAATGAAACATTTTTATGGCATGTTTATACATTAGAATCAAAGCTTGAATTATAATGAACTAATTGATTAATTCGGGATATTTTTTTCTATGAGAATACTCAATTGAATATGTGAGCTTTATTTAAGAACAATAATATTTTCTTATTTTTGAAAACTGATGCAGTTATTTTCGATTGTGTTACTGTGTTTTACCTGAAGTTTTTTTAAATCATTAGATCTAAATTTAATGATTTTTGTTAAAAATAATAAAATTTACAACCTAACACAATTTCTTTACCAGAATTTCAATTTATCTCCTGGAAATTAGTCTTTTCAATAAAAAAAAAAAATAGATTCGAAAAACATATTACCACATTTTTGAAATTTTAGGATACGTTAACAGTTTTCACCGAAAATCAGTTATTTTGAACGAAAAACATTAGGCTTGAAGGAATATTTAAAATCACAAATGATTTTTTGTTATGTTAGTGTTTTTCATCTAATATTACTATTGATAATAAAAAATCATTATATTGCAAAGAATATTTACAGTATGTGCTTTTTTTATATTCACACATTTACATAATTTATTATTTATTAATGTATAACTACCAAGGTGTTTTTTATTCAAAGAAAACGTATTTAATAAGTGTTAACGTATTTTTTAACTAATTTTCCAATGTGTAAACAACTATTATTTGCTTAAACAATTTTTTTTTCCTGTAATGGTAAAGAATTATTAATTTTCAGAATAAATAATACAGTTTATGCATTTTAAGAATAATATTTCTCGCTCAACATATCTGGCAATCCCTTAAACAATTTCATTTGTTTCAACCTTGTGATTAGTAGAATGTTCTTTTTTCTGAAATTTATGACGCAATTAATGAATATTAAAAGTATTTTTTTCCTTAAGGATATTTGGTAATTGTGTATTAATACTGAATAACAAGCAACATAGTGTCAGAGATTTAAAAAAAAAACAAGAATTTGCACTACCTTACCCATGAAAAGACGTAAATAAATGATTTTTAATTGCATAAATAATTGCAAAATTGTCTTTTACAAGAAATATCACTCTTGACATTCATTAGCTACATTTTTAATTTCTGAAAATATTTATTTTCAAGATTCACAAGAGAAAAATATTGTTGAAACAAATGAAAGTTGTTTAAATAATTGGAAAAATGTCTTTCACATATATTATCACTCTTAGTATTGATTAACTGCGTTTTTGACTCCAGTAGTAACTTTTCAAGATTTACGGGGAGGAAGAATTGTTGAAACAAATGCAAAATGTTTTAATAATTACCAAATATTGTTAAAAAATATATTACTATTTAAATTCGTTTATTGTGCAATTAATATCAGAAAATAATAACTTTTCACGATTTATAGGGTAAAAATTCTTTAAACAAATGAAATTTAAAAAAATAATATCCAAATATTTTCAACAAGAAATATTTTTCTTGAAACTCACCAACTATTTCATTTGTCTCAAAAAAATAATAACTTTTCACGATTCAAAGGCGAACAAAATGTTTAAACAAATAATAATTGTTTAAACAATTCAAAATTAATAAAAAAATACTTTGAAGCTTGTCACGTATCGATCCAAAATAATTCATGTTGGAAAAGTTCCAAAAAATTGGCCGATTTCGGTCATTGGCCGTAACATATACATATATTGTACAAAACATCATACAGGGTGTTTTTTTTTTATCTTATGACATCGAAATATCTTAAGAAATACGCATCCAACGGAAAAAATTGCCGTGATAAAAACTTTTTTTTTCGAGGGGGAAAAGCGACTCCGCAAAAATTTACCAAATGGCCAAAATGGCCCAAATGGCAAAGCATTCACGAAAAATGACATTATCGACTGTTCAAGGAATGCGCTGCCAAATGAAATATAAAAAAAACGGTCGGTTTGTTTGGGTTGGTTAGTACAGGTTGGTTTGTTCAGGTTCATTATGTTGCTTACATTCGTTTGGGTTGGATTTGGAATTCAGTTACGTTCGCTTGGGTTGGATTGAGTGTCTTAGTTTCTTTGATTTGTGTGATCTGGTTGTGCTGCTTACGTTCGTTCGGGTTGGATTGGTTGTGCTGTTTACGTTTATTCCGACTAGATGTGTTGGTTACGTTCGATTCGCTTCACTTTGTTGATCTCGTTCATTTGATTTTGTTGTGTTGGTTGTGTGCATTTGGGTTGGTCGTATTGGTTGCATTCGTTTGGGTTAGTGTTGTTGGTTACGTTCGTTTGGGTTTGATCAACAGTGTTGGTAAGCACATCCAAACCAATTCAAGCAAAACTAACCAGCACAACCAGATCAACTCAAACGAGCGTAACCAACATCACTAACACAAACGAACGCAAACAATACGACCAACCAAAATGCATGCAACTAACACAACAAAATCAAATGAACGTAATCAACAAAGCGAACCGAAACGGACGTGACCAAAACATCTAACCGAAACAAACGTAAGCAACACAACCAATCCAACCCGAACGAACGTAAGCAGCACAACCAAACCACGCAAATAAAAAAAAACTAAGAAACCCAATCCAACCCAAACAAACGTAACTAAGATATCAAATCCAACCCAAACAAACGTTAGCAATATAACGAACCTAAACAAACCAACTTCTACTAGTTCACTCAAACAAACTGACCGTTGGTCTTTTTTATCTTTCATTTGAAAGCGCCAATGCATCGCCATCTGGCGCTAGTCGAAAAAAAAATTTCAAATAAAACTTACGTATTTCTTGATGGAGAATCTAAATCTGCAATAAAAAATATAGGCTTCCGTTTGAAATTTCAAAGTTACCCTCTTCCCGCCCCTAGGGGGTGGGGTGTGGGGTAAATTTTTGCGAAGTCGCTTTTCCCTCTCAAAAATAAAAAGTTTTTATGACAGACATTTTTTTCGTTGTATGCGTATTTCTTGAGATATTTCGATGTCTTAAGATAAAAAAAACACCTTGTATGGGTAATTGTCAAATTCAAGGCAAACTTGAAGTCCCAGTAATATAACATAAACTCCGAAACTCGTACTGATTTTTTCTTTAATTTAATAAATACTTATCATCATCCTCTACAAAATGGTCAGTTCTTTTTTTTCATTTATGTTCCTATTTACTTTAATTTAATATAAGAACACCCCAAACGTCATTACCGTACGGCGTCCCAACCTCACTTTGCACAAGGATAAACTGATTTTCTCCTTTTTTTCAGACCGTAACCTGAAAAACGCTTATCATATTAAGTTTGTAAACTTTAGATGAACATACATTTAATTAATGCACATTTTTCAACTCAAATAATATTGTAAAAACACTTAAGTCTGTCCCTGCATTTTTGTCATTTCAGACGTCATTACCGTACATCTTTTCTTCTTGTAAAATATTGTAGTTACAGTTGAGTAATAAATACAGAAATATTAAGCGTATTGTTTAATACAAGATTCTATAAAATTGAGCTCAAAATATTTCTCTTTTTTTTGTGAATTCGATATTAAAACTAAAAAGTGCATTTTAACAACAAAAACGTCATTCCCGTACGTGGGTTTAAAACCAGTTACGGAGTAAAAAAAACATATGGCATTAAATCTCACGTCATTCCAATATCTTTTAAATTATTTTTTTATTTATTATTGTCAATTATTCTAGAATCCTTGATCCAGTTTCGAATCTTATTTTCCAAAAATTTTTTTTGTTTTGACTTTTGTTTAAAATACAGGGCTCGAATCGTGCGACTTTTTAAAGAAAAATTCGACGAATCGACATTTTTCCGTTTTTCTCAGAAGTTCGCTGTAGTTAGTTTCAATTTTTATCGCAATGAAATATATTAAATTAAAATTCAAAGCTAAACAAAATTGTATTATTTTAATTGAGAACATTAAACATGGAATAATTTCTTACTAAAACTTTATTCTGAGAAAATTTTCAATTAATAGCGTTTAAAATTGAACTTAAAATATAAATTCAAACTAATTATTAGCACCCAATAAGAAAATCCAACTATTTTTGGTTGAAAGTTTATTCGTTTTTGTTAAAAATGCATCTTTTTTTGGTTGAAAATTGTTTTTTTTTTTTTTTTGTACAACTTTGAACTTCTATGTCAAAAATTTCTTTTTTGGTTGTAAATTGTTTTTTTTTTGTTCGACTTTGAACTTCTTTGTCAAAAATTCCTTTTTTGGTTGCAGATTCATTATTTTTGTTGAAAATTCATCTTATTGTTTGGAAATTTGACTATTTCGTTGAAAAATCTTTTTTGTTGTTGTAAATCAATGACTTCTACTGAAAATTTAACTTTTTCACTTCAGATTGCAAATGTATCTTTTTTGGTTAAAAATTCAACTATTTGTTTGAAAATTAGTGTATTTTTTCTCCTTTATTTGAAAATTCAACCATTTGGTTGAAAATTCGATTATTTTGTTCAAAAGTTATCTTTTTTGGTGAAAAATTCAAGTCTTTTTTAATATTCGTTTTTTTATAGAAAATTCTTCATTATGGATTGAAAATAATCTTTTGTATTAATATATTTTTGGGTTGAAAATTCATCTGTTTCATAGAAAATTCTTCTTTTTTATAGAAATTTAATCATCTTGGTAGAAAATTTATCTTTTGTATTAAAAATTCATTCCAGTAGGTTGAAAACTCAACTATTTGATAAAAAATTAAACTATTTTGGTTGAAAATGTAATTATTTTGTTGAAAATTCTACTCTTTGGTGGAAAATTCAACTATTTGTTGAACATACGTCTATTTTGACAAAAAATTCGTCCTCTTTTTTCGTCAAAAATTCAATTTTTTTTAACACTCTTTTTTTACATAGAAAATTCGTGAATATGAATTGAAAATTAATCTTTTATAATCTCATATTTTGGGTCGAAAATTCAACTGTTTCATAGAACATTCGTCTTTTTGGCTTGAAAATTCAATAACTTGGTAGGAAATTAAACTGTATGGTTTAAAATCAACATTTTTGTTGAAAAATGATAGTTTTTGGTTGAAAATTCAACTATTTTGGTTAAGAATTGATATTTTAAATTGAAAATTGACTTTTCTAGCTGAAAATTCAACTATTTGGTTGAAAATTCGATTATTTTGTTCAAAAGTTATCTTTTTTTTGTGAAAAATTCAAGTCTTTTTTACCATTCGTTTTTTTATAGAAAATTCTTCATTATGGATTGAAAATAATCTTTTGTATTAATATATTTTTGGGTTGAAAATTCAACTGTTTCATAGAAAATTCGTCTTTTTTGATAGAAAATTAATCATCTTGGTAGAAAATTTATCTTTTGTATTAAAAATTCATTCCAGTAGGTTGGAAAATCAACTATTTGTTGAACATTCGTCTATTTTGACAAAAAATTCGTCCTCTTTTCTGGTCAAAAATTCAATTTTTTTTTAACATTCTTTTTTTAGATAGAAAATTCGTCAGTATGAATTGAAAATTAATCTTTTATATTCTCATATTTTTGGGTTTGAAAATTCAACTGTTTTATAGAAAAATCGTCTTTTTGGCTTGAGAATTCAACAAATTGGTAGGAAATTAAACTGTATGGTTGAAAATTAACATTTTTGTTGAAAAATGATATTTTTTGGTTGAAAATTCAACTATTTTGGTTAAGAATTGATATTTTTAATTGAACATTGACTTTTCTAGCTGAAAATTCAACTATTTGGTTGAAAATTCACTTATTTTGTTGAATATTCGTCTTTTATGTAAAAAATTATCTTCTTGTTTAAAAATTAATCTATTTCAGTTGAGGATTCAACTATTTTGTTCAATATTCATATTTTCTGGTTGAAAATTCGTTTTTTTGTTTTGAAAATTCAACAATTCGGTAGGAAATTAAACTATTTGGTTGAAAATTCATGTCTTTTTGGTAGCAATTAATATTCTTGGTTGAAAATTAATCTTTTTTTGTTGAGGATTCAACTATTTAGTAGTAAATTCATGTTTTCAGGTTGAAAATTGAACTTTTTTGTAGAAAATTCGTCTTTTTCGCTTGAATATTCATCTTTTTCCGTTGAAAATTATTATTTTTTTTTTTAAATTGAACTTTCGGGTTTAAAAGTCTGTTTTCTAATCCATTCAACTTTTTGACTTAAAAATTTTACTACAAACCGGGACGCTCTTCGAAAAATCCAAAAACCGGGACATGTCCCGGAAAACCGGGACGCCTGGTCACACTAAATTTGAATATTGATCACAAGATTGAAAAGTCAACAATCTGTTCATGTATCGAATCGAAGTTTCAAACGCAAAAGGGCAAAACGCTAAGCGGCATGAGACAAAGTTTGAGCGAGAAAAATTTAAATCTGATTTGGTATGCTGATATACGTATTCTCGCGGCTTTTAGCGCTTGCAGCGTATATTGCCAAAGTTTTTCCAACCAGCGACGAGCAGCATATGTCTCTTCATGGAGGGGGAAGTTTTGATTTAAGATTCTCAATATTTACATTATTTAGGGAGACCACTTTGCTGTGTCTGGCCATTGTCTCATTCCAGGATCGTCCAGAAAACTTTCTTTTTTAGGGGAGTTTCTGTTTCTGCTTTCTTCCAAGTGCAGGAGTATGACTTGTTTTCTTTGAGATTTATCATAGAATTTATGAAATTCTGGAAAAAGTTTTTTTTTTTACTTTTATGTTATAAAAGGACTACCAGAATTAAGTTGTCGAGTAAGATAACTATTGTGATCCGGTGACCTATTAAACATTAGCCTTGACTTTAAAAGGTGATAACGCCGTCCAGAGTACAGGGTTTGTATAAAAAGTATCGGGAAAAGTTTTTCAAAAATCGATTTATTTCAGATATTGCTACAAAACCTTAACATTCTTCAAAGTACATCCCTTGAGCGTCGAAACACTTTTGCCAGCGGCTTTTCCACAACTCGAAGGCTCCCTGATAGGCGAATTCCAAAAGGTCCTTGAGGGTACGCGTGCAAGCTTCTTTGACGGCACTTAGGGTCCCACGGTGGTGTCCTTTGAGGGAGAATTTCACTTTTGGGAATAGAAAAAAGTCTTCTGGGCCCAAGTCGGGACTTTAAGGGGGTTGGGGAATCGTCGCGACGCCGTTTTGCGTCAGGTAGTTGGCCACCTTGAAGCAGGTGTGGCTGGGTGCATTGTCGTGATGCAATTTGAAATTTCGCACCTGCTCCAAGGTGACCGAGAACCTGACGAAAAACGGTGTCGAGACGATTCCTCAAACCCCTTACAGTCCCGAACTGGCCCCAGCAGACTTTTTTCTATTCCCAAAAGTGAAATCCTGACTCAAATGACACCACCATGGGACCCTAAGTGCCGTCAAAGAAGCTTGCACGCGTACCCTTAAGGACCTTCCGGAATCCGCCTACCAGGGAGCCTTCGAGTCGTGGAAAAACCGCTGGCAAAAGTGTTTCGACGCTCAAGGGATGTACTTTGAAGAATTTCAAGGTTTTGTAGCAATATCTGAAATAAATATATTTTTGCAAAACTTTTCCCGATACTTTTTATACAAAACCTGTATATAAATAAAAAAAATTTTTTATTCGATGGAAAGATTATTAAACTATTATTCAACTATGCACTGTATATTCATAGATCCATAGATATATTACCTATTATTATAACAGAGCTCGGCAATCACACTTTTACTTTTCTCACTAGTGGGGAAAGTACTCACTTCGACCACTGTGACGTCATCAGTTGAGGAATCGACAACTTTGTCGTCTCACGTCGAACTCCTCAGCCGCATTTCTATTCCGATTTTTAAGGAATTTTTTTCAACAAAGTGGTAATGTATATTAAATTTAGTATGCTCGCACATAAATAATCATTATTTCATGAAACCGTAAAGATCAAATGAAATATTAAGTCCTGAAGATCACTTTTGTAAAATATCAAAAAGGTAAATTCGTTTTCCTCATTTTAAAGAGATCACCTAGTTAGTGGTGCGGCCCTCCGTCGGTAGTATAGGGCAGACATTAATGGGTTTCCCGACCTGAGAAAGTAGAAATTTTAGTAAAAAGGAGAAAGTGGAATTATCTTGTTTCCCTATTTTTAGGAATCTGAAAAGTACGGTTTTCCTAATAGGCGAGCGGATTACCTCGGAAAAAGTTGCTTAGAAATCGAAAGAGTGGTCCAAAAATGCATTGGAAATTTTTTTAAATAATTTTTATGGAGACATCCCAGAAATTTGTTTGAATCTACACAAACATAAATCTATTTTTTTTTGGTTAAAAAAAAAAAGATATTTAGAGGTGCCGCAAGCCGCATGAAGTTTAACACGTATTTCCCTTAAGAAAAAAAGAAGTTTATGTAAATCTTATTCAGAATCCTCAATATTATTTCAATTGAGTTGAAACTCGACATTTCTCTTCACAATTAGCCGTAAAATATGATTAAATTATCACTTTACGAATATAAATACCATACGTCTGTTTTATAGGGTCCCAAAGAAACCCCATAAGTGAAAAAATAGGTTTTGCGAGTTTTTCGCGGTGATTATGACTTTTTTTTAGGTTTTTTTGAAGGACATTGTTCCTGGCATATTAAAGACAACTTCATACTGATAATTAGATGTTCACATAAATTGTTTAAGCAATTTATTATTGTTTTTAGCAATTTTCTCATAGAATGGAGTTAGAAAGACGCGGTTTTTTCAAAAATTTCCCACTTGTTGTCCAATTTTCAATTAGAGGAAAGTAATAGTTTATTAATGTTAACAGAAGTGATTGTTTAAACAATTTATTATTTATGTTAATAATATTCTTTCAGAAATATGCTACAAAATTGCAGTTTGAAAAAAATTCACTTCTAGTCAAATTTTCAATTAAGGTAAGTAAACTAATTAACTAGAGTCAACAAAATTATTGTTTAAATAATTTATTATCATTGTTAATAATATTCTCTTTGCTTGATTGGTAGAATGTTGCGGTTTTTTCTGAAATTTTCAACTGTTTGTCTATTTTTCATCAGGCGTGACTTAATAATTAATTAGATTTGGCAAAAATAATTGTTTAGACAAATTAATATTGTTTATGACTATCTTCATATATATCAGTGCCTGATAGTTGCGGTTTTTCGGTAATTTTTACCTTTCTGTCCTTTTTTCATTTAATGAGGTAGTAATTAATTAAAGTTAAGAAAAAAGTTGTTTGAACAATTTAATATTGTTTATAACTATCTTTTCTTAGATAAGTGCTAGAAAGTGACGATTTTTTCTAAAATCTTAAACTTTGCATTGCCTTTTTATTTATGAACAAATAATAAGTCAACCACAACACAAATGATTTTTCGAATGGTATTGTTGTTTTAAGTGAATTATTTTTGCTCTTTTCCCAATGCTTAAGAAAAATTAATTTAAAGGAGAAAGCTATTTTACACAAGAGGCAAAAACAAAGAATGGAATAATTAGGAATAGGTGGAAGGACTAGGTCAAACAAGAAGTTTGTTGCAAAGCGTGAAAGAAAAACTTGGAATTGCAAATATCTAATTTTTATTTATTAATTGTTAGTAATTAAGCAGGCAAAGCAAAGTGAAAGATTTTAGAAAAAACCGCCACTTTCTAGCAATTATCTAAGAAAAGATAGTTATAAGCAATATTAAATTCTTTAAACAACGTTTTTGTTAACTTTAAATAATTATTACCTCACTAAGTGAAAAAAGGACAGATAGGTCAAAATTGCCGAAAAACCGAAACTATCAGGCATTGATATAGATGAAGATAGTCATAAACAATGATAATTTGTTTAAACAATTATTTTTGCTAAATCTAATTAATCATTAAGTCAGGCCTAATGAAAAATAAGCAAACAGTTGAAAATTTCAGAAAAAACCGCAACATTCTACCAATTAAGCAAAGAGAATATTATTAACAATGATAATAAATTGTTTAAACAATTATTTTGTTAACTTGAACTCATTATTACTCCATTCCAAATAAAAATTAGACAATAAGCCAGGAATTAAAAAAAAACGCATCTTTCTAGCATTATTCAAATATAATATTATTAATAATTATAAGAAATTGTTTAAACAATTAATTTTCCTGACTTTAATTAATTACTCAACTTATCTTTATTGAAAATTTGACTAGAA
This sequence comes from Andricus curvator, assembly GCA_932195095.1. NCBI lineage: Eukaryota > Metazoa > Arthropoda > Insecta > Hymenoptera > Cynipidae > Andricus > Andricus curvator. The sequence goes on from CAKNYM010050354.1 coordinate 146,403, forward strand.
GTGATTTTTTTTTAAACTGCAATTTTGTAGCATTTTTCTAAGAGAATATTATTAGCAATAATAATAAATTGTTTAAACAATCACTATTGTTAACATTGATGAACTATCACTTTTATCTAATTGAAAATTGGCAACAAATGGAAAATTTGTGAAAAAAACGCGTCTTTCTAACTCCATTCTATGGGAAAATTGCTAGAAACAATAATAAATTGTTGAAACAATTCATGTGAACATATAATCATCAGAATGAAATGATATTTTATGTGCCAGAAATAATTTTCACTGCAAAAACCGCAAAAAAAGTCATAATTACCGTGAAACACTCGCAAAACCCATTTTTTCACTGATGGGGTTTTTTCGGAACCCTATTAAACAGACTTATGGTGTTGGTATTTCAAAAGTGCTATTTTATTCGTATTCAAAAAAAAATGGATTTATTTTTGTGTGGATTCGAACCTGGGGTGTCCCCATACAAATTTGAAAAAAAAATTTTGGACCACCCTAGTGACCAATCGCTTTCTATTCGCTATTTTTGGTCTTAATCAAAAGTTTTAGATGGCCTGAAAAGAAATATGATGACTTTCTGGATTTTAAAATTGCGGAACCTTGAAAAAAAACCTTAGATCAGAAAGCTATTTATTTTTATAAGAGATTAATCACCTATTTTCACCAGATTGAAAAATATATATTTGGAGGTCTCTATGGAGGTTTTTGTGTCCAAAATTCAAATTTTCAAAATTATCAAGTTTACATTTTTATAATTTTAACTACCCCATAATCTAAATTGCATGAAATTCTTTATTAGTGTGACACTTAACTCTCAAATTTTCTTCGTAATGAAAATAAGTTTTTCATGGGGTTATTGACACCCTCAAAGTTTTGATTTTATAATAAAGTTTAGAATAAGAGGTGAAATCCATCCCTTATTTTATTTTTTTTTATTTTGAAACTTTCAGGAAATATAGTTTATTTGGTTTTATTGTTATACAAATATAATTTTTCTCAGCCTCGTGAGAATATTCGAAAAATATTCTGAAGATTTCAGATATGCCAAATCAAAATTGCAACGAAAAAGAATGTAATAGTTGATATTTTAATCAAAAATATTTAAATGTTTAATAAAAAGCAGTTGCTTTTCCAACAAAAAAAGTCGGGAGAGAAATGAAAATTCCAATGAAGTTTGGAAGGAATAAAAAAATATTTGATCAATTTTCGGTAATTTTATAATTTTCTTTAAACCTTTAAGTTTTTTAAATATCTTCAAAACTGAATCGAATTATTATTGAAATTCAAAATATTTAAAAATTAACCTTCTAAAGTATTTTTTGACAAGTTTGGAAATCTCTTGAAATATTCATTAATTTTTCAAAATAAAAAATCATTTAAAATTTTCACAAAAATCTTTGAAAAATCAGTGCTCAACTGAATCCTGAAATTTTTTTTCTCGAAAATTTCATTAGGTTTAGAGAAAATTGATGGAAAAACTTTTTTTTTTTGTCCAGAAATATATATGTTTCATCATTCTTATTTTAAATTCGAGCAATAATTTTTTTTAAACTTTCGACATTAAAAAAATGTTTTCTTTATTAAAAATAGTTGATTATTTTATTTTTAATAAATACACAAAAACAATATTTGTTTGGAAAAAATTTTTATTGTTTAAATTCGGACATTTTCCAAGGTGTATATGAAAAAAATTTTCAAGTTGGCAATGAGATTTTTAATCCCAAAAAATTAAATTCCCGACACTGTAAAATTCCCGAATTATAAAATTCACGAATTTAAGTAATTAAAAAAATGTTTTTTTTTTCAATAAATATTATTTATTAATTGAAAATACAATAATAAAATATTTATGTCAAAGAAATGTTTTTTCAAAGTTTAAAGTTTTTAGAAATTATTGTTTGAGTTCAAAGTAACAATAATCCTATAAAAATTGTATGAAAAATAAATTCAAAAGCACGCGCGCCTTGAACAAAAAAGAAATTTCCCCCTGAATTTTCTCCGAACCTAATGAAATTTTGCAAACAAACTTTGCAGAATTTAACTCAGCACTGATTTAGCTCGAAATTCATTTTAATTTAAATTTTGTAGTTTTTTTTTAAATACCATGCATGTTTTCGAACAAAATTATTCATTCAAAAATACATTTTTTTCAGTCATTGTTATTTCAAATTCAAACAATAATTTCTAAAAACTCTGAATGTTAAAAAAATTTCTTTGATAAAAATATTTCATTATAATGATATTCATTCCAAACTTAGTTTTTATTTGTTCAAATTCGAGAATTTCATAGTTTGGATATTTTATAATTCGGCATTTTTCTGTCGGGAATTTTATTATTCGGGAATTTTCTAATTCGGGATTTTTATGTTTCGTCAGTCTTATAAATTCGGGAATTTTATTATTTACGAATTTTCGAATTCGGGAATTTTACAGTTTCGGTCGGTTTGTTTTTCGTGATTTTTTAGTCATCCCTTTTGAATTCTAAGTTATTAAACAAAAAAAATAAACTTAGATGATTCGATCAAAGATTTGAGAAGATTGTATAATCTCGTTTTATGTTGAATTTTATTAGCATTTATTTTGATTGCAATGGTTCTGCAAAATATTTAAAAATGAAAATTATTTAGAAAAATGCAGAATGAATATTGAATAATTGAAGATATGTGCTAATAATAAAAGAAATGTAAAAAATAAGTTTTTCATGAATTTTTTTCTACTGAAAATATCTGGAAAAATTACGTAACATAGGCAGTGGCGGGGTCCAAACTATTTTGTTACGAATTGTTACATGAGGGAGGGGAGGAGTAACAAATTGTCAAAAAATGTATTACGTAATTTATGGATGGTCCTTAAGAATAAATAATAATTAATATAATGTCAATGTTTTTTATTTACTTGGTCCAAAATCAATATTGTTTAAATATTGATTATTAATTTTATAAGTTGTGAAAAAAATCTCTCTCGCTCCGCTGGGATTCGAACGCCAGGTCTTTCAGATCAGATCCCAGCGGAGCGAGAGAGATTTTTTTCACAAGTTATAAAATTAATAATCAATATTTAAACAATATTGATTTTAGACCAAGTAGACAAAAAACATTAACATCATATTAATTACTATTTCGTTGGTCAAAAACCATAACATCAATTGATAAAAATCACTCTCATGTTGGAATGATCTTGCAAGTACATTGAATGACGTCGACATTCAACTTGTAGGAGTT
>CAKNYM010050354.1:158398-184562 GCA_932195095.1 Andricus curvator
CACCTCTACTTCCCCATCTCCTCGCTTCCCAGCTGACACTCCTCTTCCCCTACTTCCCTTTCTCTCTCCATCTCCTACTCACCCTCATTTCTCCAAATTTCCCCTCACACCCTCTGCTTTCTCTCCCACCATTTACCCTCACTACTCCTACTTTATCTCTCACCATTTCTCCTCACTTCCACCATTTTGCCTCCCCTTATTTCCTCTACTTCACCTACTTTCCCACCCGTAATTTGCTATCACTTCCACTACTTTCCCTCCTCGAATGTCCCCTCACTTTCTCTACTTATCTTACAATAATTTCCATTAATTTACCCTACTTTCCTTCAACTCACTTCTTCCACTTTCCTGCCCTCAAATTCTCCTACTTCTCTTCCATTTACTTCCCCTACCTCGCCTACCCTTGTTTTCTCTATTTCAAGTACTTCCCCTCCCGTAATTTCGCATCACTTTCACTACTTTAACTCCTCTTATTTCCTTTCACTTTCCCTCCTTATCCTACAATCATTCCTCCTCACTTCTCCTACTTCCCTTTTACATACTTTCCCTACTTTTCCGCCCCTCATTTCCCCTCTCCTTCATTACTTCCCTTCCTATAATTTCCCCACACTTCTTCTAGTTTCCCTTTCCTTATTTCCCTCTTATTTCCCCTACTTTATCTCTCATCACTTTCTTTACATTTCCCTACTTCCCTTCCCCTCATTTTCCCACACTTCCTCTAATTTTGTATGAGATTCTAATTTCTTCTAATTTCGTATTAGATTACTTCTATAGAAAAAAAAGAAATAGAGAATCTTATAGTGTTAAGTACTAAACAGTGACAGATGTCAATTAAGTAATCGATTTCAGTACGTTTATTGATATATTATTCCTGACGACATATAACATTTAATTGAATGTGCGTTTTCTGTAATTCCTTTTAGCAAATTATTCGAACGTTTTTGAAAAAAAAAATTATAGTCCATAGTGTGTGAATGAGAAACTAGAGCAGTCTGTCTGTGATATTTCTTACAACTGTTAATATGTATGCTCTCTAATAGTTATGAAAGATTTGAGAAGATTAAATTTTTTTCAAGATTTCTGGGAAAATTTTAAATGGTTTAGGTTTTATTTCAAAAGAATAATTTTAAGTTTTGAAGATTTCGAAATGTGAGGAAAAAGGAGATGGAAGACTTTGAGAGAATTTTTTTAATTTTACAGGATTTAAAAAAGTTTTAAGTAAACTGAATTTTACAGGATGCCAAGAGAATCAAAAAAATGTTCTTAAGATTCATGGTTTAAATTCAAATGATTATTTTGTAATGAATTCTAAGCGAATATCTGAAAATATTACGAAACATTTTCAATTATTTCCTAAAATTTTTAAAAAGAGTGTAAAAGAGCTTGAAACCAAATTTTGCAATTTTTCCATATTACACAATTAAAAAAAATTAAGTAAGTTTAAAAGATATTCAGATGTTTGGGAACGATTCAAAAATAATTATAACTCGTGAAGATTTTAAAAGTTTTATGTAAAGTTTTACGAAAATGAAAAAAAGTAAGTGCCTAGGAAAAATTGAAATGATTTTTCATTTCGAAAAATTTGTTTTAAGAGATTATTTAAAAAGATTTCAAAACATTTCAAAAGATTTCTAAAATTGTCAAAGAAGAATCTGAAAAAATTTTAAGGCAATTTTTTTAATTTTGCAGAATTTGAAAACAAATCAGGAAAAATTTGAATATTTTTTAAAGAGTAGAAGGTTTAGAAGGTCTGAAAAGATTGAAAAAAAAGGAATTTTCTTAAGATTCGTGTGAAAATTTTTAATGAGAATACTCGCACTACAGTTCAATTTAAACAATCAATAATGAATTTGCAATACTAATTGAATGATTTCGTAATTGGTAAAGTTAACAGTTGAACTAAAAATTAACATAAAATCTGAAATAAAAATTATTTCCAATTTATTATATCAATTGATATGAAATTTGTGATATTTCAATAGGGATTGGATCTATTTTTCTTCTACAAATTTGTACAATTCCCAGTCAAAATATAAATTACGTTAGCGTATTACACCAAAAAATGTTTTTTTAAAACAAAGATCGTTTTATTTTGAAGACAATCTTTCAACAGCTTGCGATTTTGTTAGTGTTTTCTGTCAGAAACTAGTATTTTCAATTGACAAAAATTTACATTGAAAAAATCCTAATTTGAACAAGACTTAGAATCTCTTAACAATTTTGGATTATGTTAGCGTTTTACACTGAAAATTGGTATTTTAAAAACAAAAGTCATTATAGTTCAAAACAGAGTTGCAATTTTAAAACAGCTTCAGGCTATATTATTATTTTTACACTAAATTGTTAAAAAAATTAAAAAAAGGATTCAAAAAAAGTTTCATCATATTACAAAATTTTTATTTTTTAATTTCAGGTCTTTTGCAGGGTATTTCAGAGGGTTTAAAAAAAATTGATACTTTACGCTAATAGAGCCATTTCAGAAAAATTAATAAGTTGTATAGGAAGAGAAAAACAACATGAATGAAGAATGATCGCATAAAAGAAAACTTATTAAACTATCTTGATATTCACTTTTAAAGCCACTCAACTTTGAATATTGTTAAATTTGGAACTTATTTATTTTAAAACTAGCAGTGAATACAAGCGCGCGTTCACGTCGCCGGATTTTCATTTTTAATATTAAAACATAACTTTTTGGAAAATGATAAAAACACATTTTGAATACTAACAGTTCTGAACATTTCATAAACGAGTTGAATAATTTATCAAATGTTTGATTCTAGTGAGTAAGGTATACTTGAGAAAATTATTTTTTTCGTAATTTTAATATTCTTATGGACGTCAAGTTCTTTTATGTATCTGGAAAGCTGTCTCTACAAATTTCTGCAAATTTGTATTTGATGATCAGTAGAAGATAAGTCTTGTCTAATAAGCACCTAGTATTCAAATATTGTTAGTCAAATACTGTTTTATTAAGACTGATTTATGAAATATAAACATGAATATTTCAGAAGGACAAGCTTGGCGCTTATAACCATGCAATTTTTATTGAGGTAACATGTATAACCGCAGAAAGCAGGCTTTTCCTGTGAGATGATCGCGGTTTCAGGACAAGAAGGAACATTAACATCCAGGTTCCTCCTAAGCCCCAAGATCTGGCTGAAATGGATGCCTCCTTTAGTGAGGATATCTCGGAGGAGTCCGACCTCCGGACCATCAATTGCTCAGTTCTTGGTGCGGCGAGAGCTTTGGCTGATTCAAATCGAAGGTTAAAACCGACGATGGATCAAAAGACCAGAAGACACATGCATCAACTGAACAAGAAGATTGGATGGGCAAGACAGAATGCGCCTTATGACCAGTGTCTGATTGGATATATAACATCTGGTAGGCCGTTCACGCGAAGGGTTCGAAAGTTTGCCCAAGAACTGAGCATCTGCCATCAGACACTAAATAAGTAAAAGCTGCTGACAACCAAGCAGAATATTGATGACAGAATAAGTGTGTCATCTGCCGTGAGGAGGAGAATACAGAAGAGGGAGAGATTGGTCAGGGAGAATCAACAGTTTCTCGCTGACCCCTCACCCTCTTCAGCTATCACCTTGTTTCGGGCAAAAATTCAGCCAAGCCCGACAAAGTAGAGATGTTTTAGAGAGAAGTATACAAGATCTTGAGAAGAATAGAATTGAAAGAAAACACTAAAAATATCATTCGCAAGAGGGGAAAAAAGCAGTTAGGGGCAGGAAGAACTTTTCCGCTGCAGGAAAAGATGGTACCAACATCTGGCCCGCATATTCAATTCATATTGAAAGTCCAACCCAGAGAATTACAGGAGACTAACTTGTTTGAACACGCTGTATCAGATCTTTACAGCTGCCTAAACGACAGGATTGTCCGAAGAAACGAGCCTGTGTAGAGAGAGAGATGTACGAACACGTGGCCCAAAAAAGGTGTAGCAGGCTGTCGAGAGAACCTTCCAATTGGCAAGTACGTCTGCAAAGACACAGCAGCCCATCAGCCCGCCCTTTTGCTGGCCTCGAGTGGCTACCGGAAATCTTTTGATTCAACCTCTCATAGACTTATCATCTGTCTGTTGGAAAGCTTGAAGGGTGATCCACACATATTGAGATGCATAGAGAGATTGATGCCCCTTTGGAAAACTATATATATTATTTCATCTGGAAACCATCGTGCGACAAGGAAAAACGTCACCTTTCAGAAAGGGCGTCATTCAGAACGACACCATGAGCCCTCTGCTCTTTTGCATCACACTTCTGCCACTATCTCTCGCTCTGCGCTATTCACCAGGGTACCTCTAGGGCGACACTTATCTTCACAAACATAAGGTCACTCAAGTATTTCATATGAATGACCTGAAGATCTATGCTTCTAGTCAAAGCCAACTTAACAGCGCTTCAAAAAGCATCAAGGGGTGCACAGGAGAGATTGGTATGGACTTTGTATTGGAAAAGTTTGCCAAGATTAATCTGAAGCGAGGAAAGATTACTGGCGTTCCCGGGGACCCTGAACTTGTGGACATAAGTGTCATTAGACATTTTAATACGCGGAATCGACGTATCTTTATAGACATAATGCGGCCCTAAGAATGCTTCACTACCATCTTTGTCGCTCTTACGGTGTTGGCCGCGACCCTACCGTGCCGAACGCTTCCAAGAAGATAGACTCAAGTGTCCGAAAACAGAAGCATCAAATTTTTTGGAACTACTATTTTCGGACAACAGTCTCCATTACACACTCACAGCCTGACATTGTTCTCCAGGACTTCAAAAAATGAACTATATTCGTGTTTGAACTCTCGGCTCCCGCTGACTACAACATCACTTCCAAGGAAAATAAAAATAAGGAGAGATATCAAGACCTCAAACGGGACCTGCAGCGACTGCACACAAAATATTCGGTTGAAGTAATTGTCATTGTGATCGGTTCTTTCAAAGGTACGAAGCTATCACTGATTCGTAACCTCAAAGCCATACCCGCATACCTGAAACATGCCAAGGCACTTCCAAGATGGCTGCAGAAATTTAACGCGTTTCTACTAGAAGCTGGTGCGATTTTGATAGGTGGCTGTTGCTCCCAGAGGAACACTCCGGTGATCGTTTAACCTGTTTTTTTAAAACTTATAAAAAACTTATAAAACACTAGAATATACAATAGATACACTGGTAACCAAGGCCGCAGCCAGAAAACATTTCCGGGAGGGGATTTCAAGCGGCACAATCGCACACACTCTAAAAGGTATATGTCTATTATTTACATGTTTCTAGAATTCGGAACCCGCGGGGGGGGGGGACTATGTTCACCTCTCCACTCCTGGCTACGGCCTTGCTGTTAAGCATATTCTTCATTAACGTCTACATCAGTTTTTGCTCTAATTACAAAATATGCGGATCGTTTGTTCCCTGGTCCTTACTTTGTCGGTAATCCTTAATTCTATTGGTGAATACATTTACTATACTATAATATATATAATTTTGAAATAATTTTTATGCTTTTTGGATATAACAATTTCTGCGTCGTAACATAGGTAAACTATGCTATCAAATATCAAAACTATTTTTAAACGTTTCATATAATTTATAATAAATTATTCAGGATTATACAAATTATTTAGGATATCGTTATGTCCTTATTGAGTTAATGGCAACTTCATTCTCATCTTTTTTTAAACAAAATGAAGGACTTCTTACGAAGGGTAGAATGTGATAGATATTTTTAAAAAATTTAGACGTTGGATTTAATCAAGTTTCAATGGGAAAATGTTTATTACAAAGTATATAGACTTTCTCAACGGATAGAGAAAATAAAAACTTCCAAAATTTTAGAACAAAGAGTTTGGTATAAGTCTTCTGCTGTTAAAATATTATAGAGTTTCAATGAGAAAATGTTGATAGAAAAGTATAAGTTTCCCCGATGGATAGAATTTGGTGGAAATTTTAGAGCTTGTGTATTAAAATGGATAGGTATAATTTATTTTTCTCAATGTAGCTTCAAAGTCAAAGGGTTTTTAACCAGAACCATCGTTTCAAAATCTGACATTCAACTCATCGTCAAATATAGCAATTTGTTCCTAAATTTTCGTTTTAATCTATTTAGTGAAGAGCAAATAATACATAATAAATCTCAACCAAGGACACAAACAAATGTTACGTAACTGTTGAGTAATCATAGAGAGTGTTTAATTGTGGAATAGAAACTTCTGCGAAGCTAAAAATACCAGATTCATCGCGTGCTTTAATTTGTTATCTTAATCATTCGTTGAAGGCCGTAGCCAGAAAAAAATTTGGGAGGGGATTTCAACCAACACACTTGCGCACACTAGGAAAAGTATATGTCTATTATGTTCAACAAATCATAAACTTATTAACTGAAAAATAAAATTTAAAAACCTAAGTAAAACGTTGAATGTATCTTTATTTAAAAATATTAGTTTCCAATTAGGTATTTTCACTTTAACCAACAACTAACTTCACTCCGTTGAGTGCTGAGGAGAAAACAAAGGACCAAATTCATGGGATAAAACTTTATGTTAGACCTTCGTACTAAATCATGATTATTGTTATTTTATTATTTCATTAAATAGTAACTAAAAAATAAAAACCTAATTTTCAAATACAGTTATATAGAAAAAATTCGTTTTTACGAAGATATTAACAGAACGGGCAAAAATGGATCGAATCCCATGCATTTGACCCATTGTTTTCTCCTCAGAACTTAACTTCTAATTATTAACTTGATTACTTTGTACAACTTTGAAGAATTAAATTGACTCCAAAGAACTTTATATATTTCCAATCCAACATGATTTCCTTATTTAGTTACGTGTTTTTTGAAGTTCAATTAATAAAACAAAATACTTTTAAAAACTGAATATGCGAACCAACTTTCACATTGTTCATATATTAAAGCTTTCCATTAGAAATAAAAGTGTGTCAATCTAAGGAATTATATGAATATCAAAATATATAACTACTATCTAAATATACATAATTATTTGAAACAGTTATATTTACAATCAATTTATATCATTTAAATTTTCACTGACAAAAAATTACCTACGCAGTGAACATAGAAGTTTTGCATAGTTTTGCCAGTGATATGAGTTTTGTTTCAGTCTAAAGAATTTATCAAAATGTAGCGAAAAAATTAAAATTCGTAGCTCCATTTGCATGATTAAAATTGACTAAATGCACCAATATTTTTGATTTTTCAATTCTTATTAAAACGTTAGCATGCCATCAACTGCCACTTTCTGATCGAAAATTCATTTATACTGCAAAAATAATGTATTAGCTGCTTATACTTGTAAATTAGTATGCGTAATACAAAAACATTCCTTGTTAAAAAAAAAATGTAATCGACTGTTTTGTTTTGCAGAATTAGGTTCACAGTTTGAATGTTTGCCTAATGGTGCCCCTATTTCCGGTATTCCTCGTGGCGGTTCATCTTCTTCTTCTGACAGACAACATCCACCTGCCAGTTCTCTTCCTCCTGCCAGATCTCCTTCTCCGATCAAGTCTTGTTCTCCTGACGAAACTCCTGTTTTTCCAAGGCGACGGTCTCCTCCTGCCGGGTATATAACTCCACCTACCACGCTTCCTTCTTCTGACAAACATGAATATGGACTTGACCAACTTGAATATATTCGGCTTATTCCCAATAAAAATCCTGGCCGGATTTTTGAACTTCGAAGATACACTTTTCCTCCGAATAAACCAATTGAAATACCAGGACGGAACGGCTATGTTCCCATTCCAACCGCAGAACAAATTGTATTATCAACATTCGATGGTGACGTCTTTGCTATATTGGAGAGCACTAATGTTCTTGTTGGAATATATGCATATAATCGTCGCATTGAATCTAAAGGACGGGCAAAAATCAACATCAAAAGCGGCACGATTAGCCCATTAACCTCAGATGAAATCAAAGAAACTCCAGTAGGCTCCCATCGCCGAATCTTAAATGGTTATAAAGTACAGCATGTAAACCACAATGAAGGGTGAGTAACTTTTTAAAAGAATTTAGGTATCGTCATATCAAATTTGTCAGTCCATTTCGTAGTTTATATGTATACAAGAAATATATATTAAGCTTTTCCATATCGGCTGCCAAGGCTACTACAGTCACTAACGTCATTTTTAGTCACTTATTTTTCTCAGATCCCTGTTTAGTCACTCTTTGAAGTTAAAATCACTATAATAGCTCTTAAATATATATAATACTTTGGTCGCTTCTTTTAGTAAATTAATACAGTGGATCCAACGACTTCTGAATTTCACTGAATTTTCTTGAATTCCTTGCAATTCACTCTGAATTCTTTGCAATTACATTGAAATCCTCAATTTAAAAATGTCTAATACAATGTTCTAAGCAACTGTCCGGATATGTGTGGATGTGGGTGTATGGATGTGCGTGTGGATGTGTGTTTGGATGTCACAATTTTCTGTAAACACGATAACTAGAAAACGGTTGCAGATAAATTGATGAAATTTGGAGAACTTCTTTTCCCCGCTAATGTCTTGAAACTGACTAAAGGATTTCTGAAAATATTCATTGCATTTTTTTAGAACTAAATAATATTTTAAAAATTAGTTTTTTACAGTAAAACTTTTTTTAATAGCATAGTTCAAAGTTGATGCAACAACAGAAAAGATGTGTTGATTTGAATCGAATCTATTGACCTATAATATCATTACATTTTATTGAAGAGTAAGGAAGCTATTTTAATGCGTAATATTTGAAAACACGATTTTTTTGTAGTAAAACTTTCTTCACTAACATAATTCAAAATTGATGCAAGAGCAGGCAATATTTCTTGTTTCGAGGCAAATCGATTGAACTATAATATTAATACACTTCATTGAAGATTAAGGAAGTCATGCTTATTTATAATATTTGAATCATCTGTTTCAAACAGAACATCTTTTTTCATCGACATAATTCAAAGTTGACGCATGAATAGAAAAGACTTTTTGATCATAAGTTTTCAAATAGAGTGATTCTGACAATTTTTGTGAAGAAATCATAAAGCTGGGAAAGGTATAGGGTGCGACAGAACTTTTCTATTCCTTCTTCCAGCTCGAAAAATCATCAATTTGAATACAAAATTTGATTTGTCTTTGTATTCAAAAATTTTTGGTATTATTTTGTAATTTTGTATTTGTTGTGAATTTCTTTTTTTAAATTGAGCAGAATGATGACTTTGGTTTGTCTATCATTGGAAAAAATAACTAATGCTTCCTCTATGAGGAAGCAAATACATTTGCTAACGGAAAGCAAAGTGCTCGTGAAATAAGCACCATATAATTATAAATGCAAACAAAGTGGAAACACTCGAGATCGAATTCACAGCTTGTTTAAAATTTTTTGCAACGAATTTGAATTCACTATGATTTTGTATGAATTGTTTCATTATTATTATTCTTTTGAGTTTCCTTGAGTTCTCCTAAATTCACTCTAATTTTACTAAATCGTTAGAATATTTTTTATTTTTTGAATTTTTTGTAATGCATATTTTTTCACCTCGAATTCTTATGTGTTTCATAAAATTCTTATCATTATGAAAGAATCTTTTGAAAATTATCCGCCATAATTTGAAACGTATAAATGAAAAACTAGTTTAGAAAGCAATAAAATATATAGATTTTCATAAAAATACTTACAAACTATATGTCAAAAGTAGCTCAGAAAGCAACCATTTTCAAAGAAACTGTTTGGAAAAAATCAACTACTGATACTAATTCGTTACTTATTGACAGAATTAACTTCGTTTCCACTATTTTCACCAGAAAAAGTAACTAGTCAACTCGTATCGCTGTTGTTAACCACAATCCGTCCCACCATATGAATTCAATTACAAGAAAATGTGAAACTAAAATATCCAAATTGTTTGTGTTTCAAAGTCCGCTGGAAACAAATATGTTTTTGACGATAATTATTATAGGTTTATAATTAAGTACTTATACTAATTCTTCTATGGGGGACCACTCCAACATAAGATAAGACAAAATTCCACTGTTAAGAAACAATTTCATGAAATTAGTTGATTAGCACTCAGTGTTGTTTTAAACCTGATAGGCTTTTAATTACTGGAAGTTCTTTTATATTATAAATTTTAAAATTGATTCCAAAAAAGAATTCTTTTTGATAAAAAAATCATTAAAAAGCTTATGCGAATTCAGAAATATTTGTGCTTATTTAATGGTACCTCTATTCCTAGTGTTTCTTGTGGCGGCCCATCTTCTTCTTCTGATAGACAACCTTCTGCCGAGCCAACTCTTCCTGCCAGGTTCAGGTCTCCTTCCAGGTGCATGGCTCCACCTACCTCGCTTTCTTGTTCTGACGGATCTCTGTATGTACTGGACGAACTTCAATTTATTGTGTTTACTTCCATTATAAACCGGAACCAGAGATTCGAACTTCGAAAATATACTTTTTCTACGGATAAACAACTTTTATTACGTGAAGGACTGAATATCTATGTGTCCATTCCAATTCAAGAACATATTGTATTATCAACATTTGCTGGTGACGTTTTTGCAATATTAGAGAGTCATGACTATCTTGCTGGAATATATACATATATTTCTCGCACTGCTGCTAAAGCGCGAGTAAAAATAAACATTCGAAGCGGTAAGATTACTCCATTGACCAAAGATGAAATGAAGGAAGCTCCAGTAGGCCGCCTTCGCCCAATCTTGTCGAATTTTAAAGTACAACATGTAAATCATGATCCTTCACGCAATCCACACCATTAAAAAAATGTAAAACTGAAAAACATGTGATCCGAAGCCACCTTGAGATCTGACGAGTAACTTGTAATTACAACTAATAATAAAAAGTCAATGTATTATAGTCTCCGAAGCTTTAATATTTCGTCAATGCCCCAGCCAGTCCTTTTCGAAAAAAAAAAATAAAAAAAGTCTGCCCGCTACCCAGGGCAGCACAGGCCTTTTAAATTTCTTATCATACATCCTAAATTTTAATTTTTTCATTCTGAAACTTATTTTTTACGAATGAAAGAAAATCTACACGTTCGTTCTAAAAATTATCATTGAAAAAGTTTTCGATCTTTTTTGGCTGAACAACTTTTGTCTATTATTTTTTTTCGTATGTTTTGCAAAAAATTTAATTTTTTGTATTTAATTTCGAAAACTACGCTTCCTGTCAAAAATTACTAATTACAAATGTGTAGCTCTTTTTTCGATGAGAAACTTTTGTCTATTCATTTTTTCCACAGCTTGTGTCGTTTGTCCAAAAATTTTATTTTTTTATTTTTCACGATTGAAAACAAAACTACGCGTTTCATAACAAAACATTTATAACAAAAAATGTTTTCTTTGGGTAAACGACTTTTTTTAAATTATTTTTTTTCGTAGCTCGTGTCGTTTGTCCAAGAATTTTCCGAGGACATGGGTTGACAGGAAGAGGAGGTGAGTTTAGTGGGTATTACCGTTTTTTTAGGTTGAGTCCCACACTCAGTGCGTAAATGCATTCTCACCTCCTCTATAAAAAAAAAAAAAAAAAAAAAAAAAAAAAAAAAAAAAAAAAAAAAAAACAGAAGCGGGTGTCATTTTCATAGGTGGCAGTTGCTCCCAGTGAAACACTCCGGTGATCGTTTAACCTTTTTTTAATGATATTTATACTCTTAAAAAACGCTACAATATAAATTAGATACATTGTTAACCAAGGCCGCAGCGAGATAACATTTTACAAGGGGATTTTAAGCGGCACAATCGCGCACACTCAGAAAGGTATATGTCTATTATTTACACGTTTCTGGCTGTTAAGCAAATTCTTTATTAACGTATACATCAGTTTTGGTTCTCATTAGAAAACATGAGAATAGTTTTTTCTCTGGTCTTTACCTTGACGGTAATCCTTGATTCTATTGGTGAATATATTACTATACTATATATATATATTTTTTTCTAAACATTTTTAAGCTTTTGGGAAATAACGATTCCTACGTCTCAACATGGGGAAACTATGGTAGAGTGGGTCGCTGTGGGAAAACCTAGAAGATTTGGTAATCCTTTCATCAAATTTTATCCACATAGAAATCCTATAATTTTCTATCAATATATTTTCATTAGAATTCTATCAAATCTTATCAGCACTGTTAAAAATTTCTGCTGAAAACTTCCAACAAATATGTTGGAAGTTTATTTCCGAAACGCAAGGTAACGCTAAAATAAAAAATGTTGTAGTTTCCAAATGCTGGTATTGTCATGGTACCTCACATGTATTGGAATTTTACAATACATGTCCAGTAGCCAGTAACACTTCTGTATCATATTGGCGGCGGGTATCTCGACACCTGTTGCACCGTAAAATTAAAAAAAAATGTAAATAATTTCTCAGGACATTCATGGAATTCACGGAATTAATTGAATTCTCGAAATTCATGGAATTCAAGGAATTCACGGAATTAATTGAATTCTCGAAATTCATGGAATTCAAAGAATTCACGGAATTAATTGAATTCTCGAAATTCATGGAATTCAAGGAATTCACGTAATTCACGGAATTCAAGGAATTCATGAAATTCAAGGAATTCATGAAATTCAAGGAATTCATGAAATTCAAGGAATTCATGAAATTAAAGGAGTTCATGGAATTCAAGCAGTTCATGGAATTTAAGGAATTCATGCAATGCAAGGAATTCATGGAATTCAGGGAATTCCCAGAATTCATGGAATTTAAGAAATTGATGGAATTTAAGAAATTGATGGAATTCAAGGAATTGATGGAATTCAAGGAATGGATGGAATTCAAGGAATTGATGGAATTCAAGGAATTGATGGAATTCAAGGAATTCACGGTATTTACGGAATTCACGAAATTCAAGGAATGCATGGACTTCAAGGAATGCATGAAATTCATGGAATTCACATAATTCGAATATTTCAAAGAATTCGCGAAATTAATAAAATTCAAAGAATTCGCGGACTTCGAGTATTTCACGAAATTCACGGAATTCATGGAATTCGCGGAATTCACGAAATTCCGTGAATTACTTGGATGCCACGAATTTCTTGAACACCTTGAATTCCATGAATTTCGTGAATCCCGCGAATTCAATTGATTCGGCGAATTTCCTGAGTACAGTCCATTCCGCCCATTCGATAAATTCCATGAATTCGATAAATTTCATGAATTCGATATATTCCATGAATTCCGTAAATTCCGTGAATTCCGTGAGTTTACGTGAATTCCGCGAATTCCATGAATTCCATGAATTCCATGAATTCCATGAATTTCGTGAATTCCATGAATTCCGTGCATTCAGTTAATTCCATAAATTCCGTGAATTCCATGAATTCTGCCAATTCCGTAAATTTGATGCATTCTGTGAATTCCATGAATTCTGTGAATTTGATGAATTCTGTGAATTTCATGAATTCCGTGAATTTCACGAATTTAATGAATTCCGTGAATTCTGTGAATTTCTTGAATTCGATAAATTTCGTGAATTCCTTAAATTTCATGAATATTGCTAATTCCTTAAATTCCGTGAATTCCATATATTCCGGTAATTCCAAGAATTCCGTGAATTTCCACGAATTCTGTGATTTCCATGAATTCCATGAATTCCTTGAATTCCTTGAATTCCATGAATTTCGTGAATTCCTTCAATTTCATGAATATTGAAAATTCCTTGAATGTCTTGAATTCCATGAATTCCGTGAATTCCATGAATTTCGTGAATTCCATGAATTTCATGAATTCTGTGAATTCCGTGAATTTCATGAATTCCATGAATTCCGCGAATAGTTCGATAGAAATTTTCCAAGTAAAAAAACTGTTGATACAAACAGTATAAGATTTCAAGGATCGTACATATATCGCACAGCGTGTTTTTCTTCTGTTAATATTGTTATGTCCTCCTTGATATAACGGCAACTTTATTCTCATTTTTTTAAACAAAATAAAACCGCTTTACGTAAAATATGTACGACCTCTTACAAAGAGTGGAATGTGATATATATTTTCAGAAATTTAAGACAATGGATTTAATAGAGTTTTAATAGAAAATGTTCATTTAATGTATATAAGCTTTCTGGATGGATAGTGTTAGATGGATACAATTTTCTGAAAGGCTTAGAGCTTGCGTATTAAAGTGGATAGGTAGAATTTATTTTCCTCAAAGTAGCTTCAAAGTCCAAGGGTTTTTAATCAAAATCATTGTTCCAAAATCTGAGGTTCAATTCATTGCCAAATATAGTGAATTATTCCTAAATTATTTTTCTAATTAATTTATTGAGAAGCAAATCATACTAAATGAATCTGAACCAAGAGCACGAATAAATATTGCGTAATTGTTGAGTAATGATAAGAATTATATAACCGTGGAATATATGGCTAGGGAGAAATATGAAGGGGATTTCAACCGGCACACCCGCGCACACTCAGATAAAAATATGTCTGTTATGTACAACAAATGAAAAACTTAGTAACTGAAAAAAATTTAAGAACCTAAGTAAAACGTTGAATATCTTTTTATCACACCGCCAACATAAGTGCGATTTTAGGTAATGCGAACGATACCTAAAATTGCACTTTTTAGCATAGGCGATCAAATTTTTACTTGGAGTATTTGGGGCATTAAGGGTATTTAGGGTATATTAGTATCGACTCCTTACCCCATTCAAATTACCGGACTCCGTCTCTAGACCCTCTCAGGATTTTAAATTAAGACTCTATGCAACCTATTTGCACTTATGATTGACTGGTGTGATGAAATAGTATATTACATAGGTAAGGTCTGAAATAGAAAAGCAAATGCATCTCTGCGAACCAACTTTTGCATCGTTCATGTGGGCATTTCCACGGAAAGTCTCGTTTTATCCAAAAAAAAGTTCCAAAACAAATCTTAAGGCACACTTTTCAAATGGTCAATATTTTTGAGCATGCGCGCAGTTTGCACAAAATATTGAAATTAGTATGTGCATAAACTTAATTGAATGAATAATATTTTACGAGTGGAGAGTGTTTATCCTTTTTAAATTCTCAGGATGCTTTCCAGTAGTGTGCAAATCACTATCTTTTTGATTAAAAATATATAACGAGTGTCGGCAAAGAAATAATGCGGACATTATTTAAAAAATTCGAAACTTTATTACTAAATTTGAAGTCATCATACTTTATCTTCTATTTTAAATCAAGTTCGGTTGTTTTTCCAACACTGAGATTATATCCTGACCATTTAGAATATAACAGTTCGTGAATTAAACAATTCAAAGAAAATATATATTCTTATTTATTATTTTTACAACGAAGTATTGCAAAATATCACAGAAAAGTAGAAGTTAATCTATATTGCTAATAATTAATCTTTTTCTATTGTGCTCAGCTTTCTTTCAAGCAGTAAAAACTCCCAATTTATATAATTTTTGTTTAACTATAATACAAATTAATATTCAAAGATATAATGTCCTTATTGTCTGATAATATTTACAATAAATTACTTCGAAATTCGTCCGAAACTACGATCACATTAAATATTTTGTAAAAAATATTTAATTCTTTAGTGAAAAGGAATATAAATAGAACAAATAATAATTACAAGCGAATACATATCTTTGTTGTAATTTTAGTAACAAAAAGCACCAGTCACTTAAAGAAACTCATACAAGTATATATTTTATTATATAAACGCAAATGTTATGGATAATTTGATTTAACACTGAAATCTTCCGTTCAATAATTTTTTACAACTTCTTTTTTTCTTGTACAAAAACTAGTTTTAACAAGTATAGACAGTGTCTCCCCTGGTGGTGAGAATAAAAATTGCACTCAAGGCGGGACATTTCAAACCCAGAGGAATAGAGACCTATTCTCTAAGTTCTATTGAATATAAAACATTATGTTACGTACTAATATAAAAATTGTATTATATTATATTATAGATACTGATATCATGATTCGCTGATATGGATACAATATAATATATAATATAATAATATTACTGTATCTCTTTCTGATTTTACTCAAATAAAATTAAATGGAAATTATATTGGGATGTATCACGAAAAATGTACTTTTAATAAATTAAGCAAATGAAATTGTGTTTAACGTTTAAATCAAATTTGGTATTGAAAAATGTTTAAAAATTGTTTTTTATCTATTTTTTCATCATTTAATTATTACTTCAAACGTATTGCTCACAAGGAACATTAGAAATACATTCCAGAAGTTTTAATTTTTATTATATTATTTCATTCAAGTTATTAGCGAATAAAAAAATATCGACGGAGTGAATTTATTATATTTTAATACTTTCAAAAGCGAAAATACTTTTGAGTCAATCTAAGGAATTATTTGCATACCAAAATGTATAATTACTATCTAAATATAAATATTTAAATCAGTTACTTTTACGGACAATGTATGAAATTGAAATTCTCACTGACAAAAAATTACCTACGCAGTGAACATACAAGTTTCTTTATAGTTTTGCCATTTGTTTCAGTCTAAAGAATTTATAAAAATGTATAATTACCATCTATATTTGCATAATTAAAATTGATCAAGTGAACCAATATTTTTGATTTTTAAATTATTATTGAAAAGTCAGCATGACATCAACTGTCACTTTCTGATAGAACATCCATCTCAAAATAAAATAATGATGAACGAAAACATCACTACGACCCAAATTCATCCTGCAAATATAATGTATTAGCTGAATATACTTGTAAATTATTATGAGTAATACAAAAACATTCTTTGTTCAAAAAAATGTAATCGCCTGCTTCTTTTTGCAGAGTTAAGCACACAGTTCGAATGTTTGCCTAATGGTGCCCCTATTCCTCGTGTTCCTCGTGGCGGCCCATCTTCTTCTTCTTCTTCTTCTTCCGACAGACAAAATCCTACTGCCAGTTCTCTTCCTCCTGCCAGTTGTCTTCCTCCTGTCAGACATCATTCTCCAATCCAGTCCTTTTCTCCTGGCGAAAATTCTCTTCGTCTGAGGTCCCTGTCTCCTCCTGCCAGGTATATACGTCCACCTGCCAGGCTTCCTTCTTCTGACAGACGTGAATATGGACTTGACCAACTCGAATTTATTCGGCTCATTCCTAATAAAAATCCAGACCGGCAATTTGAACTCCGAAGATACACTTTTCCTGCAAATAAACCAATTGAAATACTAGCAAGCCGGAAAGTCTATATTCCCATGCCAACCGAAGAACAAATTGTATTATCAACATTTGATGGTGACGTGTTTGCAATATTGGAGACTGCTGATGTTCTTGTTGGAATATATACATATGATCCTCGCATTGAATCTAAAGGACGGGCAAAAATAAACATGGAAAGCGGCACGATTACCCCATTAACCCCAGATGAAGTAAAAGAAACTCCAGTAGGCCCCAATCGCCGCATCTTAAATGGTTATAAAGTACGGCATGTAAACCACAGTGACGAGTAAGTAACTTTTTAGAATAATTTAGTTTTACCTTTAGAATATATATATATATATATATATATATATATGTATAGACTGTACGTTGTCACCTCAAAAATATATATACATTAGACGTTGTCGCCTCATATATAACGTTGTCACCTCCGAAAACGGAGGTGACAACGTTTTGCCTATTTTTCGATGTAAATCCATTTTAGATGGTCTTTCATTGCATTTGGCGAAAAAACGTTCGGAGGTGACAACGTTCATCCTTTATCAGCAGTATCGCCTACCTAGTTCAGGTATATATCACCGGCGCTAGTGTCGCCATACTAGCAGATACAAGCTGTACGTTCTCACCTCCAGCATATATAACTCCAATCACAGGTAAGAGGCACACCTTCCCACCTCCGTGATTTGGCAACACTGCATTTACTCTCAGTGAATTGGCAGGTGCCTTTCGCCGGCCGAAATTTGAAAACTGTCAAATAGTAAGATTCAATCGTGAATATAAAAGCTTGAAAATGGTTCAATTTTTATAAAAATGAGTATCTTTATGTTTTTGAGGCCACTGAATTTAAATTTGGTATCAGAATTCCAAAATTCACAAGGTTTGATACCAAAATTTGAAAATCGTTGAATTTGTATGCAAATGAGTATTTGTAAGTTTTTTTAGGTCGCTGAGTCCGAATTTGTTATCAGACTTCAAAAATTGAAAATGAAGGATATAATATCGCAAATAAAATGTTTTTTAAGAGGTTTGAATTTGATGAAAATTAGTATTTATACGTTTTCAGGGTAGCTGAAGAGAAATTTCGCTCTAAAATTTGCAAATTTTAAAATTCTAGAGATTTTTTGGGGCTGCTGAATACAAATGTGAAAGAAAATTTTTTTCTAACTGTTTGTTTTTTTAATTAATCTGTTTCACTTGAAATTTTAAGTTCTTTTTTTCTTGTTGGGAATTAATTTTCTTGACTGAAAATGTTACTGCTTGGTTGAAAATTATTCCGTTTTGGTTGACGATTCAGCTATTTTGTTCAAAATTGGTCGTTTTTTAGTTTAATTAACTATTTTTGTCTTCAAAATAAAATCTCTTTTGGTTGAAATACGACCTATCCAACATATTTCAACAGCATATTTCATTAGGAATACATTTTTTGCAGAAAAATCAAGTACTTGGTTTATAGTTGAACTACATTGTAAATAATGAATTTTTTGGTTGAACGTACAAGGTTTTAATTTGAAATTCACCTAGTTGGTCGTAAATGAACAGTTATGTAAAAAATTCGTCTTTTTGGCTAACAGCTTGAGAATTTATGGTTTTTTGAAAATTCATGTTTTTGATTGACAATTGAACTATTAATTTGAAAATGTGACTATTTTGTTAAAATTCCTTTTATTGTATGTGGACAATTCAAATATTTTGTTATAAATGTACTGTTTTGTTAAAAATTAATAATTTTGGTTTATTCATTTGAAAATGTAACTATTTGGTTGAAAAAATTTTTTTTTCAATTAACTTTTTGAACTGAAAATTTAGTTATTTCACGTTGGGTTCAAAATATATCCCTCACAAATTTGTGATTCAACTTTTTGGTCGACAATTAATTTTTTTGGAAAATTCGTCTTTTTGTTATATGTAACATTATTCTTGTTTGTTAAAAAATCATCCTTTTGTTTGAGGATGCAACTATTTTGTCAAGAATTTGTAATTTTCCATTGGAGTTAACTGGTTGATAATTTGCTTTTTTCCGTTCAAAATATGTTTCTTCAACTGAAAATTTAATTATTCCATTTTTCGTTGAGAATTTATCTATCTTTTTTTTTTAAATTCTTTTGTTTTTGTGGAAGAAAAATTGTTTTAGCTAAAAAGTTTCACTCCACTTTCGGTTGAAAATATATCGCTTATAAGTTAAAAATTCAACTATTTTGTCGTAAATGAACTTTCTTCTTAAAATTTCATATTTTTTGTTGAACATTAAACTATTTATTTCATAACGTGACTATTTGGTTGGAAATTAATTTTTCTTTTAATTATTTTTTTATCTGAAAAATTATTTACTCCACTTTTGGTTGAAAATTTATCTCTTTATCAGTTGAAAATTCTGCTATTTGGTCGTTAATTGCCTTTTATGATGAGAAATCATATTTTTTGCTGAAAATTAAACTTTTTTCGCAAATGTAAGTATTTTGTCGGAAATTCTTTTTTTTAACTTGATTTTCTTATCTGAAAATATAATTATTGCACTTTTGGTTGTAAATATAGCCCTCATATTAAACTGTAGCCCTAATTGTGATTCAACTATTTGGTAGAAAATTCATGTATTTTCTTGAAAATTCTTTCTCTTGGTTTTAAAATTAACCTTGTTTGTTAGAAATTCATCATTTTGTTTGAGGATTCTACTATTTCGTCAAAAATCCGTAATTTTTCATTGGATGCAACTGGTTGATAATTCTTCTTTTTTGTTGAAAATTAATTTTTGTGTATTCAAATTTCAACTATTTGTAGTAAATTGATTTGTCTTTCAATTTCAATTTTCAAAATTCATCTTCTATGGAAGAAAAGTAATTTTACATGGTTGAAAATTCATCTTTTTTGGCTGAAAATAATCTTGTTGGTTCAAGTTCGTCTTTTTGGCATGAAAATTCAACTCTTTGGCTTAGAATGCAACTACTCAATTTTTTTGACGATAATGTTGGCACTTAATGTATCGACAAGGATTACCATATCATTTTTTTATCTGAACTTGCTCCTTTTGGTGAAAAATATGAGCATAATTTTTCTTTCAGAATTCGCATTAAAAATATTAATACATTCACAATTATTTTAAAAAACTAAGAATCGTATCGGAAAACGAAAAACACCTCTAGATTCGTCTCCGAAATATCTAGATGCCGTATTTTTTGGTTCCTTGTTTAAACAATTTTGAAACAATCACATTATTTTCTATTGTTCTGCAATTGTTATAAACAAAGTAATTTTCGGAATTAAAAATGGACAATACTATTGCATTCCTTTCGAAAATATCTCGATGCGACTTTTTTTTCTAAGCATTGGTTGAACAATGAGGACATATGTTGCTTAGTGTACATTTGATGTGTGCCTGTAGATATGTATTTGAAACATGCAGGCTTTTTCATTTCGGATTGAACCATTTTTAATTCGGAATAAACACAAGAGGTCGTTCAAGTATTACTGCATTTTGAAATTCTTTAAAGTGAAAATGTACGCTCATAAATAAAGACCTGAAATGACATTTTTTTCAAAGTATATGCTTTCAAAATATATTTTATTATAATTATTTTTTCTTGGAATTTTTCACCAAATTTTATTTTACAAATTCATACTTTTGAAGTTGATAAATTTTTTGCACCGTAGAGGTTTTTGTTGGGGCTTTGTTTTTTGAAATATTTTTTTCCATAATCCATTTTGAGAATGTATTAAAAATAGAACAAATTATGAATCGAGGCCTTTAAAATCAGAATAACTGGACAATCGTCCAACATCTGGAATGACAATGAAGTTGAATAAACAAACAAAAATACGTTTATAAGAACCTAGTAATATAAGAAGACTATGAATTTTTATAATGATTTTGTTATTTAAATTGATTTTATGGGTCTTCAAAGTTGAAAAGCTTCGAATTTTAGAGTAATAAATTAGATCGAAAATTTCCTAACTGGAATCCAAACTGAAAAGAGATTAATTTTATTGTTCGAGAACTCCGGAATTATATTAGTGTAGTAGCACTATTTATAATGTCCAGTTTCAATAGCTCAGGTACACCCACCTCATCACCTAGTCTACACCCCACCGGTTGCTCTTCTGAGCTCTCTTTCGCCGACCCTTACCTGCGGGGGGTCCTTTGTACTAATGAGGAGTGAAATACGTAACATGATTTTTTTTAATTTTACAATTAATAATTTAATAATATTATATTAGGAATCTATGTTTTTCGGCGATTCCACCGATATGTCACTTGTGGTAAATAGTCAAAAATTAGAATCTTTCCAATCCACCCCGTGTTGGAGCAACCTTCATCGAAATCAAATTTAGGACGTCTGAAAAATATTTTAATTATCACTTTTCTTCAACTTATTTGTCACATAAATATATGAAATCATTTTATTTTTATTTCGAAATGTAATTTCAAAAACTCAAAAGTAAGAAAAATGTGAGATTTTACACAAGTTTCAAGTCCATATCTGTGGCAAACTCCAATATCGTGACAAGTAGACTAGTGGAAATAGCTAATCAATTAACAACAATTCCGAAGGTCTTCAGAAAAATTGTACGTTTTTACATTCTCATTCTAATGAGAAGGTATTGGTTTTATGTAAAATTTGACATAGTCGGTTTTCATCAAATCTCCACGTTTCGAGACCCCCCGAGCTAGAAAAAACGATTTTTAAGAAGGTGTCTGTCTGTCTGTCTCTCTGTCTGTCTGTAGCCACGATAACTTTCGAAAGAATGATCAGATTTGATTGAGCTTTGGCACACTTTTTTATGGCCCAAAAATAGAGAACGAGTTCGTTAACCAGCTATTTTGGATGAAAATCCAAAAAGTGAGCACATTTTGAAAATTTTTGAGACCACTTTTTTGGAAGATTTGAAAATTCTATGTGCGGTTATTAGTAGTACGCAAAATATCGAACAAAATATTCTTATGACTTTTCGTGATAAAAAAAAAAAAATTACTGGAGTTATAGCATTTTCAAAATTCCAAAAAACAAACGAAAATGAACATTTTAAGCCGAAAAACGCACGATATGAAAAAAAGTCAAGAGGAGAAAAACGTTGATTCCTGAACACCCTATAATATTTTCATAACAACTTTTTGAATTTTTCGAAAAATAAAAAATTCAAATTTTGATCGCACAAAAAATTAATGAAAAATCAAAAAAGCCATTTTGCTGTAAAACTATGCAAGATACCAGAAAATATCATCTCACCAAAATTGTGCACCTAAAAAAGATCTACAAATTTCTTATCATTCACTTTTTGATATGACGCGTAGTTTTTGTTTTATTCGTAAAAAACAGCATTGAAAATAGAAAAATCAAATTTTCAGACGAATATTACCAGCTACGAAAAAATGACCAAAACAAAATTTGTTCATCCAAGGAAGAGGTACAAATTTATTGTGACTCATGTTTCGATAGGATGCGTGGTTTTCGTTTTATTCGTGAAAATAACATTGACAGTAAAAAAAATCAAATTTTTGAAAAAACAATGCAAGGTACGAAAACATATAAATGAACAAAAATTGTGCATTCAAAAGAGACTTACACACCCGTAATCAATTTTTGTGGTAAGAATATATTCAAAATGAAAACTTTAACTTTTTTGATGAACGGCACAAGCTAAAATAAAATGTTAACTAATAAAATTTGTCGCCTAAATTATATAATTATTTTTCATTTCAAATCAAATACAAATTTAGTAATTTGTATATGAAGAACATATAACACGAAGCACAAAGTGCGGGCTCAGTGTATTTACCAAATCGCACGCCGTAAGTGCGCTCCAACTTTTTTGTTTCTATCATACGGTTCAAATGATTTTCAAATCAAATATCGAGCGCGAAGCGCGAGTGTCTGGATGAGAATGTGTTCCTTAAGGTCGATAGAACCTTGAGTAAATAAAGTTCCTTTTCAGTCTAAAATAAAAATAAATTTAACAATCACTTAATATGTAGAGGTTTTGATAATTTTATAATATTTGCAAACAAACTTTTTCTTTTCATCGATGTCGAACACGAAGTTCAAAAATCTAGAGGAGCCTAGCGTAAAGCGCGATGCAAATACGCCCGAGCGCGTAACGCGAGGTGAACACATAATCGAGCGCGAAGCGCGAGATAAATATATGATCGAGCGCGAAGCGCGAGATCCAACAGTCGCGCGCCCTAGGCGCGCTTAAACTTGCGAGCGAAGCGAGCCGCGCGCGAAGCGCGCAATGAGAATGTGCCCGCGAAGCGGGCAGATTTTTTTTTTTATGTTGAACATAAAATAAAATTTTGCATAACGTCATCGGGTCGGCAATTTGCTTAAAACAATTAAATTGCAAAATTTTCCCCTCGTTGTTCCACGAAAATTCAAAACATTTTGCAAACTTGAGTGAGTAAATATATATACTCAAGTCTCTATCCTGTATCAAATTTGCAAAACGTTCATGATGCGGCCACGTTATTAATTATAAACAAATTAATATTTTGTTAATCTCTCCTGAGCGAAAATACCAAAGATTTTTCAAAATGTTGTTTCTGCTTTTATACGTTGAGAAAAGACTATTGTATGATTTGCAAAACTTAATACATTTCGCAAATTATCGTTTTTCAAGTTGTTACATTTTTTGCCATTCGACTACTAAAATTTCAGCGGAAATTCCGAAGGTTGCGTTTCGCGGTACCAATTGTTAGAGAGGTTGGGATCTGAAAATTATGAAATTTGCAAAACGTTGCTCGGCCGGCAATAGTGATTCATTCGAGCGACACGATCCGAGAAACGACCAAAAATATTTTTGTTCATCGCCTTGACAATCGAGCTGTCATCTCATATCGTCTCGTTAAAATGAACTTCTTGTCAAATCGATCGATCTGACCGAACAACCGAGAAGCTGGTTTCCAAAATTTTTAATATTGCTATATTTAAATGAATATAAATAGAAAATGAGTTGATGGACGTAAAAAAGGCCTTTTCTCAAGGTTAAAGCTAACTTTTACCTTCATATCTGAGCGATATTAAAAAAATATACAATTTTGTTTTATAAAATACATCAGACTAATGGACTAGAGAAACTTCATCAAATTTTTCGTTAAATTAAAAAAATCTAAAAAGTCTTTGAAGTTTCGTAGTTTTTAGAATTTATATTTTCTATGAAAAAAAGTTAATTCCGAACATATTTTTATACAGAGGTCCAACTATCTACAGTGAAAGATATGTTTGAAACATTTTTTGTAGCGTTTTGATTACGGCTTCTTGCATATCCTTGGAAGTTGAGGAAATCATTGATCTCATGGCATTGTGAAGTGAAGTCACCAAATCGGTTTAAGACAAAATATGTTCTTTTTTATGTTGTTTTTAAGGAATTTTAGTTGACTCATATTTTGCTATTTGAACAAAAAAAGGTTTTGACTAAGATATGAGTATTACAAATTTTTAAGGTGGTAATGTATTTTACAAAAAAAAAATCTTTGCCGTTTTTCTGAAACTCTTCAACCTTCATTTTCTCAACGAGGCCACCTTTTTATTTTTTCTTGATTTTCTTTCTAAGTTGGTATTAATAGGGTACATTTATCGAAAAAATCATTTATCTTGTGCCTACATCTTAAAGAAGAGAAAATTGAGTTTATTTCAATAGAAAATAAGAATTCGTATTTTTTCAATAACGAAATGATATTTGAAAAAGTGAAGTTCTTCCACTTGAAAATTGTAAAAAAAAGTTTGCAAACCCTTTTCTTCTCTGGCCTCTTTTTCTGGAAATTTTCGCTAAAAATGCAATAAATTCGGTTACAACTGTCTTTCTCTTGTAACAATGCAATTTTTTAATACTTCGTAAACAAAATTTTTTCAACTTATAGATTTACACATTACATTTTTTTAGAAAATATTACAAAATATAATGTTTTAATTGCTCCAATTGAATTTAATTTAAAAAAAACAATTGTAGCCCATTGGATTAAAATAATATTATATCAACATGACCAGTAAGAATGTTTTAATTGTTTTAATGTCATTCAATTGAGAAAAATACAACTACAGGCGATTTGAATAATAATAACTTAAGCGAACATTTTGAAAAAGAGGCAAGATGAAGAAAAGGTCTAAGAAACTATTTTTCCTAATTTTTCAAGTGGCACAACTAAATATTATGTTTCGAAACGATTTTGTGACTTCAGCATGCACGCTTTACAGCCTTTCCGATTTAGAATGTATTCGGTCTAAATGCTACTTTATTTTGTTGTTAAATTTAGAAAAAGTAACATTTTTCATCTTGAGAGACTGAATTTCCTTTTTGCTTCCTCGTAGAGGAAGCTTTGTAATGGTAACATTTTCCAAAATGTTTAAATTAATTCAATTTAACCCTCCCTAATTTATTTATCTAATACAATGTTCTAAGCAATTGTCCGGATATGTGTGTGTGTGGATGTGTGTGTGGATGTCACGCTTTTTTGTGAACACGATAACTAGAAAACGGTTGCAGATAATTCGATGAAATATGGAGGGTTTATTTTCCTCACTAATATCTTAAAACTGACCAAAGGATTTTTAAAAATATATATTACATTCTTTTTAGCACTGAATAATATGTTAAAAATCGGATTTTCATAGAAAACTTTCTTTATTCGCATAATTCAAAGCTGATGCAAGAATATAAAAGATTCCTTGGTTCGAGACGAATCAATTGACATATTAAATTAATAAATTTCATCAAAGAGTAGGGAAGTTATGGTTATTTATACCTATATTTTGAAAATCGGTTTTTTATAGTTGAACTTTTTTCATTCACATAATTCAAAGTTGATTCAAGAACAGAAAAGATGTGTTGATTCGAGACGAATCGATTGACCCATAATATTAATACATTTCATTGAAGAGTAAGGAAACTATGGTAATGCATAATATTTGAAAATACGGTTTTTTTTAAGTAAATCTTTTTTCTTCAACATAATTCAAAGTTGATGCAACAATATGAAAGATTCCTTGGTTTGAGACGAATCGATTGACCTTCCATAT
>CAKNYM010050355.1:0-64862 GCA_932195095.1 Andricus curvator
TCAAATCAAATATCGAGCGCGAAGCGCGAGTGTCTGGATGAGAATGTGTTCCTTAAGGTCGATAGAACCTTGAGTAAATAAAGTTCCTTTTCAGTCTAAAATAAAAACAAATTTAACAATCACTTAATATGTAGAGGTTTTGATAATTTTATAATATTTGCAAACAAACTTTTTCTTTTCATCGAAGTCGAACACGAAGTTGAAAAATCTAGAGCAACCGAGCGTAAAGCGCGATGTAGATACGCCCGAGCGCGTAGCGCGAG
The DNA here is from genome assembly GCA_932195095.1 of Andricus curvator. Lineage (NCBI taxonomy): Eukaryota > Metazoa > Arthropoda > Insecta > Hymenoptera > Cynipidae > Andricus > Andricus curvator. The sequence goes on from CAKNYM010050355.1 coordinate 264, forward strand.
GTGAATACATAATCGAGCGCGAAGCGCGAGATAAATATATGATCGAGCGCGAAGCGCGAGATCCAACAGTTGCGCGCCCCAGGCGCGCTCAAACTTGCGAGCGAAGCGAGCCGCGCGCGTAGCGCGCGATGAGAATGTGCCCGCGAAGCGGGCAGATTTTTTTTTTATCTTTTCTCTTGGGGTTGGATGCTCTTGTTTAGAGGCACAATGAAGATTTCTTGTAAGTTTGTCGAGGAATCCCCAAAAGTTCAATATCCCGAAGAACTCACAGGACTTTCCCGTGGGTATTTCTACATGCGTGGGTGGTGCAAATTCTTATATACAGCAGATACGAAACTGTACTTGTATTTTTTTAGTATGCTTAAGCCCCTATACTAAAAGCACAATGAATTGGATTCAAGATTAGTTTATTTTCATAAAAAGAAAACCTATCCATTCGGCATTCGCTTTAAATGTCACTTTTGATATCACATGAAATTAGACGATTTTGATTGAGTTGATGAGTTTGCTTTGGAATTTCTTAATATTAACATAAAAATATTTACTAAAATTAACATATTGCTATTATATGGAGAACAAAATATTTGGTCGAACCAAATAATTTTTTTTGTAGCCAAATTTGTTTTCTGTGTGTATGAGACAGAAATTTTAAGCTTGGAACATTTCCAATTTCAAAATCATCAGATTGAAAACCTGATGCTAAAATCGTTTTCTTTTGACCGCCGGAATTTGAAAACAGTAACTTTTAACTCTCTTAATTATTCACTCAAGAAAAAAGCTCGGAAAAAAGCTTAAAAAGTTCTGGTAATAACATAGAATTTTTGTTTTCGGCAATCTGCGCTTAAAATAATTAAATAACCAGAATTCTTTACTCCTGTCAGTGAGTCGCTTTTTGTAATTTTTTCATTAATTTTATTAATTTTATGCATATTTTTCCCTTTCCGCTTTTTTCACATTTTTTGTAATGGCAAATAATTGAGAATGTTTAATGTTAAAATTTAATGCTTAGAATTTTATAAAGTAGGTAATTGGTATTTAATTCCGTTTGTTATTGAACGATTTTGAATTTAAATCTTCAATTTAATGAAATAATTTGATATTCACATGTTCAATATTGTACAATTTGATAATCTAAATTGTAGAAGACGTCAAAATTAAATTCAAATTTAATCTTTACAAGTTGAAAACTACAAAAATTTACGTTTGGAACATCCAAAATTAAACAATTTTAAATTTTGAGTTTTCGAACATGTGCGATATCATATTAAAAGCCTGAATAGTGAAACAATATTTTTAATTAATATCTGCAAAATTGAATAATTTCTTATTCAAAATATTAAAGCAGATCATTTTAAATAACCTATTATATTTAAATCGTTGAAAATTGCACAATTTAAATTAAAAGTCCAAATTAATGAAAAATGTTTAAACTCTTCAAATTAAATTTTGTAAATTTTCCAGACTTGAATAAAAAGATTTTTGTTAATGTTTTCCAACCTTCCAACCAATGTTGAAAGAAAATCAGAATAGAGAGGAAGAAAAACGAAATGGACTTTATTGTAGTTAGTGTTCATTCTCAATTATTTTACAGTCTATTGTTCCAAGGTACAAATCTGTGAAAACCTTCAAAAATGTTTTAAAATGATCTTTTAGTATTAAAGAACATCACACGAAGCAGAAAACATAATCATAATCACTTCTGACAAAGAGGGATTAAAAACAAAATAGCCTTTACATAGTTGTCATTCTCGATTATTTAAAAGTACATTTGTTCATGTTTTAAATTTAGGAAGAACTTCTAAAAATATTTGTGACCTTTATTTTTAGCATTTTATAATATTTTAAAAATGGGTTTTTTATAGTTAAACTTTTATCATTTTAACATAATTTAAAGTTGATGCAATAATATAAAATATTCCTTGACTAAAGACGAATGGATTGACATATAATATTAATACATTTTATTAAGGAGTACGGAAGTTATGGTCATCAGGTCATTTATATTATTTTTTATCATTATTTTTTTATTATTTTTTTTTTTATTATTATTATACCATTAAGCCATTTCCCTTTCGGGATAGGCGTGACTTGCTCGGTTGGAAAATAGTAGTGTGTAGATGGGTATACTATATAGGTATAAGGTAGATAGGTATGTAGGTGTAAGGTATGGATATTTTAGATTGATCTAGAATTCTCGTGTTATTTATTTAAATGACACGTTCGTTCCGCAACACTGCTCCGACCCAGATTGCTGATCAATCTCTCTAGCGATCACCCCAGGTGAAAAGCCTCACAAAATTGTTATGTGTGATTCCCCACTTGGGACCATTAGTTTCTTATGTCTCTTCGGATTAATGTCTCATTCACAGATTCTAACAATTCTTTCGGCGGTCTACACGGAGAAAAAGGTCTAGTTAGGGTAACAAGGATTCTGGTTAGCCGTACTAGACAGTCTAGTAAAATATGAACCAACACGCTGTCTAGTTAAACACGCCAGACAGTCTAGTTAAACTCTGTCTAGTTAGAATTACAAGACATCTGGTATAAGTTACCAGACATCTAGTAAGGCGAATATTTCCATTGCTAGTAGTGCTAACTAGCTGTCTAGTAAAAGTAAGCAAACGTTGAGTTAGGCTTACATCTCCGTGTTTAGGTAGTTTAACTACTTTTCTGGTAAAATTTACCACATGTACAGTATTGGGAAATAGTTTTTTTAGGAAAATAAGTATGTTTTCAGGATCTTTAAGATAGGTTTCAAAATTTAAACAGCACAATAAAAATGAAGTTCGTTTATTAAACACCGGCCAAAGGTATGAGTTTATATTACTCGAAGAAATCGCACGGCCTGAAGCATTATATTGAGAACAACATGGCGGCTACACTGCAGAAAAATGCAGTTTACGTTTCTTGAAATATAGCCTTGTAAGAGAAAAGGTTCCACAAGTTCAACAGATTATCCACTGTATCGTCACGGAATTCACTTATTTCAATACACGCAAATAGAAACAAAAATAAAAACACGTCGCTTCTCGCTTCTTGCAACTCTGAAAATGGCCGGAATAACGCACGGGACACAGAAATGCAAGAGGCTGGAAGAAACTGGAGGTGACGACTCCGAAAATTAGGAAGCAGGCTAGAGGGAGAGAAAGTGTCGGTAAAGGGTGTAGGAGGGAGCACTGAAGGCAGTAAAAGAGTAGTGGGGGGCAACACGCTACTAGATGTCTAGTTATGGACACTATTTGCCATAACACGACGTATCGGTTAAATCTACTAGACTACTTACAAGACATCGAGTAAGAGTAACGAAACTTCTGCCTTAAATTTACTAGACGCGCGTAACTAGATTCATCTAGTTGGCCCAACTAGACCTTTTTCTCCGTGTACCTCTGTGCTTTCTGCCATTTACTTTACCTTTATACACTTGTTTGGTTAGTCGTTCATATTTGATTCTTTCAAGATGACCGAACCATCTTAACTGATTTCTTTCCCATAATTTAACAAATCTATATTATACAATCAATCTATTTCTCATTAACATAATTCAAAGTTCATACAAGAATAGAAAAGACTCCTTGATTCGAAACATTTTGATTGGCCCATTTGTATTTTTTTATTTTGACCTTCTCTATGAGGAAGCAAATACATTTACTAACTAATCATAATGAGGAAGCAAAGTGCGAAAACTGAACTGGGGTTTCTGTTGGAAACAATTTTTGGTTCACTTTTGGTCAAATCTTCGAAGTGGATCAAGGTAGAAAACGAGTTCTGTGCGAAAAATCTCTATTGGAACCAGTGGCGAATCCAGAATTTTGTGTGTGTGAGGGGGGGGGGGTATAACATTTTATTGCTTATACTTATTTTCTAAAAAACCTTTTCCTAAACCCATATTATTATCGATCTATCTTTCTTCGAGTTGGAGGGGGCGAGGATCCGCCACTTTTGGTTCTGACATTAAAAAGACGTAGACGTTCATTTTTTATATTGTCCAGACAATGTAAAAAATGAACGTCTTTTTAATGTCAGAACCAAAATAATGGAAAAGTCTTATTATGTGCACCCATCGATATGTTCTAATAGAGACTGAACTTGTTTTCTATCTTGATCGACTTCAAAAATTTTACCTCGGATTTTACAAAGTCATGATGCACCTTTTACGTTATAATACAGTTTTAATGACATTGCACTGGCAAAAATTTAATAAAGAAACTAAAATGATAGAGATTGGTCATTCTTAAAAGGAAGATAATTTACATGAGATGTGACAGTTGTTAAGGTTATGTTTAAAACTTTTTTCGACTACAGATATTTTTTTTATGTCACCATCTGTCGGATATCAACGAATTAAAAAGGAACCCTCAAAAAGAGTTCTATTGGAGTCTCAGTTCTAAAGGATGCCAAATTTTACTTGAGCCGCAACATCACCGAACCTCCAGTTTCTTCTGTGTCGGAGGCAATTGACCGATTTGAAAAAAGCGAGAAAAAAAGCATAGAATTTCTCTCTACATGAACCTTACAAAATAGGGGGAGGGGGCCTCCAGAGTGAAAAAAATGTTTCAATTCATTTTTGGACCACCATAATCCTAATGTACAAGCCTAATCAGAAAAAGCACCGAATCCAATCAATAGACTAAAGGGGCATTTTCCATGATTGGCCAAAGACCAAAGAGCTGCTACACTCCTGCAATATTCCAGTTTCCCAGTATAGAAGAAGAAGAAGTTTCGTAATTGCCAGATCGCCATCCCCATTCTTCTCCACCCTGATACTGATTGTATCACGGAGAGCGTGGGCGTTGATGGGCCAGCGGTCTAGCTAGCAGATCGAAACTAGACACTCGCGAATGAGACCACACTGTCTGCGGAGACATGATCACCAGGAATAGTGTGGAGTAAAGTAGATCTAGTCAGGTCAAGAAGCAAAGAAAACGATAGCTATAAGGTATAAGCTATATATCTATATTCTATACGCAGTATATATGTATGTACCTATAAGCCTTGAGCGTAGGAGAGGCTGGGACGCTATCGGGCGTAAATAATGCGCGGTGGCGTCCGTCCGCCGTTGGTTCAGTCGGTCGGGCATTCGGCTTGCCTGCCTGCCTGCTGGATGGATTGATAAAGATTAAAGGTAAAGGGAGGTGGCAGCCTGGGCAGGGGTGCTTGGAGTTAGGCGACAGAAGTCACCCAGCGAAACGAACCAGGCGTACGACAGGGGGATGATGTCATATAGGGGTCCACCGTAAATACATACAGATGCAGCCCGGATTGATGCATTGACCGAACACAGTGACGTAGCCACCCTCATTTCTCTCAGGGACGCAGACCTACAGATCCGGCAGGGGGTGGAGGATTTCGAGTCAAGGCTCGAGTCAAGGACAAGTCCCGAGACGAACTCGCAAAAAGATACACAAGCACAATACAAGTCGAGAAAAAGTTGTGATTTATAGGCGTGTAGAAATAGAAGTCTCTGCGGATGAGTAATTCTTGGAACGAATCACTGAGTTACCTCAAGCAAAGGGGATTATCTCAAGAATTGAAGGATTGTGTCATATTTGCCAATTCTTGGATTTCTCGTATTGAGGGCAGGTCTTTTTAATTCATCATGGTAATGAAATTCACCCTACTCATGATTCTTATGATAAATAAGACACTAAATTCCGAAGCGTCAATTGTTTCTAATGCTTTGATGTTATTGGAAGTCCTATCAGGGTGGCCGCAGGTCAGGGAAACCCCAGGAATCTGGGAAAAGTCAGGGATTTTTATGAAAAAGTTGCAAAAGTTAGGGAATATATTGCGCTGAAAATTTTAGAAATGGTTCAAAATATATAAGGGCACATCTGCCTGGTTCTCTTAAGTTTTTATTTGGTTTAAATAATGCAATTTTATTAATTTTCAGCTTGGAATGTAACCGAGAAGAGGGATTTAATGCCCTGGCTAAAAACGAATAAATAAAATTGCATTATTTAAATAAAATAAAAACCCAAGTGGAATAGGCGGACGTGTTCTTATATATATTTTAAGCATTTCCGAACATTTCAGCACAATGTTCATTTTTCTAATTCTAAGACCACGTGACATACTATCACATGCTGTCACTTTTTTAAGATAAAGTCACTATAGTCACTTTTCTAAATTATATTTCTAAATTTTGAATAGATTTCAATAATTTAAAGGAATTCCAAAAGATTTTAAAGATTTTAGTGTATTTTTAAAATTTTCAAGAAATTTTCAAGAGCTTAAGCTGTTTCAAGGTATTTCAAAATATTTTAAAGGATTTGAAATATTTTCAGGTATTTTAAAAGATTCCAACAAATTTCCAGTAGATTTCATTAATTTTAAGCTATTTCAAAGGATTTTAGAGTATTTTTAAAAAATCCAAGGAATTTTCAAGAGCTTTAAAAAGTTTCAAGGAATTTCAAAATATTTCAAGGGATTTAAAATATTTTAGGGTATTCTAAAAGATTCCAAGGCATTTAAAAGAGTTTTGAAAATTTTCAAGAAATTTCTAAGGATTGGAATAATTTTAAGGAATTTTGAACAAATTTCACATTTTTAAAAGAATTTACTAGAGTTTCAGAAGATATGGAACGATTTTATAGGATTCATAAGGTTTTAGGATATTCTAAAATATTCCAAGGGATTTTACCAGATTTCCGAGGAGTGCAGTGATATGAAGGAATTTTTAAGCCCTCAATGTATTTAAATCAATTTTACAGAATTTCAGAAATAGCATTCCGCTTCCACGTAAATTCATGGGATTTTATAATATTTCAATGAATTTCAAAGAATGTATTCACAAGAATTAGGGGACTTCGTAGGATTTCAAATATTTTCAAATTATTCAAGGTATTTTGAACGATTTCAAAAGAATTTGAAAGATTTTAGGATATTTTAAAAGATTCCAAGGAATTTTCAATTGATTCCAATAATTTGAAGAGATTTTAAATACTCTTTGAAAGATTTTAGTTTTTTTTATAAATTCCAAGGACTTTTCTCAAACTTTAAAAAATTTCAAGGTATTTCAACAAAATTTACAGGATTTTAAATATCTCAGGCTGTTTTTAATATATTTCAATCATTTGAAGTGATTCCAAAAGATTTTTTATCATTCTAGGAATCTAGGGTACTTTATAAAATTTTAAGTAATTTTCAAGATTTTCACGAAATTCCAAGGGGTTTCAAAAAATTTTATTGGATTTTTAATATTCTATTGTTATTTTTAAAGATTCCAAGGCATTTAAAGAATTTCGGAAGATATGGAATGAGTTTACAGCACCTATGTATAAGGGTTTAAACTTTAAAGAGTTTAAAAAATTTCCAAGGAGTTTTATAAGATTTCTCAGGATTTCAATGATTTTAAGAGATTTTAAAAATTCTCAAGGTATTTTAATAAATTTTCCATGATTTCATGAAATATCATCAGACTTCAAAGAATTTATTCACAAGAAGTGAGAGATTCATTCGTAGGGTTTCATAGATATGAAGAGATTTTCAAACATTTGTTGCAATTTATTTGAATTGATCTAGAATTCACCCTTAATTCTTATTAATTTATCCCAAATTCTTTTAAATTCTTTTGAATTCTTCGGATTCTCTTGAATTTCTTGAATTCCCTCAAATTCTTCTAAATTCACTGAATTCGACTCAATTCAATGGATTTTTTTTAGTATTTGTTTACGAAATATCTCGTCGTCCCGAAATTCATAATAAGTAATCAAATATTTTTCATAAGCTTGGTTACTAGTGCCGAATTTTCTGGATGAATAGTCTCAATATTCCACCCCCTTTTCCTACTCCCCCAATTTTTTAAACTCACCTTCAATTGTCAGGCTTTTTATCAAATTCTTTTAAATTTCCTTAAATTTGTCTAAACTCATTTTAAACTTATTGAATTCAATGCATTTTTTCATATTTTTGAATTGTTTTCAATTCACTTGATTTTTTTTAATTCGCTATAAATTTGTCTGAATTTCATCGAATTCTTCTCATTTTGACTTAAATTCCTTTAAATTCACTCGAATTTTATTGAAATGAATGGAATTTTTTCCAATTCATTTCAATTCTTTTGAATTTAACTTGAATTATTTTGAAGTCTTAAGAATTCACCTGGAATCTTGATAAATTTCATCGAATTCTTCTAAACTCAAAAGAAATTTAGTCATGCACATTATTAATGCCCTGAGAATAATGAATTAAAAATTTATAACTTTGAATTTATAATAATTTTATTCCATTTATAAAAGTTTCTATATTAAAAATGTGACAAGGTTAAAATTTTGGTAATTAAATAATAATGGTCAAGCAACATGAAAAATCAGTCAGGAAAAAATCAGGGAAAAGTTAGGGAATTTTGAAAACGAAATTTTGAAGCCACCCTGCCCATAGATTTCGTAGATTTTTTATCTTTTCGCTGATTGAGTGCAAGGAAGATTAGGTTAGGTCTAACGATTGCTATAACATTGGTTCGGCTTGTATAAGAAATTATATCATATAATTTTTTTAAGTTTCTTGCCAAAGAGTCGTTTTCACTTAAACTGATTCATCTGGTATCTCTATCATTTTACGACGCATCCCGGATAAATCTTATTCCTCGAAGACTGCATTAACGATCAATTTGCCTTTTATTCGCTTATGCTTATGAGTTCGCGTACAAGAGGTGCTTTAAGCAATTCTCGAAATTCAACGATGATTATACGCAAATAAAATGTGCAGGTATATGTTCTTGTGCATTATACTCTGTACTTATAAAAAAGCATGCTCGATCTTTATTATCATAAATTCAACTTTGCTATGCAAGTAGAACATGCTGAATATGAGCCAATTGTATTTAAGTAAGGGGCCGTTCAGAAAGTACTTCACCCTGCCAGAGGGTGGGGTTAACAGATTTTTTCACGATTTGTTACATAGGACTATAGGAGGGACGCAGAATGTGATATCACACATGAAAAATTACAAATTCGAATGACAATTTTTTTTAATACTTGAAAAATTGAAAATAAGTGATGTTCTTTTACAAGTAAAGCATCTAAATACAGACTTCACATACTTTCTACTCTTCTCTACTTTACCCCTTTTTTTAAGAACTCCTATTTTTTTCCTGTTTTCGAAAAACTTCCCCTTTTTTTCGTTTTTTTTCTGTTGCGTGTGAACTGAATTAATAGATACCAACTATTATATTTTAGGTTCAGAATTCATCTCTTTTGGATAAAAATTCTACTATGTGGTTGAAGATTCTACTACAAAAGTTGAGAATTAATTTTCTTCATTGAAAATTTAATATTCTATTTTGTTGTGTAAAATTCATCGTTTTTAATTGAAAATTCAGCTATTAGATTTTTCATGGATTCATCTTTTTTGGTTGAAAATTCAATTACTTATTACTTGCGTAAAAGTTGAACTACTTTGTTAAACATTAATTTTATTGATTGAAGATTCAATTATTTTGTTGAAAATTCGTTCTTTTTTGGTTGAAAACAAATTTCTGAACTCAAAATTTAAATATTCCTTTATTGGTTGAAAATGTATCGTTTTTAATTGAAAAATCAAGAATTTGTTAAAAAATTAATCTTCTAGAATGAAAATGTAACGGCTTGGTTAAATTTTGGTTTTGTTTTGTTGTAAATTCTTCTTTTTTGGTAGAAAATGAATCTTCTTGATTGGAAATTCATGCTTGGTTAAAAGTTAAAATACTCGGCTAAAAATTATTTTTTTTTTAGTTGAAAATTTATCGCTTCTAGTTTAAAATAAACTATTTGGTTGAAAATTAACTTTGTTGAAAATTCAATTGCTTTGTAGAATATATTCCTCTTTTTGGCTCGAAAGTTCAACCGTTTTGTTGAAAGTTCGTCTCTTTGATTTGAAAATTCATCTCTTTTGGTATAAATTTGATCTTTTTTATTTAAAAATGCAACTGTTTAGTTGAAAAATCAACTATGTTATCGAAAAATTAATTATTTTGTTTTTGATAATGTAACGGTTTTGGCAAACATTTGTCTTGTTGGATAAAAAAAACTCGTCCTTTTAGATTCAAAATTCAACTATTTACCTGAAAATCCAACTATTTGGTTGAAAATTCTTCTTTTTTTTAATTTAATATTTTTTGTTTAAAAATTCGACCATTTGATTGAAAAATCATCTTTGTAAGTTTAAAATTTAACTGTTGAGTTCAAAATGCAACCATTTCGTTGAGAAATCATCCTTTTTTCTTGAAAGTTCAACTATTTGGTTCTAAATGCATCTTTTTGATTGATAATTTATTTTTTGTTGTAGAAAATTCAACTATTTGGTTGAAAATTTATCTTTTCAGGTCGAAAGTTAAACTATGTGGTTATAAATTCAACTATTTTGTTGAGTATTTAATTATTTTGTTGAAAATTCAACTATTTTGTTAAAATTCGACTATTTGGCTAAAAATGTTGTGCTTGATGTTAATTTTTTTTTTTTTTTGAAAATTCGACATTTGGTTGAAAATTCCTCTTTGCGGGTCGGAAATATAGTGATGCATATCGAGCGAACTCTTGGTTACAGCCGATCCGATCAATCGGCTCTGTCCATCTGTGCGACCTTCTCGTCTCAAAAATGATCGCGCACTTGACATTATTTTTTTAATTATAAACTTTCGAATGAATAAAACTTAATCAAAAAGATGTAAAGTTTCCATGATTTTGATTTCCGTATTTTCAGTGGTTAATTCATTCCTTCTAGGATTTATATTGGCAGGAAATTTGTATGCTGGCGAGAGCTGTCAACTTTCAAAGCGAGTTCGAACGGGAATTAGCAAAGGAAGGAACGATCGATCACAAACGAGCAGCAAGAATTATCGGCTCGACATGCATCACGACGGAAATTCAACTATTTGGTTGTTAAAATATTATATTTGTGTGTTTTCTGTTTTAATTTAGAAGTTTATCAAATGAAATCGAAGACAAATTGTTGACTTAAAATGCGGGGGGGGGGGTCGTATTTGTGACGTCACCCTGGGGGGTTCAAGCCTTGTGTGATGTTCTATGGCAAAGAAGGGGAGGGGTAGAAAGAGTTTTGAAAATAGCACGATGTAGTTTTTGGACAGCACTAAAGCTTTTTTTTTTATTTTTCTTCAGCTGTAATTCTATTAACTCGGAGTTTGGTCTTTGTTCCAGTGTTGAATTTCTACATTCTAAGTGCAATTCTTTTGGGTTTGACGTCTCGAGGCTTTGATTCTATTACAATGGAAAGCCAACTGTTATGGTGAGTCATTTATTTCTTAAATTATAAATAATTTGGATGACACTGTTGTCATCTTATTGAATATATTTGAAGCCAAATCGTAACCATATGCTAAATCGTAATAATGGAAGTGATGCACGTGTAGCCTACTAAATGTTCCATTTGTAAATGGAAAATATTTAAAAATTCATCGATTCTATAGTTAATTAAGAACGAATTATGAAATCGAAAAATCCGCTTGAATGAAATACGAAACGATATAATATAACAGAGAGCAGACTGTTATGGTGACAAATAATTCGGATGAAATTGTCATGTTATTGAATATATTTGAAACCAAATCGTAACCATACTATGGAAAATCATTGATGCGAAATCGTAATAACGGAGGTGATCCATTTGCAACCTACTGTGAATGTTCCATTTGTAAATGGAAAATATTGACATTTATCATTGCGCGTGATACTACAATTAATTAAGAACGACTTATGAAATCGAAAAATCAGCTTGAATGAAATACGAAACGACATAGGAGCTGGGTAATGAATAATGCGTCTTTCTTGCTTCGCGAATGCGAAGGGATGAATATATATGTAAAAGAGGACAGCATCGCTAGGATAGGAAGAAAACGACGTGGACGCTCTGCAGGAGGGATGGAATTGGTTTGCCAGCCACGAGATGTATGCGTGGGGTGAAGTCGGTGCCACGTGCCCGCGGGCACTCGGGGCGCCCGAGAAAACCCCATCCCTGTGTAGCTGTAGCTCGACCGTGGCCATTGCAAGTTACCTTTACCGCGTTTACTATTCTCTATTGTACATGACTGCGCGATACGGGAGCGTAGGGAGGCTGCGAGATTGTATATGAGTCATCCGAGTCGAGTCAGTGGCGTAGCATTTTCCCTGACAGACCGGTCCCTATTCCTATTGTATCCTAAATTCAGTTTAGGTCCCTCAAGTACCCTATTTTCAAGATTTGGTCCCTATGGTACCCCATTTGCAACCCATCATTTTTTTCTCAAATCACTTTTAAAATACTCTTTTCGATTAGAATAAAGTCACTATCTAGCAAACATGGTTACAGAACAGTTCTGTAATTGTTCTAAAACATAAAATAACATGTTTTAGAATAGGTTAGTAACCAGAGAGTAAGTACGTCATCCCCCAAACTCTGTAACAGATCTAGAACGTTTTAAAGCATAACAATTCTAGAACTCGGTTATACATGAGCACGTCAGAGCAAAAGAAAGACTCCGCAGAGCCGTGAGGAAAAACGACACAAGTACCGTTAGAAAGAGAAACTCTTACGCAGAATGCCTGAAGAGTAAGACAGCGCAACGATAATTGTCTCGTTTTTCCTCACGACTCTGCGGAGTCTTCCTTTTGCTCTGAGGTGCTCACATGTTCTGTAACATTTCTAGAACTCTGTTTCGCACGTTCTGTCTAACAACTGTAGAACAATTCTACTATTATCTGACCAAAAAATGTAGGTACCTGACTTTTTGTATAGATTATAGTAAAAATCTGAGAAGAAAAAAATTCTAAATGTATACACCTTGCCTGTGCTACTGCTACACATACCGTCCTACAACTGCGACTTTCTACCACATTCACTTCTATTGTGAGTGCTGTTCCGTCGATAATCGCGAAGCCCTTTATATTTTCCAATAAAGAAATCACTTTCTTTAAATTCAGGCGCAACTTTTTGTTAATTGACTCTTCATAAACCATTCTCAGAAGCCAAAAATATGAAATTTACTTGAAGAATGATCTCGCCATACGTTGTATAGTTTCGGAGATGACACCTCACTACTCTTTTGTTATTATGTCCATGACAAATGATAATTTCTGACTCTAAAATTTACCATTGAGCACAGAAAGGGTCAAAGAAATTCATAAAATTTTGCAGATTTTTTGTAATTTATTTTCAGGGACTGACAGCCATTTATAGTTGAGTATTCTAGAATGGTCGTTCAACCTAATGGTACTATTAGCATTTCACTTATAAGGAAATACTTGCTAATCTACTAAAAACATGTACTGTGTCCTATATTTTTAGAATTTTTTTGTTCAGAATTTCAGTATAATCTGTCCAAAAATTAAGTATTTGAATTTTTAGACAAATCTAGAACTTTGTTTCGCATATTCTCTGATAATTCATAAACAGTTCTAGAATTGTTATGTCACAAATATAGAACAGTGTTATTATGTAGAAAACAAAGCATTCTATCCTTAAACACTAAAAAGTATTTTATACTTTTAGTCTGGATTCTAGAGATAGTCTAGTCTAGATTCTAGAGAGAGGGTAACTTTGGGTTGAGAAAAGCCCCCTGATTATGAATATCCAGGGTACTTTTTCGAAAATTTGTTCGCGAGGTTGGTTGTTAATTTTATAAAGAATTGTTGTTTAAACAAATACACTATTTATTTAAAAAATGCCTGTAAAATATCTTTTAGAATTAATAATCGCTGGGGGATACAGCGTAACAATTTCTAACAAATTTTTCAGAAGGTTTGAATCAAGACAATACTTTTCCGTTAACACTTTTTTGTATAATCGACCGTTTTTAAGATATAGCGTTATAAACAATTAAATTTGCACTGAAATTGACATTTTCAGGTAGATATGTCAGCACCTATTAAACCGACAAATTTCGAAAAATGCAAATAGCTTTAACAAGGCCATAGGCCAAGGAGAGATTAGTACTCGTTGTATCAATATCAAATCTTTCAATATTATTACCTAAGTATTTATTAGTTCTGATTCTGTCTAAAATTTTAAAAGTCCCTTTTTGCAGCATTTTGGTGGGATTATTAGGAATCAGTTGGAAACTATCTTCAAGAATCACCCACAAAATATTTAGTTCGATTGGATTATTTTTTATATTTTCTTTTTCCACTGTGGAGTACGTGTCATGAAACGCCATTTGCATTCTTCCGAAATTTTTCAGTACAATAGTTGCTAAGATATTTATCTGTAGATATGTCAATTTTGGTGCAAATTTAATTGTTTAAAACGCTATAACTTCAAAATAATTAATGGCGCAAAAAAGTATAAAATGAAAAATGTCTTGCCTTGGTTCAAACCGTCTGAAAATATTGTACATACTATTATGTTTCATAAATAAATAATGATAAAAAACATTCAACGAAAAACTTTTCGAAAAAGTGCCCTGGATATTCACAATAAAGGGGCTTTTCTCGATATTTTAAGACAAAGTTTCCCTCAAGAACTGTCAGTGCATACAGATTACAGAAGTATTTAGTGGTGGCTGGATTATTATAAACTTAAGTATTTTTGGATAACTGTTCAGACTTACTTAAATGTTTTACATGAATAATATACGGAAAAACGGTTCATATAGTGTGGAAAAATATAGTGCGTTTAAATATGTTATGCTATGTTCATCGATAAACAATATGTTTTCGTTTACATTAATAGAATTTTATTATTAAAAAACGTATTAATTCTTCTATAAATTTTTGTATACGTTCTGCGTTCTGCTAAAGAGTATTAATATTTTTGATATACTTACAAAGGTATAGCTGCTTCACTCCTTTTCAAATTAATTGTGTTTATGCGAGACTTTATGGTAGTATAATTCTTTCTTCTCATTATAAGTTATAGAAATACTTAATTTAATAGATAATTTGAAGAACTCAATTATAATAGTGCTCTATAGAACGTTTGTGATTGGTTAGTTCTAGAACAGTTTAGTAGCAACTGTTTTGTATAACAGGCCCTAATTTTTGTTCTCAATTTGTTTCAAATTACATTGGTAACAACATTCTAGAACGTCGTCATATAGCACCGTTACGGCAGAACAAACTTGGAACAGATATTATAGAACGTCAACTGTTAAAGATCAATGCTGTTACATAGATCTAGAAATTCTAGAAAAGTTCTATCATAATGGTTACAATGTCGTAGACCACTAACCTTTTTGTTCTAGAACAATTCTGTCACAAAATTGTAACAATTGTTATAGAACACGGTTTCTTTTTTAATTTAGAACATTTACAGAATGTGTTTGCAGGGTATAGTCACTTTTTAAAGTAAAAATATAACTTGAGTTCCTTTTCTGTCCATAAATTAACCCACGGGTTGACCACTATTGAATTCAGGTGTATGCCTAATTCTGAATTTTTAAAAAATTCTTTTGAAATATTTTAGAGTATTCCAAAGGAATTCCAAATTTTTGAAATAGATTTCAATTATTTCAAGAGATTTCAAAGGATTTTAAATATTTAAGGGTATTTTAAGAAATTAAAATGAATTTTTAAGAGATTTCAATAATTTGAACGGATTCCAAAAGATTTTAGGGTCTTTTTAAAAATGTTAAGGAATTTTCAAGAACTTGAAAAATGTTCCAAGGGATTTGAAAAGATTTTAAATATTTCAGGGTATTTTAAGAGACTAAAAAGAATTTTTAATAGATTTCAATAATTTGAAGGGATTCCAAAAGATTTTAGTGCATTTTTAAAAATTTCAAGGAATTTTCAAGAGCTTGAAAAGGTTTCAAGGGATTTCAAAAGATTTTAAATATTTTAGGATATTTTAAATGATACTCAAAGAACGTTTAATACATTTCAATCATTTGAAGGTATTTCAAAGGACTTTAGGATATTTTTAAAACATCAGAGGAATTGTTTAAGAGCTTTAAAAAATTTCAAGGGATTAAAGGATTTTAAACAGTTAAGGACATTTGAAAAGATTCCAAATAATTTTTAATAGATTTAATAATTTGAAGAGATTCCGACAGACTTTAGGTTACGGTATTTTTTTAAATTCCAATGTATTTTCAAGAGCTTCAAAAAGTTTCAAGGGATTTCAAAAGATTTGAAATATTTCAAGATATTTTACAAGATTTCCAAGAAATTTGTAATAGGTGTCAATAATTTGATGGTATTTCAAAGATTTTTCAAGATTTTAGGGTATTTTTAAAATTTCCAAGGAATTTTTAAAAGCTTAAAAAAATGTCAAGAGATATCAAAAGATTTCAAGGGATTTCCGAATATTTGAATGATTTTAAAGGATTTAAACAAATTAACATGGGGTTTTGAAGAATTTCGGCAGATATGGAACAATTTGATAGGAGCTATAAGGTTTTATGGGATTTAAAAGCTCTCGAAAAATTTCTATACATTTGCAATGAATGTTTAATAAGAATTGAGGGATTCGTATAGGGCTGCAATGATTTTCAAATATTTCAAGGTATTTCCAAAGATTTTAAAGAGTTTAGAATATTTTAAAAGTTTCCAATGAATTTTCAGTTGATTTCAATAATTTGAAGTGATTTAAAATAATTTTAAAGACTTAAGGTTATTTTTAAATTACAGAATTTCGGGAATATCAATCGAATTTCATAGAATTTATTCACGAGAAGTGAGGAATTTTTTAAGGTTTCAAAGACTATGAGAATTTCAAATATTTTTTGTAATCAATTATTAATTAATTTCTGATTAACTTATCCTGAATTCCTATTGATTCTTTGGAATTCTCTAGAATTTTTTGATTCAATGGATTTTTCAAAAGTTTTTATTTAATTGATCGTGAAGTCTTTTGAACTCACCTTGAATTCTCAGGCATTTGAATGAATTCTTTTGAATTTCCTTAAATTAGTCTAAACTCATTTGAAACTTACTGAATTTAATTATTTTTTTCATATTTTTTTATTGTTTTCAATTCACCTTGAATTTTTATGAATTTCATCGAATTTTTCTCATTTCCTCTAAATTCACTTCAATTTCACTGAAACCAATTAATTTTTTGTATTATTTCAAATTTATTTTAATTTTTTCGAATTTAACTTGAATTGTTTTGAATTTTTATGAATATGACCTGAATTTGTTATAATTCTCCTTGAATTCTTTTAAATTTCGTTGAATTCTTGCGAAATCTTTTTAATTCAAACGAACATTAATCATCAGATTGTTTAATGCACATTAGTCACTTTTTGGGTTAGAAATTAGTCACTTTTGGTCGCTTTTTCGGTTTAATTTACTTTTTCACTTTTTTAAAGTAAATTAGGCTGTGGCAGCCCGAAAATAATAAGTTAAAAATTTTTTTATTCCATCTATAAAACATTCTATATTAAAAATGTTACAAGATTAGAATTTTGGTTCCTAAATGTTAATGGCCAGGGAACTCTGGCTACTCGGAAGGCACAAATATGGTCATACCTTACTTTTGTAAAAAGGGTACCCATGAGCATAAAGTAAGTCATAAAGTACCATTGAAGAATCAAATTAAGTCTTGCAAATTTTTTATTTATTGTGTTTTTATATTATACTTAGAACATAATAATTTATTTTATCCCTTCTGGAATGAAAAGATAGGGAGTTCTATCAATGTTGACCTATTTTATCGTGTGATAAAGAGAGATTTTTCTCTTTGTATCGCTAGCATGAGGGACATTCTGTTTATGAGGCAGGTTCAATATTCCGATGAGCTTTCGGGATAAAGTTTTCGTGGAATGATTTTCCCTGGATGTTCGCTGAATTTTCGGGATACAGTTTTTTCGGAATAATCTTCTCTGGATTGCAGCTTTTCAGTTTCGATCATTTTGTTTTGCACTGAAATTAAGACCATAATGTTGTCACACAGAAATAATCTAAATTAAAAATTCCAAAAAGAACCAATTATAAAATAAACTCAAGCGATGGTCCAAGTTTCTATAATTTTTTAACAAAAAAAACGGATAAAGTTTTCCTCGCTTCAGGGTTACAAACTCCCTATAACAGAAATGTTTACTTTGCGGGTTAAACTTCAACTCGAAACGGGGATAGTTTCACGTGTCTATTCTTCAGTCCGATTATCTTTCTCCTTTTCAGGGTAAATTTTTAGTATTTTTACCCAGTAATCTTTTAAGCTTCTCCAATTCTTGGATAAAATTAACCGAATTCAGAAATATACTCTCTAAATTTGAATTTAGTAAAATATAACTGATTGTCAGTTAAATTCGACTAATTGATGTAGCTGGGATTCAGTCACTGACAATTATTAAAAATACACTGATTCAATTAGTAATTATTTCTACACACATGCGCACTATCCAAACTCGTAATTATAAATTAATCCAATTGTTTTGTAGAAAATCCGTATTTTTTACGTAAAAATTCAACAGTTTGGTTGACATTTTTTTTCTTTCGTGACTGAAAAATTTTTCTTGGTTGAAAATTCAACATTTTTGTTGAGAATACATCTTTTTTGTATGAAAATTCATCTATTTTGGTAGAAAATTAGCCTTTTTGGTTAAAAATGCAACTGTTTGGTTGAAAATTAATCTGTTTTGGTTGAGGATTCAACTTTTTTGTTGAAAAATCGTATTTTGGTTAAATTCAACTGTTTTTCATCTCAAATTAAAATATTTGTTGGTTGAAATATCAATTATTAATTTTTTTTCGAGAATTCATATGTTAGGGATGAAAATTAAATTGTTTAATAGAAAATTCGACTTTTCGGCTTGAAAATTCAACTATTTGGTTGAAGATTCATCTCCTTGGTTGAAAATCAAATTATTTTGTTGAAAATTCGTTTTTTACATTCTCATTCTAATGAGAAGGTATTGGTTTTATGTAAAATTTGACATAGTCGGTTTTCATCAAATCTCCACGTTTTGAGACCCCCTGAGCTAGAAAAAACGATTTTTAAGAAGGTGTCTGTCTGTTTGTAGTCTGTAGTCTGTCTGTCTGTCTGTCTGTCTGCCTGTCTGTCTGTAGCCACGATAACTTTCGAAAAAATGATCAGATTTGATTGAGCTTTGGCACACTTTTTTATGGCCGAAAAATAGAGAACGAGTTCGTTAACCAGCTATTTTGGATGAAAACCCAAAAAGTGAGCACATTTTGAAAATTTTTGATACCACTTTTTTTGAAGATTTGAAAATTCTATGTACGGTTATTAGTAGTGCGCCAAATGGCGAACAAAATATTCTTATGACTTTTCGTGATAAAAAAAAATTACTGGAGTTATAGCATTTTCAAAATTCCAAAAAACAAACGAAAATGAACATTTTAAGCCGAAAAACGCACGATATGAAAAAAAGTCAAGAGGAGAAAAACGTTGATTCCTGAACACCCTATAATATTTTCATAACAACTTTTTGAATTTTTTGAAAAATAAAAAATTCAAATTTTGATCGCACAAAAAATTAATGAAAAATCAAAAAAGCCATTTTGCTGTAAAACTATGCAAGATAACAAAAAAGATTATCTTACCAAAATTGTGCACCTAAAAAAGATCTACAAATTTCTTATTATTCCTTTTTTTATATGACGCGTAGTTTTTGTTTTATTCGTAAAAAACAGCATTGAAAATAGAAAAATCAAATTTTCAGACGAATATTACCAGCTACGAAAAAATGACCGAAACAAAATTTGTTCATCCAAGGAAGAGGAACAAATTTATTGTGACTCATGTTTCGATAGGATGCGTGGTTTTTGTTTTATTCGTGAAAATAACATTGACAGTAAAAAAATTCAAATTTTTGAAAAAACAATGCAAGGTACGAAAACATATAAATGAACAAAAATTGTGCATTCAAAAAAGACTTACACACCCGTAATCAATTTTTGTGGTAAGAATATATTCAAAATGAAAAAATTAACTTTTTTGATGAACGGCAGAAGCTAAAATAAAATGTTAACTAATAAAATTTGTCGCCTGAATTATATCATTACTTTTCATTTGAAATCAAATACAAATTTCGTAATTTGTATATGAAGAACATATAATACGAAGCACAAAGTGCGCGCTCAGTGTATTTACCAAATCGCACGCCATACGTGCGCTCAAACTTTTTTGTTTCTATCATACGGTTCAAATGATTTTCAAATAAAATATCGAGCGCGAAGCGCGAGTGTCTGGATGAGAATGTGTTCCTTAAGGTCGATAGAACCTTGAGTAAATAAAGTTCCTTTTCAGTCTAAAATAAAAATAAATTTAACAATCACTTAATATGTAGAGATTTTGATAATTTTATAATATTTGCAAACAAACTTTTTCTTTTCATCGAAGTCGAACACGAAGTTCAAAAATCTAGAGGAGCCTAGCGTAAAGCGCGATGCAAATACGCCCGAGCGCGTAGCGCGAGGTGAATACATAATCGAGCGCGAAGCGCGAGATAAATATATGATCGAGCGCGAAGCGCGAGATCCAACAGTCGCGCGCCCTAGGCGCGCTCAAACTTGCGAGCCGCGCGCGCAGCGCGCCACGAGAATGTGCCCGCGAAGCGGGCAGATTTTTTCGGTTGAAAAATAATTTTTTAAACTGAAAATGCCCATATGTGGAAAAAATATGAATACTTTATACATAGGGGGAAAATTATAAATAATACCCCCCCCCCCTGTGTTTTATGTATAATTTTTCCACCTGAGTGTAACTATATTTCATTTTTGGTTGAATATTAACCTTTTTTTAGTTGAAAATTCATGTATTCTGTAGAAAATTAGTCCGTTTGGATTGAAAATTTTACAATTTTGGTAAAAAGTCATCATTTTTAGTTTGAAATTCAACTGTTTGTTTGAAACTTAACTTTTCTAACTCAAATTTTAACTATTCCAGTTGAAAATTTCTCTTTTTTATTTTGAAAATTGCACTATTTGGTTGAGATTTGATCCTTTCAAGTTGAAAATTCAACTATTTGGTTGAAAATTCATGTTATTTATTTAAAAATCATATTTTTTGGTAGAAAATTAATCGTTTTGGTTGAAAATTAAACTATTTGGTTCAAAGTTCAATAAAATATTTTTGGTTAAAATGTCAATTTTTACATTTTTGTTGAGAATTCATAATTTTAGTTGAAAATTCATCTTTTTGGTTGGAAGTTCAACTATGTGGTTAAAAATGTAGTCTAAAATTGAAAACATTTTAGATCCTGACACGACAAATATCACGATTTTGAATTTAGGTGAGACTGCATTATAATGTATTTTAATATTTCAATCAATGAAATTTAAAAAAAAATGATTTTTCAGTCAAAATCCTTAGTACTGATTTAATTAGTTGAATTTTTACTAATTCAGATTTGGAGAGTAGGTGAATTTTGGGCCTTCAAAAATGTATCAGCAATCTAAGGGTTGAAATCCCTAAAATCATGTTTATAGTATAATGTTTTAACATTTCTAACTTATAAACCGGATGTGCTGATCACTTTGAAAATGCCTTAAAATAATGCTGACACCTTGTACTGTACTATATGATGTTAGCATTTACTCTACGATTAATTAAATATTTAAAAAAGTTTTCAATTTAAAAGAAAAAAATATTGTTTTCAAGTTTATATATTTATAATGCCGATACACTGTTAAAAAAGCGGAGCTGCTGGACTCAGCCAAAAAATTGGATTGAATTAGCATAATTTGTTTTTGTAATTTCAACCTTTAGAGTATATAAAACAGTATCATGTGATTATAATTTTAATTGCTCAAATATTTGTTGAATACAGTAGTAACTATTATATTTTCACTACTTATGAGCTCTGAAACGAGCAATATATTCATTTTACGACAAACAAAGTACTTTAAACTGGTTGGTATGTGAACTGTAGATACCAATTTAGTATGAAGCGCCTCCGGTGAGGATCTCAATTAAACAATTACGCTTAAATTGAGCGAACGCTCACCGTGGTGCCCGCATGATCGTTAAGATTCCCACTCGTGTTCACCTACTGCCTTTAAGGTGTCCTTCGACGTTAATAAGCTTTACAGCCTTTAATAAGTTCAATGGTTAGTAGTTACCAAGCCCCCATGTAGGTAGTTTATATAGTTAGGTATCGTTCTATACGTGACTCATGACAGGTAATTCAGGCTTCTTTTTGACTTCGAGCCGACACAATATAACCAATTGTTAGACCCAGTCTAGACATTTTACCTCGAAACGGTGATGTGATGAATTGATATAACTTTGCGAAAGGTCGAAGGTATTAAGTTTTGTGGCTAGTTCACAGAATTTTCTTGATCACTTCTTGAAAAGTGTTTTTGATTGATATAAAGTAATATCGAATTTCAGCAACCATGTTAGTAATTTTGAGCACAGGGAATTGGATGTAACTAGGTTCATAAAAAGTTGATAGATACATGTATCCATCTGTTTTCGAAAATATGTTGTAGTCTAATGTGAGCATCTATATGATTGCGACATATAACATATGATAGACTGAAGATGTTTACAGTTTAACATTGTTCGTAATAGAAGGCTTCACTATATGAGCGATGTGCTGATACAAGACAGATCTGCTCACGCTACTCTAGAGCAATCTTTCAAATTGTCCGTGGGGTCAATCAGCACCGATATCAAAGTGCGACCGTCATACATTCCTCGTGAGAAGAAGAGTCTGGTCATCAACTACAAGAAGGAGAACGCTGTACTTTAATCACATCTTATACGTTCAAGCAACGCACTAATGTTTATTCTCATATACATTCGAGCGACGCGGACTTTGCTTCGATTAAAATCCTCCTCGAATGAGTCTTGTCTTGTTGTTCCTATTAGAAAATCCATCGCTAAAGTCACGTGTGATAATATTTGCTTTTTGATTCAACTATTGCTTTAGCAGTAGAGTTATATGTTATGATGTCCTTTTGTGTTTTTGAAAAATTGCAATTGAGGCTTAAGCAAACAAAGCATGATAAATCCATTTTTTAAGGAAATGAGTTACGCATGGTTTTAGCATTTTGAGGACTCGAGAAATATTAGTATTGACAAAAAAATCTCTACTATTAAAATCACGCTTTAAAAATGTTGTGACCTTTAAAATATATCAATTAAAATTTGTGTATTTTGTACTAAAGTTTTCAATATGCTATAAAAACTGCATAAAATCAAGCGTATAGGTTCAATATAATTCGATAATATTAGATAACCAGTTAGATTCTTCGGTATGATCATATTGGAATTTTTCTTTTGTCTCTGGTATTTTTGAGATACAGTGTTTGTCTAATTATTGAGGAATCATCTTGCGGTTGGATTTATCATGTTTTGTTCACTTACTCAATTATACAATTACAAACGATTTCAAGGGCTTTTGGGAAATTGGCAGTTACGGAAACCTCGATTTTTGGGTTATTAAGGATTCCAAAAGGAATTATTGAAAAATAGTCCAGAAAATAGTCCACCAGATTAGTCTTCAGTAACCTCAGAACTACAAAATTAAGTTTGAGAAAATCAATATGATTGAAATCACACTTTATCTGATTTTTGTTTCAAAGTCGTATTAAAAGTTTCTAAAGAATTATGAACTGCTTGAAATTTAATATTGACTTTTGTATTTTGTCGGTCAGGGAAAGACTGAGACAAAATTTCTCTATTATTTCCTGATTTCAACAAAATTTTCCGGTTATTCAAATTTTAGAAATTTTAAACTTAAATGTTAGATATTGTACGAAATTGAAGCTTTCAAAATTGGACAATCTCTAAAAGAAAAACGTTTAAAATTCTATAATTGCAAATCACTAAATGGAAGCCATCAAAATTGAATAATTTTCATTTCGAGATCTTCAAACAAACAGAATAATTAAAATTGAACATTTTCAAATCGAGTTTAATGACAAAATTGATAGAAACTTAAAAAACTTTAACTCTATAAAAATCTGAAAGATTGAAAAAGGAGCACTGAAAATTTTAAAATTATTAAGACTTTTAATTTGAAATTATTATACAAAATTAAGCGATTTAAATTGTCTTTTAGAAATATTTAATCTAAAACTATTTAATTTTGAACTTATCGATTTTGAAATTGTAATCATATATGTAGTGAATGTGTTTAATTGTAGTATTACAATATTAAGGCTTTCAATTAGAAATTTTTGAAATTGCTATCTTATTGCCTAATTGATTTTGAATGTATTATATTTATTTAATCGTATAAGTATTAAGAAACTTTAATTTTTACATTGAACACTTCTGATCGATTTGAATTTAAAACAAAAAATGGTCATTTTAATCTAAAAATTGTTCTAACTTATTGCACATGTTCTACATAAAATATATTTAAATGAAAATTGTACAATAACTTCTAAATTCTTATTTTTCAGATTGAAGCACACTTAACTTAAAATTGTCGGATTTAAAAAATTGTAATTTGAAATTATTCGTAGTTGCTCGTTCTGAAAATAGTAAAAATATTTAATGATTTATATATTAAAAGGCTTTCATTTCTAATTTTTTTGCATGCAACTTTGCACGATTTAAACTTTAAACCAACGAATTTGAATGTTTCAATCTAAAATTACTCAGCACTTTTAATTCAAAGTTCTATTTCAACCGATTTTTTTAGTTTTTTCTAATTATTCAATATTGAAAACTTCAAACATAAAATTAATTTTTCTTTAATGTTCAAAGCTTAAACATATAATCGCTCATCTATCAAGGTTTTAATTTGAAACTGTCCAATTTTTAGTACTTGAATTTGAAATTATTAAAATTGCAAGGATTTTTCGCGAAAATTCCAACTAATAATTCTTTCAATTTGAAATAAATTGGTTAAATCCAGAAGGGTTTGAATATACGAATCGTCCCATTTTATATACTATATAGATAAAGAAATGATCAAATATTGACCTAAAATTATTCAATTTTGAACGTTATGGATATTACAAATTATTTAAATTAAAATTTGATTTCTAAACTGTACAATCTTGTAAGATTTAAATATGAAACCAAAAACTTTGTAGATTTTAATCTAAAATATTGAATTTTAAATTCTTCCAAAAACAAAAAAATGACTCACTGACAGGCTTGAGCGAAGCCTGTCAATAAAAAAAATAAAAAAAAATAAAAAATGTAGTGACTTAAGAATTAAAATTGTCGAGTTCAAAACTTGTAAATTCGACGATTTAGCATGTATAGTCTTCAAAATTCAACAAACTAAACTTATAAATGCTTCAAACTGTAAAACGCATTCAAATCGTACCCAGTTTAAAGAATTTTAAAACGAAATCGTTCGATCTTACATTATTTCATATAATATAAAATGTCATTAAATTAAAAGTGATTGGATAAGTTTTTCTACTATAAAACTAAAGTTTAAAAAATTCACGTTCGGAAAATGAATACACTGTCATTTTCCTGTCTCAAAAAATTCCCAGTTTTTCCGCTTTTTCTTTTGCAGTGACCACCCTGTACTCTTATTAAATTCTGAAATCATTTAAATCTCACGATCCCAAAATATTTAAAAATATAAATTAGCGATTAAAGATTCCCAATCTCTGACTGTGACCTGATGGATTTAATATAATTTGTAAAGAATCTTTTTGAGATTCGTGAAGATTTTTTTGAAGTTTTATAACTGTTTTTGAGTCGCGGATTTGCCGAAATCTTGTAAATCTTCGCCTAATTTTTGTGATTCGGAATCTTTGATTTTTTTATTTTATAGTGACTTTAAACAAGATTTCTGAAGTGAATAGCCCCTCAACTCTAATAAAGTTGCAAATTATTTAATACTTATCACAAAGGTTTGAGACATTGTTTTATTACACTGGGAAAAAATCTCTTTGATAACGCCTATATAAAAAATAGCGATTCTGCATGCCTAATTTCATTCAAAAAAAATCATTTGGTCGACTCTCGGATCGACTGCATTTTTTATTTATTTTTAAAAAATCGATAGAAATTTTTGGTCAAGTAAAGAAAGTTCTTGTTGGTTAGACCAAACTCATTGGCTTCTATATAATCAATATCAACCAAAGTTCCTTGTTGTTTTAACCAAATGATTTGTTTGAATCCACCCTTATCAATAAACCTAACACACAAATATTTAGCTTCTAATTTAGATTTTAAAAGCTCATCCTTTCTGATGTAAAACTGCCAACCCCACAAAGTCACCTGTGAAAATTGGACTCTACCACGAAACCGCTCCCCAGGTTCATTTTTCACGCACTCTATTGCTATTTCAGCAACACATCGATCTCTCTCCTCTCCTGAACATTATACAAATGTACACATATTCTCTTTCCGACTAGAAGGAATGGAATGAAAAAAAGTGACGGAGAGGGAGTTAGAAAAGGGGAGAGAATATCCGTATATGTAATATCATACACATGTGTGAGAAGGTGGATAAAAGTACATATATATGAGGTATGAGCACACGTTTGCTCGATAGTATTTAAACAAGGGGTACGAGAGGGGAAAGGTAAGTAAGGGCGAGACAGGAGGGTAAAATCGGGTCCCCATTGTGCTCAGGTGTGAGGCGTGTGCAGGGGTGGCTCAGGGGGAAGATTTGCACACGCGGCACGAGCCGCGCCAACAAAGGGATGGAACAGATTGGAAGCCATTCATTCATTCCTCTCGTCCTGTCTTTTTCTCTGTATTTGACTGGGAGCATCAGCCACCCACCTCACCCCACACCACCCTTACCTCCCATTACCTTCACCGACACGCGCACCGGCTCATTTGCACGTGTATGCACGTTTCTCATGCTGTCTATGTCACATTAATAACAATGATAACTCTTCACGATTTAGGAACACGTACGACACATGTGCATCCCCTCAGGGAATCTGTGAACGGCGGTTATTATTAATATTAATGATGATTTTCCCTAAAAAACGTTCAAGCAACAAAATTCTAATGCCCTACGGCTTAGGGGATTGGAATGACGTGCATTGGAAGATAGCTTATAATGATAATAATTGAGGGTGCACTGAGAAAACTTTTAATGAATCAACCAAAAACATTTTTTTTGCTTCTATTTATAGTAAGCAAATCGTTTTGTTGTCTGAACCAAACATTTTTCTCAGTGAAACTACAAAAGTGGCCGTAGGTCAGGGAAAACCTGGAAATCAGGAGAAAGTAAGGAGTTACAAAAAAAAAACCTTGCAAAAGTCATGAAATTTCTATAATATAAGAGGCACTTTAAACAACCGTCAAAATGATAATCAAATAAAAATTACAAAATTTGAAATTGTTTTATTCCGTTTATAGAAGATTCTATAGTAAAAATGTTATAAGCTAAAGATTCGGCCCTATGATTATTTTAATGGTCAGGAAAAATCAAAGTTTGTTACGGAAAAATTTAGGGAATTTCGAAAATTAATTTTTGCGGTCACACTAGTGTATCAGCTGATATAATCTTCTTGTTAGTCATTTATTTGCATTTCTATTTCTTTCCTTCTTTCTTTTTTGCAGTTGCTTCCTTCTGACGATTATATTTTTAGTTAAAAATGTTATTATTTGGATTAAAAGTCACCAATTTAGAAAATGAACTTTTTGTTTAAAATTATTATTTTGGTGTTGAAAATTCAACTGGTTTAGTTGAGATTTCATATTTTTTGCATAAATATACAACTTTTTGTTTGAAAATTAATGATTAAAATATTTTGTTGAACATTTGTATTTTTTTGATGAATTCAACTGTTTTTAATTTAAAATTAAAATCTCTTTTGATTAAATTTTTTTTAACATTATTCGTTAAAAATTCGTCCTTTTTGATGGAAAATTGAACTACTTGTTCACTTTGTTACTAAGTCATTTTTTTGTTGAAGATTCATCATTTTCGTTGATGATTCATGATTTTAGTTGAAAATTCATATCTTTTGTTGAAAATTAACTATTTTGTTGAAAATTGATCTTTTTTTTATTCAAAATTCAACTACTTGGGTAAAAGTTGAAGGACTGTGTTAAGATTCATTTATTTTGTTAAAGGTTCATCGCTTTGGTTGAAAATGTAACTATCTTGATGAAAATTCGTTTTTTTTTTGTTTAAAATTTTAATTTTTTCAAACTGAAAATATGACTTCCATTTTTGGTTGAAAATTGATCTTTTTTAGTTGAAAATTCCTCTTTTTGGTAGAAATCTTATCTTCTTGGTTTGAAATTTCCTATTTTTTAGTAAAAATGCAACTTTTTGTTTAACAATAAACTTCTTTTGGCTGAACAATCTTTATTTGTTAAAAATTTGTCTTTTTGGGTGGAAAATTCATTATTTTAGTTGAAAATTCATCTCTTTGGTTGGAAATTTGACTATTTTGTTGACATTTTATTTTTTTATTGAAAATTTAACTTTTCCATTTTTAATTGACAGTGTATCTTTTTTAATTGAAAATTGAACTATTTGTTTGTTGAAACAAAAATTTTGGCTTTAAACTCATCTCTTTTGGTAGAAATTCCATGTTATTTTTTAGTTGAAATATCAACTATTACATTTTTTGTTGGGAATTCATCTTTGTAGGTTTAAAATTCGTCTATTTGTTAAAAAAATTAATTATTTTATTTTAAAATTTGCTGATAGAAAACATAGATATTTGGTTGAAAATTCATCTTTGTAGGATGAAAATTCAATTACTTGGTTAAAAGTTCAACTATTTTGTTAAAAATTTGTCTCTTTTGCTTTAAAGTTTAACTATATGAGGTTGTAAATGCAACTGTTTTTTTTTTCATTTTTTGAAATTCAACTATTTGGTTGAAAAAGAAACTGTTTTTGGTTGAAGTTTAATCTTTTCTACTTGAAGATTCTACTATTAGGTTGAAATCATATTTGTTGTATTTGGTTAAAAAGTGAAGTATTTTGTTTAAAATTTAATTATTTTGTTGAAAGTTCAAGTATTTCGTTAAAAAGTCATCTCTTTTAGTTGAAAATTCAACTATTTTGTTCAAGATTCATCTATTTGGACAGAAAATTCGTTCCTATGAATTGAAAATTCGTCTTTTTTTGGAGATT
This sequence comes from Andricus curvator, assembly GCA_932195095.1. Taxonomy (NCBI): domain Eukaryota; kingdom Metazoa; phylum Arthropoda; class Insecta; order Hymenoptera; family Cynipidae; genus Andricus; species Andricus curvator. The sequence goes on from CAKNYM010050355.1 coordinate 29,116, forward strand.
CAACTCTCTTCTAAAAGATTCAATTATTGAGTTGAAAATGTAATGGTTTTTACTTGAAGTTTAATCTTTTTTGTTTGAAAATTCGACCAGTCGGTTGAGAATTCATCTTTGTTGAAAATTGAACTATTTTTTAAAAATTCATCTTGTTTGGTCGAAAATTCAAATATTCATATGAAATTGTTTTTTTTTCCATTTATAAAAGATTCCATGTTAAAAGTGTTACAAAATTAAAATGATGGTCTTTGAATATGATTGGCTAGGGAAATGAAAAATTTGTCAGGGAAAAGTCAGGTTATTTTGAAAATGAAGTTTTGCGGCCACCCTGAATACCCTTTTATACATTTCAATGAAATATAAATGGCTGATTGGAAAATAGCTTATAATAATAGTAACTGTAATATGAGAATGCAGTGGTTTTTTTGCTTCTATACTCTCTATAGCAACCAAGTCATTTGACCTGGAAATTCAGTTTACATTTAAGTTAGACACTATAGTGGAGAGAAGCGAATCGAAATGAGAAATTAGGTGCAATGTTGATTGGAAAGTTGGACTCTAGTAAATTTGAAAGGTTAATTCTACGCCTTTGCGATTCGTAATTTCGTACTTGGAGGGTAGTTGGGTAGTGGGTACCTTCCTGCGGGACGAACCCCGTCACCCCGTCACGTTCATCTCACCACGTTGGACGTTTATGCACATTCGCATTTACCGATTCGTGCCAGGCCAGAGGGGTAAGGAAGGGTAAGGTAGTTGGAACGCTATGTTCTTTCCGGCTGCGTGCACTTCTATTCAAGTTATTGCATTACTGGCTTAGCTTTGCTCCCCCAAACGATTGGACCACCCCTGCCTATTCGCATATATACCCATCCAATATCCATCGCAGCATTTTGCAGTGCACACCTTCCCAAAACGTGTAACCGCCCGATCCCTTTAAATCTCGCGTCATTATATTGGGTTAAAGACCCACCAGTATGCCTTTGCCTACCAACCTGATTCCTGACGTCGACCTGCTTTTCAATTAGAACAGAGAAGAATACAGATTAAATAGTATTATGGTAATTTTGCTTTTCAAGGACAAGTGCTAATTACTTTGTATTTTATTTAAAGAGAGGATCAATATGAGAAGTCTTTTTACATGAGAAATTAGAAAATGTGATTGTTTTTTAATCAAATAAACTCGAATCTCTAATAACATGCAATTATAATAACATTACCAGTTTTAGAATTTAACCAATTTTAAGATGTAGCAACTTTAAGCATTTGTTTTCACTTTGTATTTCTCAATACGGAGTGAAAAAACTCAGCTTGTACTTCCGCTAGTATTGATCTAAAAATGTTTTTCACTCGGACTTTACTCATTTTTGTTCCAACTAAATAAAACTCAATTCATGTGTGCTGTCCTTCAGGGCATTTATTTGAATCCGGTTTTGATGGGTCAGATTTCGCGGCCAAACGGTTGAATATTTAGGTTTTCTTGGGCATACGTATTATAAATATTATTCTCTTTTTTGTCTCGTAGCTATTTATTTAGTAAAAGTGTTTCTATTTTGTTTTAAAATTAAAAATTGCAATTTTAATGCGCCTGCCAAGCAACCTAGCAGAGTGAGCCTTGTTAGCTTTACTCTGGTTTAGGCTCGCTAGGTTGCCTTTGGCAGGCGCATTATCATTGCACTTTTATAATTTTAAACCAAATAGAAACAGTTTTACTTTTAAAAAATAGTTTCCGGAGAAAAAAGAGAATAATATTTAGAATACGTATGTACAAAAATTAGAAATAAATATTCAACCGTTTGGCCGTGAAATATGAGTATCTCTCGCAAAACCGGATTCAAATAAATGCCCTTACTAAAGTCAATGTCATTTACTCCGCAAATTTTTAACAGTTGTACCATAATCTCACGCCTAATCACAGAAAAGAAGGATTGCTACAGATCAGGGATTTCTGGAAAGTCAGGGAATGTCAGGGAAAACCGTAAGATTCGATTTGAACCCCCAACCCCCCACAAAATCTTGCTAAGATTTTATAAACTTAGGGAACGAAGATACATACAAATTCTGTTAATTAAATAAACGTGGAGCAATAATGAAATCAGTTTTAGAAAAGAAAATGTGTTAATGGCACGTAAGTCTTACAAATGTATAATTTTATATTTCTTTATTTTATCATTTTTTTGGCTGAGAATTCATCTTGTGAATAAAATTTTTATTATTTTGTTGAAAAGTGATTATTTATGGTTGAAAAATCGTCTTCTTAGATTGAATATTCAACTATTTGGTTCAAAATTAACTTTTGTTGAAAATTCATATTTTTGGTTTGAAAATTCAACTGGTTTGTAGAAAATTAATTTTTTGGCACAAAAATTCTACATTATTGGATGAAATTTTTTTTTCTTTATTGACTGAAAAATCTTTCTTGTTTGAAGATTCAACTTTTTTGTTGAAAATTCATCTTTTTGGTTTAATAATTCATCTCTTATCGTATTAATTTCATTCTTTTTGATTAAAAATGCAACTTTTTTGTTAAAACTTAATCTGTTTTGGTTAAGGATTCAACTATTTTGTTGAAAATTCGTCTTTTTTGGTTGAAATATCAACTATAACATTTTTCGACGAGTGTTAATATTTTTTTTTTTTAAATTCAACTATTATACTTAGTTGAAAGTGATACTTTGTTAAAAATTCACTTTTTTGGTTTATGAATCATCACTTCAGTTGAAAACCCTTGCTTTTGGTTGTAAAAGATACTTTGTTGAAAATTCTTCTTTTTCTTTGAAAATTAATTCATAACTATTCCATGTTTTGTGGTAGAATATTTTTTTTTGTTGAGAAAAATGCACCTTTTTGCTTGAAAATGCATTTTTTTTTTATTGAAAATTTAACTATTTTGTTGAAAATCGTTTTTTTGGGGTAAAAATTAATTTTTTATCTGAAAACATAACAACTACATTCTTGGTTTAAATTTGACCTTTTTTAGTTGAAATTGTTTTTTGTACAAAATTAATCTTGTTGATTGAAAATCCATTTTTTTTTTGGTTGAAGATTAATTTTCTTCTCAGTTTTCTTGGTTAGAAATTGAACTATTTTGTTGAAAATTCTTCTTCTATTTATTGAAAATTAATTTTTTAACTGAAAATTTAACTATTCTATTTTTTTATATCTATTTCTTTGTTGAAAAATGCAACTATCTGTTTGAAAATTAATATATATTTTTTATGAATTTGAAAATGCAAATTGAATAGTAATTTTTCTAACTGAACATTTAACTATTCCATCTTTTATTAGAAATTTATCTTTTTTATTTGAAAATTTGACTGTTTAGTATAAAATTCATCTTTTTTGTTAAAATACTTGGATTTTTCCATACTTTTGTAGATTTTATTAGAAATTAGGTGATTTGTACAGAAAATTAGTAGATTTAACTAAACTGCTTGTAAATTCTACTAAAAAGGAATTTTATCATTATTTGTACTGTTCGTGTTGTAAATCATACTGATCATTTTTTTGGATGCAGAAAAACATTTGCCGCGAATTAAAGAAATCGTTTTTTTTTTATTTAAAATAAAAATACTTTCAAATGAAAGACAAATTTATTTGATCTTAAATAATGACGCAGTCCACATTTTTTGGTTTGAAACAATTATTTCTTTAATAGGTTTTCTTTCACTTACAGAAATATTTTTTTGACGCAATTATAAAAGTTAATTTCAAAAATTTTGAATTGTCAGTATTTTCAGTACAAAGCAATTTAATTATCTTTAATTTAAACACTAACCGATTTTTCATTATACATTATTCATTATACTTTATATTACAAATTACAATGCTTTCAAAGGTTGTATTTCCAAGATTCCAAGTTCAAAAATACAAACTTAAACTGGAAATTTTTTTTAAACTCTCCATGTCCTACCATCTACATATTATACATGTCCAATATATGCAACTCTTTTTTGTAAAATATGCTTAAAGATTGATATAAATAGTAAATTTTTTATTTCTGGGAAACAGGAAACTAGCGTTGAGATTTTTAGAAACGTATGTTTTTACCTAATGCCTGTATAAAAATTTGCATAATCGCTTTTAAAAACAAATCTTATACGCAGTGTAAAATACGTGTCACACTATCGAAAGTGCAATTTACCGGAGGGCCATGTGTGCTTCGTTGATCCCCTGGGATTGTTCGTACAGCAGTGAGCCGAGAAGAGAAGCAATCGATAAATCTGTATAGTGGATCCCTTAAACCTTATAGACCTTTAAATGCACTCTTTCTATTTTTCGAAACACATGTTCCTGCCGACGAAAAAAAACACTATGCTAATATTAGCTCTTTTACAATTTAGAACGCATACCTTACAAAGGAATAATTCAATTACATTTTTTCTGGATAATGAAAGTATAATAGATAAAATAAACAACAAAGAATTATTATAAATAGTGTAATTAGTATATTGGGAAAGAAAATGGTTAGGTCGGAGAAGAAAAGTTAATAACTATACTTCTTGTTCAAGAAGATGTTCAGGTGTTGACCGGGGTAGAATCAATTGTAGATGATGAGTAATGAACAATGTTAATCACTGGATTACTGGTTTTGACCAGTAATCAACATTGTTTATTACTTATCACCAGCCACCACCAGAAAAACCGGTAGTAAAACTATGAAAGTATCGTTTTTGCTGCAACGTTATTCAATTGATATACAAAAATCTGTATCAATATAAAGAAACAAAAGACTGCGTTACATTCTTGGACCATTCTGTTGAAGATCAATCTGATATCTTCAGATTTAGTGTGAACAAAAAGGATATTTGTAGAGGTAGATGTTGATAAGTAATAAACAATGTTGCTCACTGAATTACTGTTTTTTACCAGTAATCGACCTTGTTTATTACTTATCACCATCTACAACTATCCTTCTTGTTAACACTAAATCTGAAGGTATCAAATCGATCTGTAACAGAATGGTCCAAGAACGCAGTCTTTTGTTTCTTTATATATTGATACAGATTTCTGTACAGCGATTGAATACCGTTGCAGCAAAACCGATACCTTCAGATTGACTGTGTTATTCCCAATCGGGTTTTCTAAAATTAAATAATTGATAAAGTCTTACAGACTTTTGTAATTCGTATGTATGCAATGATTTATTTGCAAAATATAATTTGAGCTTTAAAACCTTGATAATCTCAAGAATGTCCATGAAAAATATTTGACTGCTTCTTCAACGAAACACTTATCCAATTCGTATACACTGAGTCTACATCCGTGAACGCTAAACAGGAAGTTGCTTCCACTCCATCAACTTGGCATGCACCAATTTCTGATCACGGTATGCAGAATACCTTTGTACATCACCAGGAGAGTGTAACGCATAAATAAGTCAACGGTTCGTTATCTGGGACTTCTCGACCACGTCGTCGAGCTTCGAGGTAGGCTCGCGATAAATCGTGCCTGTTGATTGAAACCAGAAGAAGCTTCGTGGAAATATGGATGGAAATATACTCCTATATGGACAGAGTAAACTCCTGGTGAAGACGTTGAAGAAAATTATTTGTACGGTGATCTAAACATTGAAATCTCGAGTAAGAAGTATGAAAGACATATATAAGGAAAGGAGGTAACAAGAAAACAAGGGCTACAATGTCGTATAGACGCTCGAAATATTCGCAAACACATTGACAATATCTTGATGTCGAATATAATTTCTTTCTCTTCGGACTGGCAAGGATCGTTTTTGTTGGCTGTTATCTCATTGTTAAATGTTTAAACAATAGTACAGTACCCAGGGTGTCCGTAGATCAGGGAAAACCTGGAAACTAGGGAAAAGTAAGGGACTTTGAAAAAAGCTTTCAAAAGTCAGGGAATTTCTACATATAAGAGGCACTTTAAATAACTGCGTGAAGGATAATAAACTTTAAACTTTCAAATTTTAATTTAAAATTGTTTTATTCCGTTTAATTCCTATTTTTTCCAGTTACTTCCTCCTGACCATTATATTTTTAGTTAAAAGTTTTATTATTTGGTTGCAATTTCAACAACTTTGTCAAAAACTCACCCTTTTTGGTTAAAATATACCAATTTTTTCTGGTAAATTCTTCTTTTTGGGATGAAAATTCATATTTTGGTGTTGAAAAATCAACTGAAATCTTTTGTGGTTGAAAATTCAACCATTTCTTTTTGATTCGACTTTTCGGTTAAGAAATGTGTCTCTTTTGGTAGAAATTCAATCCTTTTTGGTTAAAAATGCCACTGTTTGGTACCAAATTAATCTTGTTTGGTTGAGGATTCAACTATTTTGTTTGAAATTCATATTTTTTGGTTAAATTGAAATGTTTTTTATTTGAAATTAAAATATTGTTTGGTTGAAATATCTACTACATATACATTTTTTGTTGAGAACTCATCTTTTTTTATTTTAAATCAAATTACTTGGTTGAAGATTTGATTTAAAATTAATTTTTTAAACTGAATATGTAACTTTTTCATTTTTTGTTGAAAATTGTACACATTGTTGAATAGTATGGATGAACTTTTTTTTCTTTCTTGACTGAGAAATCTTTATTTATTGATGACTCTTTAGTTGAAAATTAAATTGTTTTGTAGAAAATTCGTATTTTTTGTTGAAAATTTGTTTTTTTTTTTTGTTTAAAAGATCAACTACTTTATTAAACATTTTTTTGTATCAGATTTATCATTTTCGTTGAAAATTCATCTCTTTGGTTGAAAATTTGACTTTTTTTAATTAAAATTAGTTTTTTTTGTTGAAAATTAATTTGTTTCACTAAAAATTTAACTTTTCCATTTTTGTTTGAAATTAATCTTTTTTAGTTTAAAATTTAACTACTTGGTAGAAAATTAGTGAGATTTGCTTAAGGATTCTAAAATTTGGTTGAAAATTTAATTATACTGTTGAAAATTCAACTCTTTGATTAAAAACTTAACATTTGTGTTGAAAATTCGTTTTTTGTTGTTGTTGAAATATTAACTACTCTATTTTTTGTTAATAATTCATCTTTTTGTTGAAAGTTCAACTGTTTTGTTCATTTTGTTAAATATTGGTATATTTGGACAGAAAATTCGATCTTTTGGCTTGAAAATTTATCCTTATTCGTTAAAAATTCAACTGTGTTAAAAAAATCAACTATTTGGTTGGAAATGCAAATGTTTTTGTCAAAGTTTATTTCTTTATTTGAAAATATGATTATTTTGTAGAAAATTAGTTTTTTTTTGTTGAAAATTAATCTTTTACTGAAAATTTAACTTTTCCGTTTTGGTTTAAAAGTTTATCTTTTTTTGTACAACATTCATCTCTTTTGGTAAATAATTAATCGTTTTTTCTTGACATTCATCCGTCCTGTTGACAATTCGTTTTTTTGTTTGATAATTCATCTTTTTAGGTTGAAAATTCAACTATTTGGTTAAAAATTCAACTATTTTGTTGAAAATTTAATTACATATATTGTTGAAAATTCTACTCTTAGGTTGAAAATTGAACTATTTGGTTAAAAATGATTTTTTTGGTTGAAGTATCAACTATTGTATTTTTTGTTGCAAATTCATCCTTTTATTGAAAATTCAACTTTTTTGGTTGAAAATTCCACTGATTTTGGTAGAAGTTTAATCTTTTTTGTTTGAGAATTACCGCGAATTTGTTTGAAAATTAATCTTTGTAAGTAGCAAATTGAACTGTTTTGTTGATTTTGTTCAACATTCGTCTATTTGAACAGAAATGTTGTCCTTTTTGGCTCGAAAATTCATCTTTTTTTTTTGTTGAAAATTGACGTGCCTTCTAAAAAAATAAATTATTTGGTTAAAAATACAACTTTTATTGGTTAAAGTTTATTCTTTTCTTTAATTCGTCTATTTATTTGAAAATGCATCATTTTAGGCTAAAAATTCAACAATTTGGTTAAAAATTAAGCTATTTTGTTGAAACTCTAATTATTTTATTGAAAATTAATCTAATTTGTTAAAAAGTCATATTTTTGGTCGAAAATTCACATTTTCACCTGAAACTGTTTTATTCTGTTTATAAAAGATTCTATGTTAAAAAATAAAAATGTTACAAGATTGAAATTCTGTTCTTTGAATATTAATAGTCACGGAAGCTGAAAAATTGGCCAGGCAAAAATCAGGGAAAAGACAGGGAATTCTGAAAATGAAGTTTTGCGGCCACCCTGAACACCCCAAAATGAAATTCTATTTAATTACTCAGAATTTGCCGAAAAACAGGACGCGTTTCCTCCTCAAGTTTTACCCTTTTTCCAAAGGACTCGGCATCGCAGATGCTTTATTAGTTTATTTGTTCAGTCTTCAGAAGATGGCTTCATGTTGACCCGTGGCTTGAAGCCAATTGTAGGTTCTAGGGCCTATAGGGCAAGATGAGAGATTTTGTTCAACGAGGTTCTCATGGGGATGCCCAACTCGACTACCTATTTGGCTTATGCACGAATATAGGTGCAATTCACATGTGTTTTTCGAGGCGTGCGTGTACATATAAGATTTGTATTTTGTTCGGGGTGAGGGTGTGCGTGAGCGAGGCAATAAAATCTGGCCCGCATGCGGGGTCGAAATCGTAGGTGCACGTTTGCAACCCTCGGGCTGCCCATATGGCGACCATAGCCTCGGGACCATAGGTAAGCACACACTTTGCTCCCGCTATGCTCAGTACTCTCCTGTCGAGTACACCTCCCCCCTCCCTTTTTCATCATGTGCCCCCTCGCCCTCTTTTCGAATTCGGACTCTGTTTTTCAAACCCCTGGGCGACACTCACCCCCAGTCTGCGTTGCAATCTGTCCACCCTATTAGATTAGAGAATCTTTTGTACCTGGGTGCTTTACTGGTTTGTTACAGTTACGGACATTCATTTTGTACAAAAAGGCTGCGGGTTGAAGATTTAAATATGTTACAAGATTGGGCAAAGAGTAAAGCCAAACAGTAAAAATGATCCCAAAAATCAAATTTTAATTTTTGATGTATGATCATGCTGTTTTAATTGCTCAATATTAACCCGTACCCCCGTAATATCTGTTATTAACTTTTTGGAAATTAAAGTTATCTCACTTCTTAAGGAATGTTCGACGAATAATTTCACGCAATAACTTTTAATTTTGGCTATACCTTCCCCCAAGACTCTTGTGTTGTGTCTCAAAAAAGGCCTTAAAAATAAAAAATAGCAGTTTTTTGTGAAGTTCATGTCAAAACAGACGCTTTCGTAACTCTTTTTGACGTAAATCATTATTACTCAGTAAAACAAAACTTTTAAAATATTGTTTAACTAATTTGTAATTTTAATTACGTTTCTTGAGAAAGGATTGATTCACAGATAAGAGCGAAAATCGAAAAATTATTATCTATTTAATTGGAGATTAATCATACACATAACGCTTTTTCCTGATAATTTGTATACCCCCCCCCCCTCATAACGCTTTATCGGCAGTAAGTGTATGTATTTTTAACATGGGCGTAACTGTCTAGAGATTAACAATTTGTTTACATTTTTTTTCCTACCAAATTATGGAAATTTATTATTTTTTAGAATTAATGGCACTTTCAATGAAAGTTAGGAGTAAGATTTCAAGACATTTTAAAATTGTTTAAACAATTTCCATTTATGTATATTAGTTTTTTTCCCATACAAAATCAAGAAAAGTTAGTATTTTCTGGAGTTAATGACGCATTTAATTGATGTTTAGAATAATATTTTTTGCTCGAGACATTTTGCAATTGTTCAAACAATTAATAATTATTCACTCCATTACCTTTCTTCTTTACACAAATCTCGACACAAATTAGCTGCCTACTAAATTCCACAAGAAAAAAATTTCGCCTAATTATTTAGTAAAAAGATTTTATAAACAAACAATAATTGTTTACAAAATTGAAGTATAATTTTCGAAGCAAGGTAATACTTAACATAATGTAAAAAATTCGAAAAAACTAGAATTGTCTCCACCTTTTGCCCTTTCCCATGAAAAGCTAGAAGAGAATAATTATTAATTGTTTAAAGAATTGAAAAATATCCTAAACCAAAAATATTACTCCTAGCATTCATTAAGTGTGTCTTTATGTCCTAAAAATACTAACATTTCATCAATTTGTGGGGGAGAAACAAATTTAAACAAATGGAAGATACTGAAACAATTGCAAAATGTCTTCAATACTAAATATTACTCCTAACAGTCATTTTTGCCAACAAAAAAAACTTTTAAATAAGACGTCTTTGGCATAAAATTTACATGAGATTGGCTACTTTGGGGGGGGGGGGGGGGCAAATTTAAAGTTATTCAATGAAAAGTATTCCTTGGACATTCCTTATGACGTCACTAGAATTTCATTGACAAAAAGTTAATAACAGGTAGGGGGGAATTAAAAAAATACGTAACGCCCATGTTAAAATTACATACACTTATTACAGAAGAAGCGGTATGAAGGCAGGGGAGGGGTAAATATTACCAGGGAAAAGCGTTACGTATTTTTTGCACGGCGCCTAGTTGTTTTTCCTTTTTTTCGTAAACTGAACTTTTCTCATTTAAAATCCCATGGTAATTTCAAACTAATATTGACCGGTTTGGCTCAAACTTGGAGAGAATTGTTTTTCCGGGAATCAGAACACAGAAAAAACTGGGGTTTCTATTAGAACCAATTTTTTGTTTCTAAGGAGCTGCAAAAAAAGGAACCCCTCTTGTTGAAAAGGATAAAAAAATGAATTTGTTCCAAACGAGCCGCCGTTCAAAAATTACGTCACGCTATTTTGAACACTTTTTCCATCCCTCCCGTTCTTCTCCACAGATCATTACACAAAACTTGAAAACCCCAAGGACCTTGGGGGGGACGTGACAAATACGAACACCAACCCACCTTTTGAGACAAAATTTTTTCTACGATTTCATTTGATAAACGCCTAAAATTAAACACAAAATATACCAAAAGTAATATTTTAATAGAGTTTATATGCCAAAATGCTCTAAAGACAGGTGAAATAGGGTGTTTTTTTACGAAAATGTGGGAATAAATTCTTTTAAATAAAATTAATGTATAGGTACCATATTCCTAAGATTTCAAGTCGAAGCACATCGCATTTTCAAAAAAATTGTTGAATTTTCTACCAAAAAAGCTTAATTTTCTACCAAATGAGATGAATTTTCAACGAAAAAGCTCAGTTTTTAAGCTGAAGAGTCGAACGTTTTAAAAAACAGTTGACTTATGTATAAACCCAAAAAGATGAATTTTCAACTAGCAAACAAATTAATTACAATCAAATAGTTGAATTTTCAACCTACAAAGACGAATTTTTAACCAAATGGTCAGATTTTTAAACGAAAAAGAATAAATCTTAACAAAAAACAGTTGAATTTTTAACCAAAAAAACAAAGCAGTTAAATTTTCGAATAAAAAAGATGACTTTGTAACAAAAGAGATAAATTTTCAACAAAATAATTACATTTTCAACAAAATAATTAAATTTTCAATAAAATAGTTCAATTTTTAACCAAATAATTGAATTTTTCACTAAATAGTTAAATTTTTCACCTAAAAAGATGAGTTCTCAACTAAAAAGACGAATTTTCAACCTACAAAAATTAATTTTCAACCAAATTGTCGAATTTTTAATAAAAAAAATAAAACTTGAACCAAAAACAGTTGCATTTGCAACAAAAGAGTTAAATTTTTGTGCCAAAAAAAGATGACGAAAAAAAAGACGAATTTTCAACCAAAAAATTGCACTTTCGAACGTAAAAGATGACTTTTTAACAAAATAGTGGAATTTTCAACAAAATAATTAAATTTTCAACCAAGCGGTCGAATTTTCAATCGAAAATTATTAAACTCCAACCAAAAGAGTTACATTTTTAACCAAATAATTGAATATTTCAAGCCAAAAGCACGAATTTTTTCAAAAAATTAATTGAAGATAAATTTTCAAAAAAAAAATAGTTACATTTTTACCAAAATAGTTGAATTTTTAACAAAATTATTACGTTTTCAACAAAACTGATGAATTTTGAACTAAAATGATGAATCTTCAACAACAAAAAGGGAATGTAATATAGAACTTCAACTTTTAACCAAGAAGTTAAGTTTTCAACAACAAAAAAAAGATGAATTCCCAACGAAAAATATAATAGTTGATACTCCGACCACGAAAATATTGTTATTTTAAATAAAAAACAGTCAAATTTAACTAAAAAGTCAATTCTCAACGAAAAATATCATAGTTGATATTTCAACCAAAAAATATTTTAGTTTACATTAAAAACAGTTGAATTCAACCAAAAAGGGCGGATTTTCACAAAAATAGTTGAATCCTCAACTAAGACAGATTTTCAACTAAATTGTTGAATTTTCAAACAAAAAAGGCGAATTCTCTAGAGAAATGTTGAATTCTCAACAGCAAAGACGAATTTTTTACAAAAAAGTCGATCTTCAACTGAAAAAAAAAGAATTTTCAAACAAAGAATAAAAAGAAATAAAAAAAATCTGCCCGCTTCGCGGGCACATTCTCATCGCGCGCTTCGCGCGCGGCTCGCTTCGCTCGCAAGTTTGAGCGCGCCTAGGGCGCGCAACTGTTGGATCTCGCGCTTCGCGCTCGATTATTTATTCACCTCGCGCTACGCGCTCGGGCGTATCTACATCGCGCTTTACGCTCGGTTGCTCTAGATTTTTCAACTTCGTGTTCGACTTCGATGAAAAGAAAAAGTTTTTTTACAAATATTATAAGATTATCAAAACCTCTGCATATTAAGTAATTGCTAAATTTGTTTTTATTTTAGACTGAAAAGGAACTTTATTTACTCAAGGTTCTATCGACCTTAAGGAACACATTCTCATCCAGACACTCGCGCTTCGCGCTCGATATTTGATTTGAAAATCATTTGAACCTTGCGTTCCACGCTCGGTTCTGTGCACCGTATGATAGAAACAAAAAAGTTTGAGCGCACTTACGGCGTGCGATTTGGTAAATACACTGAGCGTGCACTTTGTGCTTCGTGTTATATGTTCTTCATATACAAATTACTAAATTTGTATTTGATTTCAAATGAAAAATAATGATATAATTTAGGCGACAAATTTTATTCATTAAAATTTTATTTTAGCTTGTGCCGTTTTTCAAAAAAGTTAATTTTTTCATTTTGAATATATTCTTACAACAAAAATTGATTACAAGTTTGTAAATCTTTTTTGAATGCACAATTTTTGTTCATTTATCTGTTTTCGTACCTTGCATTGTTTTTTCAAAAATTTGATTTTTTTTACTGTCAATGTTATTTTCACGAATAAAACAAAAACTACGCATCCTATCGAAACATGATTCACAACAAATTTGTACCTCTTCCTTGGATGAACAAATATTGTTCTTGTCATTTTTTTCGTAGCTCATGTTATTCGTCTAAAAATTTGATTTTTCTATTTTCAATGCTGTTTTTTACGAATAAAACAAAAACTACGCATCATATCCCAAAGTGAATGATAAGAAATTTGTAGATCTTTTTTGGGTGCACAATTTTGGTGTAATGATCTTTTCACGTATCTTGCATAGATTCACAGCAAAATGGAATTTTTGATTTTTCATTATTTTTTTGTGCGATCAAAATTTGAATTTTTTATTTTTCAAAAAATTCAAAAAGTTGTTATGAAAATATTATAGGGTGTTCAAAAAGCAACGTTTTTCTCCTCTTGACTTTTTTTCATATCGTGCGTTTTTCGGCTTAAAATGTACATTTTCGTTTGTTTTTTGGAATTTTGAAAATGCTATAACTCCAGTAATTTTTTTTTTATCACGAAAAGTCATTAGAATATTTTGTTCGCCATTTTGCGTACTACTAATAACCATACATAGAATTTTTAAATCTTCAAAAAAAGTGGTCTCAAAAATTTTCAAAATGTGCTCACTTTTTGAATTTTCATCCAAAATAGCTGGTTAACGAACTCGTTCTCTATTTTTAGGCCATAAAAAAGTGTGCCAAAGCTCAATCAAATCTGATCATTTTTTCGAAAGTTATCGTGGCTACAGACAGACAGACAGACAGACTACAGACAGACAGACACCTTGGTAAAAACCGTTTTTTCTGGCTCAGGGGGTCTCAAAACGTGGAGATTTGATGAAAACCGACTATGTCAAATTTTACATAAAACCAATACCTTCTCATTAGAATGAGAATGTAATAAAATAATGAAAATAATAAAATTAATTTTTAACAAATTAGTTCAACTTTCAACCAATTAGTTAAACTGTCAATCAAAAAAAAAAATTTTCCACCAAAAAATACGAATTTATGAGAAAATACATCAATTTTCCACCAATAATGAAAAAGTTCAATTTTCATTTTAAAAAATTACTTTTCAACCAAGAAAAAAATAATTTTTAAGAAAATAGTTAAAGTAAACCAAAGAGATGGATCTTAAACTAATAAAATGATTTTTCAACAAAGTAGTTCGTTGTTGAATTTTCAGTCAAGAAGATTAATATTCTACCAAAAAGACTAATTCACAACAAACTAGTTCAATCTTGAGCAAATAAAATGAAAGTTTAAGAAAGTAGCTTAATTTTCAACCAAGTCGTTGAATTTTCAACAACAAAAAAACATTCTCAATGAAAATAGTTGTATTTTCGAAAAAACGAGAAAAAGGGTGAAGTTTCTTGAAAACAGGGAATAAAGGGGGATTCTTTGAAAAAGGGAAAAGAGGGAATAGGGGAAAGAGTGTTTTACTAATTACTAATTTTCTGCCCCCTCCCCTCCCCTGGCAGTGTGGCGTAATTTTAGAATTGCCCCTTTCGTGGTTTTGTGATAAGAGCATTACATATATAGTTATTTTTCCAATTTCGTTAAATGTCACTAAAAACTTTTAAAGACACATATCAATTCCGGATACAGAAAAAAAAAACAATTACATTCTTTTTTCAAACATTGCATCTAATAAATGGTCATTGGAGGCAAAAGGTTTGCCAGTGATTTGTGGATCAGTTTTGAAGATATATCAAGTAAAGATCTAACAAAACACAGAAAAAACAAAATAATTCAAATAGCGTACGCGTTACGCCTTACAGTCTTACACTTTATTATTGGTGTGTCTTAAAATTAAACAAATTTGTCCATTTTTATTAAAATTTCGCTATGATTCTTTGAAGACATACTGAATTAAAGGATGGTTTCGAAAACGCTCCAAGTTTTTAACGAGACTCTTGAATTCCGTAGTCTTACCCATATCCTCCATCTCACCTCGATAGCCAGAAGCTAAAAAAAGACTCGGATTCGAGGGACGCCGGTGGATTTTTAGGCCGGAGTCTGATCTTCCATAGGTGCTGGCGTATGAATGTTGAGGACCTAGTTATGGTTTCGGATGTGGGAAGACGTGGGGCAGAAAGAGAAGGAGAAGTTTATGTAGAATCTGCAGATAAAATGGGAGGGTGGAGTTGGAAACTGAGAAAATGAGAGAAACAGAGCGAGAGAGAGTGAGAGAGAGAGTGTGTGAGAGGGAGACAGAGAGACATGCAAGGATTTTAAGGGAAGGAGACCTGGAGAGAGCGAAAGAGCGAGAGAGATAGAAATAGAGTGCGCAAGTGGCGCACACATGGTGCACAGTTGTTCGAGAGGTCAGGTTTTTGTCCACGGACTTACGGTTTTAGGGATCCGGCTAAGTTTTCGTGCTACCTAGCCATATCTTCTGACAAATCGTTTTGTAGCTCGTTTCGTTATTCACACGTTCCCATGAGACCTTAGCTGAACTATTTCATCAGAAGCCAAAATTTATCAGTAGGTTCCTTGGAAAACATACTTCACGATACAGAAGTAGATACCAGCAGAATTCTGAAACTGACAATAAGAATTAAATAAGAATTTGTAGAAGCTCAAGCATCAGACTGCTACTGATACTTTTTCACACTTTTTTTAAACAATGTAACTATTTTGAAAAAGTTAGACTAATGCTACTATTTTCTCAAATTGCTCGCTAATGCAACCTAGACTAGAGAATTCGTTTGTAATCTTGAATAATTCACTTTTAATACTAAGTAATCCGCAGTTACTCAGTAAGCTGGGTAATTCGTAGTAATACACTTTTCAATATGGGCAATCCGCTTGTAATCCTAACTCGTCCAATTGTAATTCTAGCAAGTCTACTTGTAACCTCAGGATATCAACTTATAATCCTAGGTACCTAGGTAATCCAATTATAATTCTGGTTGATCTACTTGTAAACTGCAGTAATCCACTCGTAACGCGGAGTAATCATTGTAATACAGTGTAAGAGTAATCCGAGTAGTCCAGATCCAGATAATTCAGTGTAATCCTAGGTAATATTTCAAAGGTTTCAAGAGCTTTTTTAGGGAATTTTGAAGAATTTTTGCAGAACTTTAGGGAGTAAATGAAATAGAATGAAATTTTAAGGGACTTTGAGTGATTTCAAGGTATTTGTACGGATTTAATGAGATTTGATGTGGACTCAGAGGATCGCAAAGATTTAAACATTTTAAAATGAATTTTAAAAGATATTAAAGATTTCAGGATGTGCGGCATTTCCCAAGATTTCAGGGATTTTCAACATTTCAATGGATTTTAAAGAATATAGTGTATTTTGAAAGATTCGAAGATTTCAAGGGATTTCAAGGAATTTTACAATACACTGGAACTTGGAATTGAGAGCGATTACGGGCATGGCTTGCAGTAGCCTTGATCGTAAATCCGGACCGTCCGAATGTAAACAAACAGAGCCACTGAAAGATTTCTGTTGGATTTTGAGGCATGACGCAACCTGATGTAACTAACGCACTGAGGATGCGGCCCTCGAGCTGCCTGTCACGCTTGACTGGGCAGCGCCTGCAGCGCTCCCCGCATCATGAAACCGCCGCGACATCAATTCTCGGAACGGCGTAAATCCGGACTGCTTCAATCCAAGTTCCAGTGTATAATAAAGTATATTTTGGACTTGGAACCATCATTTTTGGTTGGAACATACAATTTTCGAAAGCAATTATATGTACATAGTTCTGAATTGGATCAGAAAATTTTCGAAAAAAAAAAATTATAGTTTAGATCTGGAACAAGGAATTTTCCAAACGAACTATTCTTCTGACTTGGAAGGGGAAATTTTCGAGAAGAATTATAGTTCTGACTTGGAAGAGTGAACTTTCCAAAAGAATTACAATTATGACTTGGAACAGGTAATTTTCGAAAAGAATTATTTTAGTTCTGATTTTGAAAAGGGAATTTTGTCAAAGAATGATAATTTTGAGTTCTTTCGGGGAATTTTCCGTAAGAATTGTAATTCTAAGAGAGGGCATGGACATTTCAAACAGAAGTAAAATTTCCAGACAGGAAAAATAAAATTTGACCGAGAGAAAACCGGAAAATGACCCGGAATTTAAAATCTTCGGGTAGAATGTAAGTGTAGAGTAGACACTCTGAGTTCAGAATATTCCAATGGATTTCAAATATTTCAAGGGATTTCAAATCTTTTAGGATATATTAAAAGATTTCAAGAAATTTTAGAAATATGAAAGATTCAAGGGATCTCAATGGGTTTTATCATTTTAAGGGATTTCAACGGATTTTAAAGAGTTTAGGGTATTTTAAAAGATTCCAAGGAATTTAACGAGATTTCAACATTTTTAAGGGGTTTCAAAGAAATTTGTAGGATTTCAGAAAATTTTAAAGAATTTGAAAAAGGTATCCAGAATATGAACAATATATTAAATTAATAAATGAAATTAAATGAAATTTGAAGGGACTTCTGGGTATTTCTAAGGATTTGTATGGATTTCAGGAATTTCATGGGATTTCACCAGATTTATGGAATTTATAGTATTTCTAAGGTTTTAGGACTTCAAGGGATTTCTGTCGATTTTAAGGGATTTCAAAGATTTCAAAAGATTCAAAAAGATTGATGACTTTTCCAGGAATTTCAGAGGATCTCAAAAGATTTCAGGGATATTTTAAAAGATTCGAAAAGATTTCATGCGGTTTTATGGGACATGTATATTGTTTTGTATACCAGATTAAAAAAATTGTTAACCACTCTATTTAATTTAAAAAATTTCATTACACTATTTTGCTTCCATTTTTCAAAATTAATCCTACTATTGACACTATTTTGAATGTTTTATATGGGATTTATAAAGACTTGCTATACAAAAAATCCTGTAGAAACTTGTTCATGTCCTTATCCAAATCTCTTTTTAACTTCCATTATCTACATGTCCTTTAATTTGTCATTATTTGTACTTTGCTACTACAAAGAAAGGGACTACACGTTATTTGTAGGTGAATTTGCAGATAAGAGAGCCTGTGAAAATACGGTTATCTGACTGAACCTCAACTATTTGCTCGACTATTTGGGCTTCTTCTTACTCTGAGATTTCGGCTTTTCCACCTAATAGCCATAATTTAGGCTTCGAGGAAATCAATAAAAATGCTCCATTGAAAAAAAAACATCTATATGTATTTTCTAAATTTTAATTTAAGTTCTAATTACTAACTTGATTTGTTGAGTAACGATTATTATTGATTGGGCATGATGAAGTTTATTGAAATAATCATAATAATAAATTGAAAAATCAAATGCCTTTTATTTTCTTGCGAAGCAATTTGAACGTTAAATTAAAAATTAATTTGAAGGAATTCAAGCCTCTGAAGGACGAATTATTTCCTTTTTTTCTCATATTAAATTCCCTTCTACTATCTACATTCTACTCACTACTGCTAAGGTTTGACTTAATGTTGGTTTATCACCCCAAACGTTCCTCTCACATCTTTCTTTCACTCATCTGTTCCCCTTGCTTCTCACATTTCAGCAATGCAACGGCAAAAGCACGAGTAATCGAGCAACCACTCGAGTGAATGTTTATCGCACATGTGGCAAGGTGAGGAGGCCTTGGACCTCCCGCTGTTTTTCTCAATCATCGGGATAGTTAACATTTTTTTACATTTTTTCTTAAATGCAAATCAATTCACACAAAAATGTAATCTCAACAATTCAAACAAGCCAAAGCAGTTACATGTCAAATTCAGGATCAGCACTGTAAAAACTAAAGATCTCTTTTTTCACGGTACACTGAGAAAGAAAATAAAGTTACGGTAACAAAATAATTTTGTTGAGTAGTTTTTGTTCGTCTTACAAAAATTTGGTTGTGATTACCAAAAATTTTGTTTTGATTACGGGGTAGGCGTGAGTTGCTCGGTTGGAAAATACTAGTGTGTAGATGGGTATATAGGTATAAGGTAGATAGGTATATATAGGTGTAAGGTATAGATATTTTAGATTGATCTGGAATTCTCGTGTTATTTATTCAAATGACACGTTCATTCCGCAACACTGCTCCGACCCAGGTTGCTGATCAATCTCTCTAGCGATCACCCCAGGTGAAGAGCCTCGCAAAATTGTTGTGTGTGGTCCCCCACTTGGGCCCATTAGTATCCAAGGTCTTTGTTTCAGGCGTCATTCACTCTATTGTCACTCTGTTTACACACTATTTGTCGCCACACTTTTCTGTCCTGGCATACTACTCTAGCTTCCTTCACGTCCATGCATTTTCTCATGCAAGCTCTCGTGTTTCTATGGCTTCTTATGTCTCTTCGGATCAATGTCTCATTCGCAGATTCTAACCATTCTTTCGGCGGTCTACTTCTGGGCAGTCTGCCATTTACTTTACCTTTATACACTTGTTTGGTCAGTCGTTCATCTTTCATTCTTTCAAGATGTCCGAACCATCTTAACTGATTTCTTTCCCATATGTCAACTAGTGTCTCTCCTGTACCACATTCTTGGAGGATTATCTCGTTTCGGACTTTGTCAGTGTTTTCCCGCATATTGTGCGCAGAGGTTTCATGCCAATCGCGTTAATTTTACTCCTGTCCTTTTCTTGACAAGTCCATGTATCGCTACCGTATAGTACAGTCGGTACAAATATAGAATTATGTATGGCCATTTTAGCTTTTTTTTATATGTTTTTATTTCTGAGAATGGAAGCTGCTCTACCGATAACCTGCTTACCCTTATTTATGCGCCTATCTAACTCCCCATCTATTTTTCCGTCGCTAGTGAATAAGCTACCCAGATATACGTACTTGTCGACTTGTTCTAATCTCTCATCATTTAGGACAATGTTGCACATTGTTTTCTCAGTTTTTCCTTCAAACACCTTGATTTTTGTTTTATTTACGTTAATTTTGAATCCCATGTTCTTCATGATTGTATTAAGTTTATTCAAGATTCTTTCCAAGTCCTCGATTGATTCTGCCATAAGAATCTTGTCATCTGCGAAAGCTAACCCACGTACCTTCACTGTTTCGAGATCTACATCTTCTTCATCGAAGGGGGCCGTTCTTAGACACTTATCCATAATAATAATAATAATAAAGAATGTTTGATGTCTAGAGTTAGATTCCCATAGAAAGTGACAGCGGTGATAGTAATTTTTCTCGATTTGACTTTAGAATCTAGGATTATAAACATAGCTTCTTTATTTTGTTTTACAAAATAAAACCAAATATCCCTGGTGTAAAGAAAAATCTACAAGAAGAGAAAATGCTTTAATTCAGTAAAATTCATTTGATTTGAGGAAAACAGTTTCGGTTAATCACAATTTCGTCTATAATCATGGATTATCCTGATGAAATTTAATTGCATTGAACGACTAATCACTAACCCAATAAGGATCTAAAACATTTTAATTGAACAAATTTTAATATCATTTTCAAGTATCCATTTTTACTCTGTAATATAAGCCACGATTTGAGAAAATGTAATTATTCGATATATCCCTATGTAAATTCCACGATTTCAAAAAATTAAAACTCATTATTTATTTTAATTCTTCCCATAGTGAAAATGTATCAAATTTTCGAATTGAATCGTTTATATATAAACAATTTTATATTTCAACTATCTCAAATTTAAAGCGACCTAAATTCAGCTTTAAAAATTGTTTTAATTTTAAAATAGCCTCAGTTTAAAAATTGTTTAATTTCGAATGGTTCAATTCAAAAATGGATTTTGCATTTTTGTATTTGGTCTTTAAACCTGGTCTGGCCTTTAAACTTTGACCATTCCGAATTGTATACCTTCCAAATTTTTATGGTGGGGTTTTCCGGCTCTCAAAATTAAATATATTCTACATCTGGCTTCTGACCTTTTGGGTTTGACCGTTTTGGGCTTGCTTCAACACAATCATTTTATTGTTTTCTTATAAAAAGAAGCAAAAACTTCGAGGAAAACTAAACAAGAGGATTTAAATCGTGATTTACAATCGTCCAAAATATTCCGTTTCCATTTTCCAACTTAAAATTCATTTTTCAATTATTTTCATCTTACAGTCAACGTTTCCAAATAACTTAAAATTGTAAATTTTTGTAAGATTTTAAAATTTTCGAATTATGAATTTGAGAGCGTCAAGTGAAATAGCAGAGTTCTTCTGGCCTCCAATTTACAAAAAGTTTCAATTTTTAAGTGCTGCTAAATATTATTTAATTAGAATTGGAAGATTTAATTATGCGGAATGTTTCCACTCTGATAAGGTTTTTCAATTGGAAATTCTATAAAGCTTAAAATTTTGGGTTCTTCAATTTCGAAAATTTTCAACCGAACATTTGTCAGATTGCTCGTCAGATTGGTACACGTACAATTTGAAAACTTGTACACACTAGACTAGATTAATATAAATTGTAAAAACGTGAAAGATTTAATCTGAAATTATACTAAAATTTTTTATTTAATTTTACTTGTTCTGATTTCAAAAGTTTCAAAATTTCAAAAGTTTTCTTTATTAAAGGTTTACAATTTTTTCAATTTTTAGGATTTGTAAAATGATCAGTGGGGGAATAAATTGATCCTCAATAATAACTTTGATTGAGAATATTGAATTTTTTAAATGCTTCAATACTGGAATTTCTAATTCTGAATATAAGTTCAAGATGTCAGGTTGCTGACTCGCCTCATTAAACGAAGAATTTTTGGAAATTTAAAAATAATATACTTTATGGAATTTTCAGTTGAATATAATTTTGGAAAATTTTTCTCAAAATAAACTTTTACGAAGGATATGTGAACGATATTTTCGAATCGGTATCATTCAAAATATTGATCTATTAACTTGATCTTTCAAGTGCGCAAAATTGAATGATGTCAATCTTATAGCATTTAAAACTGAATGATTTTTGAATCGTGATAATTTATATAATTCATACTTAAAATGTTTAAATTTATATTTTTCCACATTGAATAAATAATAAATTTAAAAAAATGTAGCCGTCTTTGACACTAAACGACTAAAACGATAAAGATTTAAAAAAATCTAATTGAACGATTTTCCAAATCGTGGAAATTATCAAATTCTCAGGGTGGCCATAGGTCCGGCAAAACCTGAAAATCAGGGAAAAGTGAGGGATTTTGATAAAAATCTCACAAAAGTCAGGACATTTCTACACCCCAATAGGAAATTACAGACTTGGACCGATGCTTACAACTGGCGCGGTAGCGCGCCAAGAGCAATTTTCCAACACTTGGCTAGTCAATCCTGGCGTGGTACGGATATTGACACTGGATCTGCACCGTGCCTAATCTAAGTTCCAATATCGGCAGACCAGTATCGACCCAGTACGGATTCTGTGTAGTATTAAACAAAAATCAGCCCTGATTCTACGGGCTAATGCCAACTTCAAGCCCAACAGTGACACGACAATGGCACAGTCTAGGGCACAGAGCTGACTGTAACAAATAGTAAAAGCGCCCGATCTTGCCAGGGTACTGGCACGATACTGGTGTAGTGCAGTCCACATAAAACGACAAACCATTGTCTCACAATCTTCTGCCGGGCCTGGGCGGAATAATGGCACGATAGTGGTGTCGTGCAAATTTAAAAAAAAGGCGAACTGTTGTCCGATGTTTTTTTGCCGGATCTCGGCGGAGTACTGGCATGATACTGATGTAGTAAAGATTATAAAAAACGGCAAAATATTGTCTCACGACTTTGTGCAGGACCCGGGCGGAGTAATGGCACGATATTGTTGTCGTACAAAAAAGGCGTTTTGCCGGATCTCGGCGGAGTACTGGCATGATACTGATGTAGTATAGACTACAAGAAAGGGCAAACTATTGTCTCAGGACTTTTTGTTGGATCTCGGCCGAGTAATGGCATGATACTGGTGTAGTAAAGATGATAAAAAACGGCAAAATATTGTCTCACGACTTTGTGCTGGACCCGGGCGGAGTAATGGCACGATATTGTTGTCGTACGAAAAAGGCGTTTTGCCGGATCTCGGCGGAGTACTTGCATGATACTGGTGTAGTATAGACTAGAAGAAAGGGCAAACTATTGTCTCACGACTTTTTGCCGGATCTCGGCCGAGTACTGGCATGATACTGGTGTCGTACAAATTTTAACATATGGCCAACTGTTGTCCCATGTCTTTTTGCCGGATCTCGGCGGAGTACTGCAATGGTAGTAGCGTAGAACAGACTATATGAAACGGGATGAATAATAAATTGCGGTCGTCACTTTTCAGTCCGTCAAAAGTAGAGCTTTAGCCCCGCTTCATAGGCATCGAAAAGGGCTGAAATCATGCATGTGTCATAAAAAACAATAAAAATAACACCAATTTTTAAAGAATAGGTGTTATTTTGAATGTGTTTAACCTTTTTTCTTTTTTAGTGCTCCTCAGGGATTCAGGCACATAAATTTTTTAAATATTTGACAGCAAAAAAATATTTGATATGAACTTTTTTGTCATTTAGAATGTTTACTAGCGGCGAAAGCCGCTAGTGCAGTAGCAATACTGGTAGTCTGTACTGAACATCATTATCATTTCTGCCTCATGCCAGTACATCGCCAATACTGGTGCCCAGTACTTCACCGGCTTCTTTGACAGTACTCATTCACCGTACTGTGCTAATACTTACTACTTCCAGTATACCATTAAGCCATTTCCCTTTCAGGGTAGGCGTGAGTACTTCAGTACTTCACTATTACGTATACCCACGACTGCCCCAGTATTAAATCACAGTACTTATAGTCATTACTGCGCCAATACCGATGCCCAGTACAGTATTTTAGTACAGACCCGAAGTTGGCAATCAGTACTAAACAGCGTTATCATCCCAAGATTACGCCACATCGACGCCAGTATTGGCTATCAGCACCATGCCAATGCTGTCGAACTCTGGCCAGTACTGACCCAATGCTGCGCCAGTTGTTAATTTCCCATTGGGACGAGGCACTTTAACTAACTGTCAAGGATAATAAATTTGAAATTTTGAATTTGAAATGGTTTTATTCAGTTTTTTTGGTTTAAAAATTCCTCTTTTTTGAAAATCTCTGGTTGAAAATTTGACTATTTCAAAATTCCTTTTGTTTTGGTTGAAAATTCTATTTTTTTACTGAAAATTTTTAGCCTGAAACACACTACTCTTTCGTTGAAAATCCATCTCATTTGGTAGAAAATGAATCTTTTTTTGTTAAAAACTAATATTCGTGGTTTGAAATTTTCTCTCTTTTGGTTAAAAATGCATCTGTTTGGTTGAAAATTTATATTTGGCTGGATAATTCATCATTTTAGTAGAAAATTTATCTCCGCGGTTAAAAATTTGGACCATTTTGTTGAAAACTCGTTTTTCTTTATTCAAAAAATTTTTTTTTTAATAATCCAGACTGCGCATATATTGATTTTTTTACTGGAAATTTAACTGTTCCATTTTTTGTTGGAAAATTATATTTTTTATTTGAAAATTCGTCTTTTTAATTCAAAAATGCATATCTTATTATTTATTTGGTTAAAGAATTAACTATTTTGTTGAAAATTTAATTATTTTGTTAAAAATTCTTTGCTTATGTCTGTTGGAATATTAATTTGCTATTAATTTTTTGTTGAAAATTCATCTTTTTGTTGAAAGTTCAACTTTTCTGGTTGAAAATTCAACTGTCTTCTAAAAATCTAAATCATTCTTCTTTTTTGCTTGAAAATTGAACTATTTTTTCGAAAATTCAACTGTTTTGTTGAACATTCGTCTATTTGGTCAGAAAATTCGTCCTTTTGGATTTAAAAAAAAAATTATATTGTCTTCTAAAAAATTCATTTATTGGGTTGAAATTTCAACTGTTTTCGGTTAAAGTATAATCTTTTTTTGTTTGAAAATTTGACCTAGAATTTAGGTTGAAAATTCTAGAATTTGGTTAAATATTCAACTATTTTGTTTTAAAGTCATCATGTTATGGTAGAAAATCTAACTGTATTGTTGAAAATTCGTCCTTTTCGATTGAAAATTCATCTTTTATGGCAGAAAATTCATTTTTCCACATTTTAATCTGAAATTGTTTTACTCCGTTTATAAAAGATTCTATGTTAAAAATTGTACACGATTAAAATTTTGGTCTTTGAATATTAATGGCCAGGGAAAATGAGTTTGTCAAGGAAAAGTCAGGAAAGTTTGAAAATGATGTTTTTCGGCCAGCCAGAATTTTTTCATTAAATCGTTTAAAACTTTAAATACAATTTTAGATTTGAATTCAACAATCTCAAGTTTTAAGTGAACTAAACTGAGCATTAGTAAATATTTTAATTTTGAAATATAGCCTTAGTTTGGCATTGTGTAATTTCGAACAGTAAAATCTTAAAAATTTTGGAATCATTTGCATTTATAAAAAAAATCATTATCTAAAATATTCGTCTTTCTGGCTTGTAAATTTAACTATTTGTTCGAAAATTCAACTGTTTTGTTGAACATTCGTATATTACACTATTTGGTCAGAAAATTCGTTCGTTTGGATTCATATTTTAAAAAAAATTCTATTGTCTTCTAAACAATTCAAATATTGAGTTGAAAATGCAACTGTTTTCGGTTGAAGTATAATTTTTTTTGTTTGAAAATTCGAACATTTGATTGAAAATTCATCTTTCTAGGTTGAAAATTCAAAAATTTGGTCAAAAATTCAACTATTTTTTTTAAAGATATCTTTTTTTTATTGAAAATTCAATTGTATTATTGAAAATTCAATTGTATTATTGAAAATTCAATTGTATTATTGGAAATTCGACGTTTTGAATTAAAAATTAACCTTTTATGGTAGAAAATTAATCTTTTTTGATTAAAATAAATAAATAAATTTGAAATTTTTATTTGTGGTTAATTCTGAACCAATCTATTTAAATTTTAATCTGAAATGTTTTTATTTCGTTTATAAAAGATTCTATGTTAAAAATGTTCCAAGATTAAAATGCAATTCTTTGAATAATAATGGTCCGGGAAAATGAAAAATTAGTCAGGGAAATGTCAGGGAATTTTAAAAATGAAGTTTTTCGGCCACCCTGAATTTTCTAATTGAATCGTTTGAATACAATTTTAGATTCGAATTCAACAATCTCAAGTATTGAGTGGCCTAAATTGAGCATTAATAATTGTTTAAATTTTGAAATAGCCTCAGCTGGAATTCTGTAATTTCGAACAGTTCAATCTAAATCTAAGAAATGTTGGAATCATTTGCATTTCTCTATTTGGGTTTTAAACTTGGACAATTCCGAATTGTGTACCTTCCAAATTTTTATGGTGGGGTTTCCCGGCTTAAAATCCCAAACTTAAATATATTCTGCATCTGGCTTCTGCGAGGGCTTCTGACCTTTTGGGCTTGACCATTTTGGCATTTCTCTGAGAAAAACTGAAAAAGAGTTATATTACTTTCTTTATTGAGACAATTCTGAATTGTATACCTTCCACATTTTTATGGCGGGTTTTCCCGGCTTAAAGCCCCAAACTTAAATATATTCTGCATCTGGCTTCTGACCTTTTGGGTTTAACCATTTTGGTATTTCTTCGAGAAAAACTGAAAAAGTGTTATATTACCTTCCTTTTTTCTGTTTCTTTTTTTTTTTGGGGGGGGGGGGGGTGAGCCATAAACTATAAAGATAAACTATAAAGCGTATAAAGGACATAAGTCCTATTTGCTGTCATGCCTGTGAATGACAGATTCGGGCATGGGTGCAGTGTGGCACTCAAAAGGGCAAACGGTATAATTGGGCGTCGAAGGTATATGACTCTCACGTGGCAAATATTTGCTCTGCAGCCTTGAGCACATTCGAACTTTTGTACCTAGCTCGCTTTCAACTATTCGGGGAGTTTAGTATTTAGTTTCGGTTCTCTTATCGAGCGGCACGGAAATCTCGCTTCTATGTGGGGGAGTCATAGTCATCACAAATATATATATTGTAGCCAATGTAGCCAAATGTAGCCGATTTTAGCATTATTGTGGAACCGCGAACTTTGCGCCCCTTTCGTCAAGGAGAGGTGACCCTGAAAATGCTGAAAATGACGCAGTGGGAAATTCTCGTCGCCAAATGACGTAATGACAAATTCG
Source organism: Andricus curvator (assembly GCA_932195095.1). Classification (NCBI taxonomy): domain Eukaryota; kingdom Metazoa; phylum Arthropoda; class Insecta; order Hymenoptera; family Cynipidae; genus Andricus; species Andricus curvator. The sequence goes on from CAKNYM010050355.1 coordinate 56,444, forward strand.
AATTTACGTGCCGACACGTTTCAACTGTTTCGAGACGTTTTATGGCTTTCAATCTTAAAATAAGCTCAAATGTTTAAATTCTTGAAGCGTCAGATTCTCTAAAAGAGGCCCAAGTCAAAATATTATACATAAAATGTATGGAAGAATTGTATTTTACGACACTTCCTAATATTCAACTCGGATATTTTCGGGTCAGAAAATTAACCAGATTTACTAGTGCAAAAAGAAAATTATATACTTCATAAGTTTTTTTGTTCACGAACATTCTCAGGCGCAACAATTATGCATAGTGAAAAAATTATGTATAATTTTCATTTGTTTAATTGTTTAATACTTTAATTTTAATACATTATTCAGGTTGTCTATACCTGGAAAACCTGGAATTGTCGGGAAATTTTTATATGCCCGCAAAAACCTAGAAATGTCAGAGCATTTTTTTTAAAGTCTGAGAATTTTTTCGAGAGCGTGCTTATTTTTTTTTAAATTGCAGTATAAAATTGAATAATATTGATTCTTTATTTGCAAAAGTAGCTTTATTTTATTGCATTTAACTATTTTGTTCAAATTTTTTTTTTTTTTTTTTTTGAAATTAATTTTTTACTGAAAATTTAACTGTTCTATTTTTGGTTGACAAATGAACGTTTTTAGTGGAAAATTCATGTATCTTTTTGCTTGAAAATTCAACAGTTTGTTTGCAATTTTTTCTATCTCTTGGCTGAAAAATTTTTCTTAGCTGAAAATTCAACTCATGTTGAAAAGTCGTCTTTTTTGGTTGAATTCAACTGTTTTTGATTGAAAATTAAAATCTTTTTTTGTTGAAAGACTTGAAATATCAATTACCACATGTTTCGTTCAGAATTCATCTTTTTTGGAATGAAAATTCAATTACACACTTGGTTGAAAAATGAGCTTTTTTGGTAAAAATTCTTTTTTTTTTTGCTGAAAATTAATTTTTTTACTGAAAATTCAACTATTCCAGTTTTAAACTTAGCTATTTTGTTGAAAATTGTTTGTTTTTGTTTTTGGTTAAAAATTAATTTTTTTAAACTGAATATGTAACTTGTAACTATTCCAGTTGAATGTTCTATCATTGAAATTTAAGAATTTTAAAATTAGAATAAAATCAAATTCAATAGGAGCATTTTGTGGTGGTTGTCCAAATTTGATCGTTGGATTCTTGTTTTATTTTCAGGAATTCTATACATGTTCTATCATTTCACTTAAAAATTCATCTCTTTGATTCAACATTAATTTTTTTAATTTATCTTTTTTGGTAGAAATTAATCTTCTTAGTTGAAAATTCAATTATTCTTGTTAAAGATTCATAATTTTAGTTGAATATTCATCTTTTTCGTTTAAAATTCAACTATTTCTGGTAAAGATTCAACATTTTAGTTGAATTAATCACATTGTTTGCAAAAGTAGTTTTTTTTAAAAACTAGTTTATTTTTTGAAAACTAGTTTTTTAAAAATGAAAATTAGTTTTTTTTTTAACTGAATCATGTTAGTTAAAAATTCATCTCTTTGGTTGAACATTATTTTTTAAACTGAAAATTAAACTATTCAATTTTTGGTTGACAATTTTTTTTTTTAGGTAAAAATTCAACTATTTGGTGCAGAGTTCATTTATTTTCTTGAAAAGTCGTCTTTTTTGGTAGAAAATTAATCTTTTTGGTTGAAAGTGCAATATTTTCACTTGAAAAAGTTAGGATTTTCAAGCGGTTTAAATTGAATTTAATATAATACCCACATTAATTTTATCTAAATATGCACTGAATTTAAAGTATAAGAAGATAAAACGAATTTTTAAAAAATTATTATTCAAATTCATGAACTTTAGGGACAAATTCAAGATATTATTAAATATGTTTTTAGTACTAGTAAATTATTTAATTAATCGATGGTGCTAATATATTTAAAAATATCTTGTAATATAATCGGTCGTTTTAAAAATATATTATTTATAAAATAAATATATATATTATAAGAAGATAGAACGAATTAAAAAAAAAATTATTATTCAAATTCATGAACTTTAGGGACAAAATCAAGATATTATTAATTTGTTTTTAGTATTATTAAATTATTTAATTAATGGATGGTGCTAATATATTTAAAAATATCTTGTAATATGATCGGTCGTTTTAAAAAAATCCAGGATTTGAGTAGACACCCTAATCATTATTATTGTTATTCTAATTATTTGTATTAAGCAAATGAAAATTATACATCATTTTTGCATGTACAATTTTTCCGCCTGGATTAGTACCTTATACCTGAGATCTATAATTTCGCATTGTTGCATTTTTATTCTGAAAATTTGAAATTGAAAATTAATATTCTTCATCATATTAAAATATTTTCTATATTTTCTTCAGCGTGATTTAGAAACGTTATTCATGCAATTATTTTAACATAGCTATTATCTACTGTTAAAAAGGGAAAAAATTGAAACTCTGGATGCACAATCTATATGGGGCCGTTAAAAAAAACGTAATGCCGTCGAATTATATTTTGGAATGTAAATATTGCATAAAATATGTGCTATGTTTCAAAAGGGAGCGTCCATTAATTATTTAAGGCTTTTTTGGGGGGAGAGGTCCAGAAAATCTTACGAATTCTTACGTTGGGAAGGGGGGGGGGGGGTCCACAGAATTTCTCACGAAAGTTTTCTCTTTCTAATTATTTTTGAAAATATGCTAATTGAAGCCTGTTTTGGTTGCTGACATTACTGTTTGTACTATTATACACATATCATTATTTGTTTTATTCCTTTTTTATTATGTATGATTTTTCATATTACATAAGTCCAGTAATTGAAATTTGGTAAACACCTTTCATGAAATTTCGTGGAATTCCTGGAAATGTTTGCAATTCTTTAAAATCCGGTGAATTCTTTTTAAAATTTGGTAAATTCCTTAAATTTTTTTAAATGATATGAAAATTCCTTGAAATCTTTTGAAATCCTTGAAATCTTCAAAATCCTGTAAAAACTGCTTATAATCCTTAAAATGTATGAAAAATCTCTTAAAATCTTGAAAAATCCTTCTGAATCTCTTGAAACTCCTTACCTTTTAATAAACATTCTAGAAATCCCTTTGAATTTTTTATAATATTTGAAAATCCTTTGAAATTCCGTGAAATATTTTAAAATCTTACGATATCCTCTAAAATTCGTAGATACACATCAGAATCTTTTGAAATCCCGTGAAATCATCGGAATCCCTTTAAATCTATTAAAATCTGTTAAAATCCTCTAAAATTTTTATAGATATTTTTAAATCCCGTGAAATCTTTTGAAATCCTTTGAAATCTGATGAAATTCCTTCAAATCTTCGAATTCCGATATCTCTTAAAATTCTTCGCAATTCCGCTCGTTTAAAATATTTCGAAATCTCTTAAAATCCCTTTGAATCTTTTGTAATCCGCGGAAATCGTTCATAATTCCTTCAAATTCCTGAAAATCCCAAAAATCGTTGAAATCCTTCAATACGTCTCTTGAAATCCCGTAAAATCTCTTGAAATTTGATTAAACTCCTTAACTTGAATTCCCTTAAAAACTTCCAAATCCCTTGAAAAAATTGAAATTCTCTCTGAAATTGTTTGGTAATTTCCTCAAACTATCGACATCTGTATCTCGTTAAATTCCGTACAAACTTTATTGGAAATCCTTTAAAGTAATTTCTTCAAACTCTTGAAATCGTTTATATCAGGCCTGCCCAAGTAGGGGAAAACTGCTCATTTTCCAGATGGGAATTTAACACCACCACCGACCTCTATTCATTCAACTTCACGACAGCGATCACCCCCCAAGCCTCTGGACCTGTGAAGAGGGACGTGGTGGTGGAACTCGAACATGTGGTGAACGAGCAGTTTTCCCCTACTTGGGCAGGCCTGGTTTATATAAATTTTTTGAAATCTGTAAAACCTCTTGTAATCCTCTTGTAATCACAGAAATGTTTTGAAATCTTGTTTACACTAAGAGTAATTGATATATTGTAGATATATTAATTAAAAAATATAAAATATTACGTAAGTACGAGGGGTGGAGGGTCACAAAAATCTTACGAATCCTTACAATAGCGGGGAGGAGGGGTCTAAAATTTCAAAAATCATTCTGTACGTAATTAATGGACGTTTCCCAATCGATAAAGTTGTCCCCCCCCCCCCCCTCAAAATAGCATATGAAAGAAGACAAAGTTCTGCGCTCAATAAACCTAAAATGAAGTGCTTTTTTAAAGTTTTAAAGACAATTTTATTAATTTTTCCCTGGTTGAAATCAAAGTCTGAGCTTGAGTAAAAAGGTCGTAAAAATTCAAAAAATTGTATACTCGAAAAAAAGGATTAAGAAAATTATGAATGTGATAATCATATACATTTTATTACATTATTTTATATATTCGTTTAAGAGACTTTACTTTGAATCCACGGAAAAAAATTAAAAAATTTTCTTCATGTATCAGGGACATTTTAAGTAAATTTATCTTCAAAATATTGGCCCCAGAACATTTTAAAATATCCATTATTCCCGAGTTATTGATAATTGAACAAAACGTTAAAATATTCATATTTTGCAATGTTTAAAGAATTAACACAATACTAACAAAATATGAGTAATCTCATATTTCTTACCGGTATAGTCTATTTATAAATGAAATAATTATTAATTAATAAAATCAAAAAATAATTTGAGTTTTAACAAGATTGAGTTGCTTCTTATTCCATTTATTAGTTTTCGTGAAAAAAGTTACGAAAAACTAGGGTGCGTTACATGGAAGGGGGGTAACTAATGTTGAATGACCAAAAGTTCTGCTTTTATATTACTTTTAGAATAAAAGATGATTCCAAAGTTTATGTAAAATTTTCTTTTAGAACAAATAAATATTCTGAAAATAGACATTTGCATGTTTTTAAATTATTCTTGAGCACAGAAAAACATTTATTAAGGGAAAGAAAAATATCAAAATACGTAATTTCAAATGCCAAATCAGGTTACCAGAAATTAGAATTCACCTTCGAATATAATTAAAATTAAACTTCCTAAGGGCATGTAGTAGTTTCTGATGTCATATAATTAGCATAAGTTTCTAACACCGTTTAAAAAATATAAGTTATCAAATTGGTTTAATTATTCTATGAAATAAATTTTTTCACCAGAAGGACATGTTCCTTTATGTTTTTTTAAAATCATTTTTCAAAATTATAGACTTCTAAAATAATTATTTTCATAATAAGCTGAAGGAATCTAAAATTTTTACTATTAACAATAATACAAATTTTAAAGTCGCAATTTAGAATTGTAAATTCTTTCAACTTATTATTAAAATAATGAATCCGTAATTTTGAGAAACGATAAATATAAAACTAGTATGTTAAAAAAAACATTTCTAGATAAACTTGTCCTGGAAATATACATTTTTCCTATAATTTATTTTAATTTTAGAGTCGAAGTCTATAAAGCTCAGATACAATAAGTTTTCAAAAATATATCCATCGCCATTATATCATAAAAAATATTAAATTTTATTCTCGATTTTTTCCAGCTAGGCATCATAAACTTAAAATGTATATAAAAGTATAAGATTATTACATTTAATAAAATATACTAAAGAACCAGTTATCAAACATACTTCAATTTTTTGATAAATATTAAGATTATAATTATATCATAAAAATAATTTTTCATTAAAAAATACATTTTATTATATTTAAAAAAAAAAGAAGAAACAGTTGCGAGAAAAATGTTCTCATTACACGAAAAAAAACATCAAATTTGTAAACAACGTTCCTGACAAGAAATTATTTGATTTTTTACAGAATCACTAAATCCACTCACGAGGGCCACCATTGTGTGCCGAAACCTTTGGATCAATTATTAGCTAATTGAATTTAATTATTTTTGACCCTAAAGCCAATTCCACCAACAAATATTTTGCAACAATACAAAATGACCCCTATTTTATTGGTTTTAATTTTTTAATTATTTTGATGGAAACCATATTTGTATTTGTGCGAGAATATTATATTAATTATACTAATAACAATAATAATCGACAAGTTAGTGTTCCCAGCATGAAGTTTTTTCTGTTCGCCTTTAACCTTTACAACTTCTAATATAAAATAAAAGTGTTATGACTTTCCCCTTTTTTAAATCTTTCAAAACTGTCAATTTAACCAAAATGATCTTGTTGATTAACTTTCAGCTTCGAACTTTCAGCATTATAATAGTTAAAACTGGAATCGTTTTATATTAGGTAATTTTGAATTAAAAGCATATATCGAAACCTCAAAAATAATTTGGTTTAATTTTGTAATCCTTCAAAATTGTATCGTTTTAGAATAATTATATTTTATAGTTGAAAAACAAATTAAAACCAATGATTATTTAGACAATTAATGATAACCTCCAATGTCCTCAATTACTTAAATAAACAATTAAATAATTTAAAATTAAAAACTTTAAATAATTGAATAAATCCCAGTTCACACTTCTAAAGTCTTCGACGCTACAAAAATAGAGAAGTTTTCATTCTTAGGCTTACCAATTTAAATAATTTCACTATTTAGCATTTGAAACTGATAAGTAATCAATTTTACAATTTAACAATGGACCAAGTTCAAATTTAGAACGTTTCAAATTGAAAATTTTTGAATTCGGATGACTAAAAAATGGTACAACACCAAATTTAAAGACTTCCAAACTAAAAATGCATAGCTTTCAAGACTTAAAATAAAAAACTTAATTTAATTTTTTTTTAAATTAAGATTTTTATATTTACAGCAATAAAAATTTGGCAGATTTCCCTAATTTCCTGAAAATCTCTGAATCCCTTGAGTTCTCTAAAATCCTCGATTTCTCGGAATTCCTTGAAATCCTCGAATTTTCTGAATTACTGAAAATCTCTGAATTCCTTTCATTCGGAATTCACAGAATTCCTTAAATATTTTAAATCCCTTGCATTCTCTGAATGCGTGAAAATCTCTGAATTCCTTAAATTCTCAGAATTCCTTAAATTCCCTGAATTCCCTACATTCCCTGAAATCCTTGAATATTCGGAATTGCTTGAATTCTCTGGCTGTTTGGAATTCCCTGAATTTTCTGAATATCCTGAATTTGTTGAATGTTCTAAGTTCCTTGTATTTTCTGAATTCGAAAAAATCTCTGAATTCCTTAAATTTTCTGAGATCTCTAATTTATCTAAATTCCCTGAAATTCTTGAATATTCTGAAATCTTTGAATTCTCTGAATTCCATAAATATTCAGAATTCCTGAAATTCCTTGAATTCTCTAAATCCCCTGAATTCCTTAAATATTCTGAATTCTCTAAATTCTTTGGATTTCCAAAATGCTCTCAAATTATCTGAATTCCATGTAATCCTTGAATCTCTTGAAATCCTTGAATATTCAGAATTCTCTGAAATCCTTTAATATTCTGAATTCGCTGAATTCCTCGAATATTATAAATTCCTGAAATTCGTTGAACTCTCCAAATCCCAGCATGAATTCCTTCAAACCTTCGGGATCCTCTGAATTCATAAAATTTCTTGAATTTCTTCAACTCTTCTGAATTTCTCTGAATTCTGTGAATTATTTTAAAGTCCTTGGAATTCAAGGCATTCTAAGAATTTCGGAAATTGCACGAATTCAAGGAATTCATATAAATCAGACCACTTAGATTCTTAGATGATTCAGATATATCTGGAGATTCGGAGGAATTCAGTTGATTTCAAAGAAGTTAAAAGAATTCCAAAATATTTGAAAGAGTTTAAAAGAATTCCAAACAATTCAAAAGAATGAAAAATCATTAAAAACTAAATATTTTTGAGTTAGCTTTTTTAATTTTCCAAGACCCTTTCCACATTAATATATATGTATATGAAATAATAAGTATATTTTGCCTGAAAAATAAAACCATGCCTCTCAAATTATTATTTTTTATGTGAGAAGTTGTAGGCTCCGGAAGCTACGATCATGGTTCTTTAAAAGCAACCAATCCCGACGCAACTGGAACGTGTACGTCATCCGCTTCTGCTCCTTCTGTCCTAGAAGGTAAGCAAGAGCGGGAAATTTACGCGAGAAAACATCGGGCAACACTGTTCCTTGGAGTCAGGTCTCTAGCCGCTGATGATCTTACGCGGCAGACGGGACAGTTGGAGATGAAGTTTCACCTCTGGATACTTTTTTAGAGCTACCAATCTTTGTAGAATGTTATGAGGAACAGTGTTGACGGACCAGATGCAGTGATCCCAGAAGAACAGCCTTTTGCATCCGGTTCGCGATGGAATGAGCCTGACGCTGGCAAGCCGGAATCTTGTTGAGTTGGCTAATAAATGAAGCTTTCATGCCTCCAAGACAGCCGATTATGAGAACCACAAGATGGACTTTGAAGCCTTGGTACAGCCTGCTCAGCTCGAAAAG
>CAKNYM010050355.1:75314-94108 GCA_932195095.1 Andricus curvator
CAGACGATCTCTCTACTTAAGACTGCCACGAAATTTTTCCACACGGGTCATAGAAAATTTTTATATATTTTCTACATTGAGGCATTACAGTTTCCATTTTCATTTTCGAAGAGTTAAAAGGTATTCAAAGCAGTAAAAACTGGTTTAGGTTTTGTTTACAAAAATTAATTTTATGTTTTGAAGACTTCAAAATATGTCGAAAAAGAATCTGGAACATTTTAAGACAATTTTTATAATTTTACAGGATTTTAAAACTTTTTAGGGAAACTACATTACATAATTCAAAAAATATTTAGAAGTTTTAAAAAGATTCGAAAATAATTTAAATATTGATAAGATTTCAAAACATTTCAAAGATTTCCTATAATTGCAAAAAAGAGTGTAGATGATTTTAAAGTAAAATTTTTCAATTTTGCAAGATTACAAAATATTAGAAAAAAATCGAGTAAGTATAACAGAATATATGAAGACTTTAAAATGATTTAGAGATAATTTTAAACTTGAAAAGATTTAAAAAATCTAAAACCTAATATAGATTTTTGCAGACTTCGAACAAAAAATTTAGGAGCTTTTTAAGAATCTTGAAAGTTTTCAAAATGCAACAGTTTGGATGAAAATTAATCTGTTTTGGTTCAGGATTAAATTTTTTAAATGAAAATTCGTCTTCTTTGGTAAAATTAAACTATTTTTGATTTATAAAATAAAAATCTTTTTTAGTTCAAATGTCAACTATTACATTTTTCGTCGAGAATTCATCTTTTTGGGTTGATTTAACTATTTTGTAGACGATTTTTTTTGTGAAAAATAATTTTGTTAAACGAAAATGTAACTATTCCATTTTTTTGTTGAGATTTTATCTTTTATAGTTGAAAATTCATATATTTTGTGGAATATTCGTCTTTTTTGGTACATATACTGGGTGTTTTTTTTAACTTGAGACATCGAAGTATCTCAAAAAATAAGCATCCTATGAAAAAAATATCCGTAATAAAAACTTGTTATTTTCGAGGGAGAAAAACGACTTTGAAAAAATTTACCCCCCCCCCCCCAAGGAGGCAGGAGTGGGGGTAACTTTGTAATTACAAATGGGAACCCCAATTTTTTATCATAGATTCAGATTCTCCTTTATGAAATACGAAAATTTTATTCGAAAATTTTTTTCGATTCACGAAAAAAAAATAAAACACCCCACCCCCCTGCCTCCTGGGGGGGGGTGTACATTTTTTCAAAGTCGCTTTTCCCCCTCGAAAATAAAAAGTTTTGACCACGGATGTATTTTTTGAGATATTTCGATGTCTCAAGTTAAAAAAACCACCCAGCAGTATATAATTCCTCTTGGTAGAAAATGTATGCATTTGGTTGAAAATTATTGAACTTTTTTGTTGAGAATTTATATTTCCGGGTTAAAAAGTTAAACTCTTTTGTAGAAAATTCGTATTTTTGGCAAAAATGTAATATTTTTTAATTCAAAAATGCAACTGATTAACAATTAATATGTTTTGGTTGAGAATTCAACTATTTGGTTGAAAATGAACTTTTTGTTAAAATTTCGATTAGACATATCTGAAATCTTTAAAAATCTTTTATTTATATATCTTTATATTTATATAACCTTCAAAAATAAATAAACAAATGAATTTAAAAAATAATTATTCGAAATTTTTAGTTTGCATGAAAAACTATTTTTCCCGTCAATCCGAAAAACTACACGCGCGCGTAGTATCATATATATACTTTATAGATTTAATATGGGGTGGGTTCTAATACAAAATTGTACAATACAAGAAAACGCACTGCCATCCAACTATTCTGCAGTGCAATGCTTTTAAAAGAATAAGCGATGATTAATTATGTACACAATGTATATCGTATCATTTTGATAACTGATAGGATCAAATTGAGTCGCAACGCATATCATTTTGATACGCGATTTAATTTTATCTAGTCAGCAATCAAAACTATATTTACTGTGTAAGAATGTGCAACAAGTCAACTAAAAATGATCATTTTAAAAAAGAGAGCGAATAACTGTAATTTTTTACGAAATAAAATTACGTAAATTATTAAAGAAGTATATAAATAAAAAAATTTATATAAAATAGATTTTGATATTGCGATTTGTATCCCTGTTCAGTGCTCACTGGAAATCATAAATCTGGTAGTCACTGATCCAGTATGGGCGCCACACCTGATCGAATTAGCCTTGGCACATTTCCAGTAGCGAGCCAAATTAAAAAAATTATTTACGGAAATGTTATTTACCAGGATTTGTATTGTGCTGTTATTTATTTATATTATCTCGAGTATCTTTCTTTATCTGCACAATGTTGATTGTATGGAACATAAAAACATCATTTAAATGCACAAAGCATTGCTCAGCATTTCTTCTCCAATCTGTTTGGCCAATAAATTCAATCGAGGGAACCCATGTGCTTTATTTTGAAAAAGAGAAAAGACAGCAGAACCGGAGAAGCTGGCGTATATCACGGCCATTATCATTATCGTCGCATGTACGGACGTAAACACGTCATAGCTACGTCGGATGATTCACGTTTCTCTATTGTACCGATGAGCGGAGACGAGTCCCGAGCGCCGTGTCCAGGATTCCGTTGAGACACGACACCGGTGCGTCGTGTCTGAGATAAAGAAACACAGTTGCGAATCACGCCGCGGCGGCGCCTAATGGGCGGCAACAAAAAGGAGATTCCCCTCCAATTGGCGGGGGTAAGCATGAGGGGGAGGTGGGGGCGATCTCCCATTCCCAACTCTTCGGCCACCGTCGTACACCTTCGCCTGAGCTCGTAGATCCCCGTTTTCGACCTGACTTGACGGAGATCAACCAGGGGTGTATCAACAATTGAGGACCTGGTATCTGGATGTTAAATCGTATTGCGCATCTTTTTTTGATTAGAAAAAAAGTTGTAGCTTTTTGGGTATCTGGCAAAGTAAAAAACTGTATTTTTTTGAGAAAATCAATTTTATGTAACGCAGGCATGATTTACGCATTTTATCAGCGTCTTTATAGTTCTGAAAGTAGCTGTTTATAGAACAGGAGGAGTGACAGCGAATGCGCATGTGCGCAGTACAATAATGAATCCATATTAATCCTAGGCGTATTCTGCACTGTTAAAAATAGTATTAAATTTAAAATACCAATGTATATTAAAATTAATATCTCAAGCATATGAAATCCCTATTTAGGTACGTGTTTATTAAATTTCATATACAATCATGATAATCGCTCAGATAATTCCATTTTACACAAAATCAAAATAAGATTAGCAGTAATTTTCGATTCTTAATAATAATACATGATACCTTCTTGCAATTAATCAAAAATAAAATTGGATTTTAAGTCGAAAAGTTCAATTACGTAAAGAAATGACAGACCTAACCTACACTCAACTATACTCACATTAAATTTCTACCATTCAGGGCAATTTTTGGAAAGAGTTCCACTTGTACGTTGCACTTTAATCATGAAAAGCAATTCAATCGACGAATTCTAGATTATTACTTCAATTGCGAATATTTGATAAGATTTAAAGAAATAAAAGCACTTTGAGTTTTCAAGCACGCTGCTATACCGACATGTATATTAAATTTAATATAAAGTGTACAGCTATTCATATTTTAATGTATATTAAATTTCAATTCACGTGTATGCAAATGACTTCATATACATTTGTATTAAATTTAATACAGATTTTTCTAACAGTGTGCTGTTCAAAAGTCTTTTTACCCTCGTCTCCTAAGTACACAATATACTATTATTTTTTTACTTTAACTCGTGCTCAGTTTATAAGTTTTTGAAAATTTTCAATAAAATTATCAGAGATTGCACTTTAGACTTTCCTTTGACTGATAGAGCAATCAGAATTAAAAAATGTTTGTTTAGAAAAATGTTATTAATTTTTTTCTAACGCTGGGCGTAAATTGGACTTTTCTGCCGTCTAGCGTTTCGTTTATCGAGGAAATTTTGAGCATGACAAAAATTCTCGCGACGAAAATTCGGAGAAAAGTATGATACAGTTTTTTGGAAAGTTTCATATCAAAATATCGAATAGTTTAGGAGCTGTAATGATTTTTGCTTATAAGACGATAATTTTCTTAGTGAATGAAAATTTAACAAAAGATTATTAGTTTTGCATACTATTTTTCTTGTGCATAATTTAATTCAATAAAAGGACTTTACATCTGGAAAATGTAATTAATTATATTTTCTATTAATATTTCAATTAAATAATTCCACAAAAAGTGTTGACGTGTATCATAAACGAAGTAGAAATTTACTTACAACTTATTTATTGGGAGTTGATAAAACAGTAATAATTATTATTATTATACACAAATATTATTACAAGTTTTTCGTACATTTTGCGCCCATGTACGAGAGTCTCTCTTTCATTTTCTACATCGATTTGGATTTGGAGGTTTGTTTACCAAACGAATTCTAAAGGTCGCTTACCAGTTAGGCAATTATAAAGGTGTAAACATAACGTAAATTAGAGTATCCTACATTTAAAAGCAAATATTACCAGCAAAAAATGCATTAATAATATAAATAAAATTGATGAGTGCTTTGTAAACCTCTTGTGTTAAAGTTTTATTCACAAAGAAAAATGATTTTGGTTTGGGTCAGACAAAAACTTCTCGCGACAAAAATTGAATATTTTGATCTGAATCTTTCCAAAAAAACTTTATCATATCTTTCTCCGAATTATTATCGCGAGAAGTTTTTGTCTGCTCCTGCAAATCCCTTGGACGATCTGGAAAAGGGGTTAATTTTACGCTTAAGGTTTCAAGTCGAAATATATTGCATTTTCAACAAAATAATTACATTTTTAATAACAGAGTTGAGTTTTCAAGAAAATAATTTAACTTTCAATGAAATAATAAGTAAATAAATTAAATTAAATAATTGAATTTTCAATTATCGGGCCAAATTTGCAAAACAATAAGTTTGAAATTCAACCAAAAACAGTTGCATCTTTGACCGAAGACAAATTTTGTAGAAGACAATTGAATTTTCAATCCAAAAGGACGAATTTTCTATCCAAAAAGAAGAAATTTCAACAAAACAGTTATATTTTCCACGAAAAAAGATTACTTTTCAACAAAATTGTTTAATTTGTAACAAAATAATTAAATGTGCAACTAAAATTATGAATCTTCTACAATAAAATGAAATTTTAACAAAGAAGTTGAATTTTTAACCATTTCGTTGAATTTTTAATTAAAAAAGATTAATTCTCAACAAAAAATATCATAGATGATATTTGAACCAAAAAATATTTTAATTTTTTGGTCAAATACAGTTGAATTAAACCAAAAAAGACGAATTTTCAACAAAGTTGTTGAATCCTCAACCATAACCGATTAATTTTTAACCGAAGAGATGAAAAAAAAATGTGAACCAAATTGTTGGATTTTCAAGCCAAAAAGGCGAATTCTCTGCAAAACAGTTGAATTTTCTACTCTCAATTATGAATTTACAAAAAAAAATTAATTGTCAACTAAATAGTTTAATTTTCTGCTAAACTAATTGAATTTTCCAACCCAAAAAGACGAATTTTCAACAAAAAAGTTGAATATTTTCAAGCCAAAAAGACAACTTTTCTACAAAAGAGTTGAATTTTCAATCAAATAGTTGAATATAAAACTGAAAACGATCAATTTTCAACAAAAAATGAAATATTTAAATTTGCAACTCAAAAAATTGATTTTCAAGACACAAAAAAACGAATTTTCAACAAAATAGTTAAATTTCTTCAACTAGTAAAATGATTTTTTTAACAAAGTAGTTCAACTTAAACTAAACCTATAGGTTTAAGTTAGACTTTTTACCAAAAAGAATAATTTAATAACATAAAATGTATGTTTAACAGAATAATTCAACTTTCAACCAAGTATATTGGTTGAATTTTCATCCTACAAAGATGAATCCTCAATGACAAATTTAATAGTTGAATTTTTTAATAAATTTTTTAATAAAATACATATAATTTCAACCAAAAAGTTACATTTTTAACTGAAAACGATCAATTTTCAACCAAAAATTATATATTTAAATTTTTATTCAAGAAAATTAATTTTTAAACAAATTTTCAACAAAATAGTTCAATTTTCAACCAATAAAATTAATGTTCAACAAACTGGTTCAACTTTCAACCAAGTAGTTGAATTTTCAATTTAAAAAATAAATTCTCAATGAAGAATTTAATAGTTGAATTTTCAATCAAAAAGAATTAACTTTCAACCAAAAATAGTTGGATTTTCTTATTGGGTTCTATTAATTCAGTTAGCATTTAAGGAAAAAACGAGGAGAAAGCTTTACTTGTAAAATAAAATCAGTAATTTTTATTTTGTCAAGCCTTCCAAAAAATTGTTATTTGAATGGTCACTATTATCAAACAACTCCTTTATTAATAATATTCACTTGACTATCTTAATCATTAATTCCTTTTTATTAATTACTATTATAATAAGTTGCAAAAAAAAATCTGTAACATTCCAAACAGAACGACCTACAAACTGTAGAGGCCGCACGGTTTGTCTTCCGCGCCTGTTTCTGCTGAGCCTGTAAACTGTAAAGATCGATTTTCAGGGTTTGATTACTTTGCTTCCACTTAAAATTTAAGGGAAGCTCGGATGTGGTTAGTCGCCCTAATCAAACATAATATAGGCTGTCGTTCTGAAATAAACTATTCGAAATATCAACCCAAAATCTGAACAAAAGACAAAAAGTATTTTTTTTTATTCTACAATTTGTCTAATCCACTTGTAATTTTTTTTAACTCTTTCAAATGTAAACAGAATCATGGAATTCCTTCCACTCCATTCATCTTCCACAATTACTTAGGGGTCGTTCAAAAACTATACGTCACGCTAGTCTGAAAACTTTTCCGCCCCTCCCCTTTTTCATCACAGATCATCACACAAAGCTTGAACCCCCCAGTGTGAGGTCACACATTTTTTCT
Organism: Andricus curvator; assembly: GCA_932195095.1. NCBI lineage: Eukaryota > Metazoa > Arthropoda > Insecta > Hymenoptera > Cynipidae > Andricus > Andricus curvator. The sequence continues at coordinate 82,295 of CAKNYM010050355.1, forward strand.
TTGATTAAATTTGATAAACGCCTAAAATAAAACACAAAACATACAAACATAATATTTTAACAGACTCCACAGTCTGAAATGCCCTCAATACAGAGGAAATAGTGTGATTTTTCACGTAAATATTTGATTGAATTTTATTGAATAAAATTAATGTATGAGTACCATATTGAATTCAATATGAAATGCTCAGTATTTTAAGTGGAAATATTTTAAAAAAAATATTTGAATTTTCAACCAAAAAAAGATTAATTTTCTACCAAAAGAGATGAATTTTCAACAAAAAAGTTGAGTTTCCAAGCCAAATATTTAAATTTGCAACGAACAAAGGAATTAATTTCAGGCGAATCAGTTGTATTTTTACAACCAAATAGTAGAACTTTCAAGCAAAAGAGACGAATTTTCAACGAAATGGTCTTCAAGCCAAAAAGACACATTTTTTTAAAGACAGTTGAATTTTCAACTAAGAACATTAAATGAAGATGAATTTTGAACAAAGCATTTGAATTTTCGAACAGAGTTCAATTTTTGACCTGCAAAGATAAATTTTCAACCAAATGGTTGAATTTTCAACAACAACCAAATTAATAATCAACCAAACAATTGCATTTACAACCAATTAAAATTAATTGAACTTTCAAGCAAAAGGGTAGAATTTTCTATACAGACACATTTTCAACAAAACAGTTAATTTTTTAACAAAATAATTAAAATTTCAACAAAATAGTTCAATTTTTAATAAAATAATTAAATTTTCAACAAAATAGTTTAATTTTCAATTAAAGTGATGAATCTTCAACAAAAAGTAATGAATTTTTAACAAAGAAGTTCAACTTTCAACCAAATATTTAAATTTTCAATACAAAAATATTAATTATTAACAAAAGATATTCCAACCAAGAAAAGATTTTAGTTTAAAATAAACAACCAGAGTTTTTAACCAGATAGTAGAAATTTTAAACAAATGAGATGACTTTTCTACCAAAAGCTGAATTTTCAATTCAAAAGGACCAGATTTCTATCCAGAAAGACAAATTTTTAACAAAACAGTTGAATTTTCTACCAAAAAAGACAAACTTACAACAAAATACAGTAATTTTAAACCATGTTGAATTTTCAACTAAAAACGATGACTTTTCAACCAAAAATGGAACAGTTAAACTTACAGCTGAAAAAATTGATTTTTAACCCAGAAAAACGAAGTTTCAACAAAATAATACAATTTTCAACCAAAGAGATGAATTTTAAACTACTAAAATGGATTTTTAACAATGTAATTCAACTTTCAACAAAGTAGTTGAATTTTTAATGAAGAAGATTAATTTGTTACCAAAAAAGACGAATTTATAAGAAAATAAATCAATTTTAATCAAATTGTTTAAGCTAGAAATTAATTTTCGACCAAAAAAGAACAAATTATCAAGAAAAAAATGTAATCTTCAACCAATGAAACCAATGTTTAACAAAGCAGTTACACTTTCAACCAAGTAGTTGGATGACAAAATAGCTGAATTTTCAAGCAAATAGTAGAAATTTTAACCAGATCACTTTTATACCGAAAGATGAAGTTTCAATCCAAAAAGATGAATTTTCTATCCAGAAAAAAAGAATGTTTAATAAAACAGTTGAATTTTCGACGAAAAAATATGACCTTAAGAAAATAGTTGAACTTTCAACAAAATAATTACATTTTGAACCAAATATTAGAATTTTTAACCAAAAGTGATGTACTCTGAACCAAAAATATAACAGTAGACTTTTCAAATAAAAATAATGAACTTTAAAAAAATGTTGGATTTTCTCATTGGGTTCTATTACACATAATTTAGTTGGGATTTAAGCGAAAAAAACGAGAACAAGAGGAAGTATCTTGAAATCAAATGAAAATGAGGAATTCTTTAAACAGGGGTTAAAGAGGTTAACACGGGAAGGAGTGTGAAGTCTGTATTTAGATGCTTTTATTCTAAAATAAAATCATTAATTTTAATGTTTGCAAGCATTTCAAAAAATTGTTATTAACATTCTGCGTTAAGCCCTTCCCCTCCTCCTACATAACAAATCGTCAAAAAACCTATTACATCCCCCTTTCCCTCTGGAAGTGTGATGTAGTTTTTGAACGGCCCCTTACCAAACATGGTACGAAAAGAGACAAAAGATTCGAACTTTTAAGCAAATAGTCAAATTTACAAGCCAAAAGACGAATTTTTTTGAAGACATTAAATTTTTAACAAAAAATTCAATTTTTAACCACAAAAGATGACTTTTTTACCATAAAAGATGCATTTTCAATCCAAAAGGACGAATTTCTAACAAAACAGTTAAATTTTCCACCAAAAAAGATTATTCAAACAAAAACAGTTGAATTTTCAAGCCAAAAGTATTTCTTTTTAACACAGTTGAATTTTCAACCCGAAAAATGGAATTTTCAACAAAAAAAGTTCATTTTAAACTAAGAAAGATGACTTCTATCATAAAAGATGAATTTTCTAACAAAAGACGAATTATAAACCAGTCGAATTTAACGAAAAAAATGAATTTTTAACAAAATTGTTGAATCCTCAACCAAATAGATAAATTTTCAATTAAGAAAGATTAATTTTAAGGCACTGTCTATGGTTACGGAATTTTCCGTAACGTTAGCCCTTAACGAGCTGGAAAAGGGGTTAGAGTTACGGAAAATTCCGCAACCATAGACAGTGCGTAATTTTAAACGAAATAGTTGAATTTTCAACTAAAAAAAAATATTTTTTCAAACCAAAAATGGACGTCCAATTTTCAGTTTAAAAAAATGATATTAAAAAAAAAACATTTTCAACCAGTTGAATTAACCCTTGTTTGACACACTGGGGTGTAAAACACCCCACGACCATTTTTCCTTACTTTAATAATTATTTAATTAATACTTAATTTTAAGTTTCGGCTATATAACCTACATGATCCTTTAAAGTAAGCTCTTAAGATGATCTGATACAATTTTCAAGTATAAATATTCAATAGATTTTTTTTTAACAATTTTTGTCGCTATGGTGTAGATCACCCCAGAAGTGTGTCAGGTAAGGGTTAAATAAAAAAGACCAATTTTCCACAAAATATATCAATTTTCAAAAAAATGCATCAATTTGCAACAAAATTGTTGAATTTTGAAGCTAAAAAGACGAATTATCTAAAAAAAAAACAGTTAAATTTCAACTCAAAAATATTATTTTTCAAAAAAAAGATAATTTTCTACTAAATACTTAAATTTTCATTTAAAAAGTTTAATTTTTAACCAAATTATTGAGATTTCAATAAAAAATGTGTCTTTTCAACAAAAAAGTTCATTTTTAACCAAATTATTTAATTTTCTACCAAATTGTTGAATTTTGAAGCCAAAAGATGAATTTTCTACAAAACAGTTCAATTTTATCAACACAAAGATATGAATTTTTGATTAAAATTTTGAACCTTTTACTAAAAAATGTATTTTTTTAAAAGTAGTTTAACATCAACAAAAACAGATTAATTTTTAACCAAGAAGGATGAATTTTCAACAAAAAGGTATAATTTTCTTCCAAAAAGACGATTTTTTAGGCAAATATTTGAATTTTCAACTAGAAAAGATTACTTTTCAATGAAAAATATTTTTTTTTAACCAAAAATTGAAGAGTTGCATTTTCAGTGAAAAAAATTAATTTTTAACCAAAAAAAAAACGAATTTTCAACCAAATAGTTAAATTTTCAAACAAAGAGATGAATTTTCAACTAAAATTATCAATGTTAAAAAAAATGTTCAATATATGAGTTCGACATTCATCCCAAAAGATGAATTTTTAACCAAGAATATTGATTTTCTAACAACAGAATAGTTACACTTTCAACCAAGTAGTTGGATGACAAAATAGCTGAATTTTCAAGCAAATAGTAGAAATTTTAACCAGATGACTTTTCTACCAAAAGATGAAGTTTCAATCCAAAAAATAATGTTTAACAAAACAGTTGAATTTTCGACGAAAAAATATGACTTTAAGAAAATAGTTGAACTTTCAACAAAATAATTACATTTTCAACCAAATAGTAGAATTTTTAACCAAAAGTGATGAACTCTGAACCAAAAATATAACAGTAGACTTTTCAAATAAAAATAATGAACTTTAAAAAAATGTTAGATTTCTTGAAATCAAGGGAAAATGGGGAATTCTTTAAAAAGGGGTTAAAGAGGGTAACAGGGGAAGGAGTGTGAAGTCTGTATATTTAGATGCTTTTCTTCTAAAATAAAATCACTAATGTTAATGTTTTCAAGCATTTCAAAAAATTGTTATTAACATTCTGCGTTAACCCCTTCCACTCCCCCTACATAACAAATCCTCAAAAAACCTCTTACATCTCCTCTGAAAGTGTGATGTAGTTTTTGAACGGCCCCTTACCAAACATGGTACCGAAAGAGACAAAAGTTTCATACCCTTCTCGAAATTGCCTTCTGAATAGCCCCATAATTCGACCAATTCCTTCACATTGGGCATATCGAGGTACAGCGATTGATCTCATTAGGGATTTATGTCGGCAATTCCGTGTGCTGCTGACTCGTGAGAATCTTAGCCCTGAGTTACGATCTAATGAACGTTGTCTGTTTGCCTCTCGGTTAGAGCGTTACACTCGTTTCGCATTGTTCAAGAGACGGTACTTGGTTCATTCAGTAATTCACAGGCAGCTGCATACTAATAATAGTATCGGACGCCGTTACCCCTCCCCCCCCCCCTTCCACTTGTTTCTTCTTTAACCCCTACCTCCTATTTAACCCCCGTCCCTCAGCCACCCCCTTTTACCATAATACCATGATCCTTCTTTCGTTGCGAGAGCGACGAGGAACAGAATAATTCTACATCGAATCGAACTTCTCAATTTGCACAATGATTGATTGGACGAATTAAGAGCTTCGGATTTTCACTGGACGCATTTAAGATTTAATGGCATTCCTGGCACTTGGAGGTTTCAATAAGTGTTGAATAATGTTAAACCACGACAAAGGAGGGAAATAAATTTTCGGAACATTCTCACACAGTCACATCATTGCTGTTCTTTAGGTATCGTTCATAAATTACGTTACGCGTTTTTCTTTTGTTTAAAGAAAGATGAGAATAAAGTTTCCGTGAAGTTAAAAGGGGTACAAGGATATAAACAAAAGAAAAACGCATAACGTGGGATGTGAACGTTCCCTTAGTATACGGTCTTTTGAAACAAAGAAATTTTCTTTCTTTCAAATACTTTTTTGTCAAAAGTGCATTATGAAAGAAAAGTTTATAATCAGTTCTCAAATAAGGCTCATGATAATCTCAAGATGACCCTTTCGAAACTATACACTTTTCAGATAAGTAATTTTAGGGAGCGTGGGATACTAGAAATTAACCAAACTATTGGTCCCTTATCTTCTTGTAGATGTAGGGCACGTAAATTACTAATCTCCTCGATGGTGATACGACTTTGTTTCCTCTATGGTCGTTCTCTTCTATGCACACGTATTTTGTCATCAGAGAAAGACCAGGATGAGTGGAAAGTTTCACAGATACTATAATCCGTGACTCTATTACAACGACTTCAAATTGCTTTTCTTTGTGAAAATATTGTCGAGTTTGTATTGCAAGTATCGCAATACAAGTTTCGATAAAAAATGTTTCATTCTAGAGAACGCAAAGAAGAAGAAAAGATTTTTTTCAGAGAACTTTAACTAAATTTAATTCAAAGACTGAAGATTTTTTAAAAGTTCAGATCTTTAGCTTCTGTCATTTTATGAGTAATTAGAAGTAAGCTGCACACAGTCTACAAAACCTAAAATTATTCCCAACTCAGACAATTTGCTCTTTAAGTAAGGCTAAATTAAGACTCTTGAGCGTTTCGGGTTTTATGGCATTTCGTCAGTCAACAACAGGATCATAATTCTTCATTTAAGGCTGCTTCTGAAAGTACGAATGAAGACGCAACGTGATTATACCCCTATCAAGTTTGTTGTTTTAAGTAAATTCATTGTTAAAAGCACCCCTAATACAATCCCTATTTTCTTTTCGGTTGTGATGCTCATTTACCATTGTTCGTAGCAGTGAAATCGCCGCAAGTTTTAATTGTAATACTTTTCTTATCCGTGAAGTATTAACATAAGCTGTGGATATAAAATTTGTTTTAACCTCTGTTTCAACTGTTAAGGACCGATCCAAAAACTACAGTCGAAGTAACGTTACGAATGTACACGAAAAACATTTATCCGTGAAAAAGTCACGAACTAGTAGCTCGGTCTTGGATATGAGAAAAATTCATCGGATATTGATGTATTTTCGTAAATAATCTGCGAACTTTGAGAAAGAATTGGCGAACTCGATGTGAAAATTCTAAAACGGTTCATCACTTTTTTTACGTGAATAATTACAAAAATATTAGGAGTGATTGGGAAAAGATTCTCAGAGCACTCACGAGCTTGCTCGACAAATCTGGGAACTGGAAAGTAGGTTCGCCTGTACGTGGCTCGCACACACGCTCGCCCAAACGCGCGGTGCGTGGGTGCGCTCGTATGTGTGCTTCGTGCTCTTCGGATGAACTCCTGGTTTATGTTTAGAAACTGTTGGGTCAGCAGTCTTTGAGGGTTCGAATCTTCTGAGATGCGAAGTTATAAATTAATATAAATTAAATCGCACAAATAAAATTTTTCCTCTTTATATATGCCAACAGCCATACCACGCTGAAAAAACCAGTTCTCGTCAGATCACTGAAGTTAAGCAGCGTTGGGCGCGGTTAGTACTTGGATGGGTGACCATTCGAGAAAACTGAGTGCTGTTGGCACATCGTGGGTGTGGTGAGCCCACACTTGTAGTTATTTACTACAAGAAACTATCCACCTAGAAGCACTACCCGAATCGGGTAGTGTCACGCCTACCCTGAAAGGGAAATGGCTTAATGGTATACATACATATTTCAGTCTGAAATTTTCAGGAACTGTTCGTAGGAAATTCGAACTGTTGGTAAAAAACTTCGAAATTTATCCATACATTTCTCATAGAAATAAGGATGTAATGTTTCATTTTTTATCTCGTATCGGAGACCTAGATACAAGTTCGTGACTTTTTCACGAACTGAATTAAAACTGAATTAAAAGAACTAGAAAGAAATTTTTTTTTGTTGAAAAGTCTACTACTATATTTTTGTTTTGGAATTCATCTCGTTTTGTTAAAAATTCTACTATTTTGTTGAAAATGTAATTATTTTGTTGAAAATGTAACTATTTTTATTTTGTTTAAAGCACATCTTTTCTGCTAAAAAATTCAACTACTTGATTGAAATTTTAACTTGTTCGTTAAAAATTAATTTTTTTGTTCAAGATTCATCTCTTTGGTTGAAAATGTAACTATTCTGTTGTTAGAAAATCAATATTCTTGGTTAAAAATTCATCTTTTGAGTTGAATGTCGAACTCATGTATTGAAATTTTTTTTTAAGATTAATCATTTTAGTTGAAAATTCATCTCTTTGCTTGAAAATTTAACTATTTGGTTGAAAATTCGTTTTTTTTTTGGTTAAGAATTAATTTTTTTAACTGAAAATGCAACTATTCCATTTTTGGTTCAAAAGAAATATTTTTCATTGAAAATTAAACTTTTCTAGTTGAAAATTCAAACATTTGCCTAAAAAATCGTCTTTTTGGAAGAAAATTAATCTTTTTGGTTGAAAATTCATCCTTTTTGGTTAAAAATTAATCTGTTTTTGTTGAGGTTCAACTATTTTGTTAAAAATTCGTCTTTTCGTTGAGTTGAAATTTAACTGTTTTTTTTTTTTTAGATAATTCGTCTTTTTAGCTTCAAAATTCAAGAATTTTGTTGCAAATTGATGCATTTTTTTAAAAATTGATATATTTTGTTGAAAATTTGTCTTTTTGTATTTAATTCAACTGGTTGAAAATGTTTTTTTTTGTTGAATATCAATTTTTTTAACGGAAAATTTGACGATTCCATTTTTGGTTTCAAAAAATCGTTTTTTCTAGTTGAAAATTCAAGTATTTGGTTTAAAATTACTATTCCATTGTTTGTTCAAAATTAATATTTCTCATTTGAAATTAATCTTTTCTAGTTGAAAATTCAAATATTTGCCTAACAATTCGACTTTTTGGAAGAAAATTAATCTTTTTGGTTGAAAATTCATCCTTTTTGGTTAAAAATTAATCTCTTTTTGTTGATGTTCAACTATTTTGTTAAAGATTCATCTTTTCGGTTGAAAAATAAACTACTCTGTTTAAAGTTAAACTACTTTTTAAAAAATACATTTTTTTAGAAGGTTCAACATTTTAATCAAAAATTCATATTTTTGTGTTGATAAAATTGAACTGTAGAAAATTCATCTTTTGGCTTGAAAATTCAACAATTTGGTAGAAAATAAAATAATTTGGTTAAAAATTAACTTTTTTGTTGAAAAGTCATATTTTTTATTGAAATCTCAATAATTTGGTTAAAAATTAAACTTTTTAAATGAAAATTTAAGTATTTAGTAGAAAATTATATATATTTTTTTAAATAATATTTTTGAGTTAAAATTTAACTGTTTTTTTTTTAGATAATTCGTCTTTTTAGCTTCAAAATTCAACAATTTTGTTGCAAATTGATGCATTTTTTTGAAAATTGATATATTTTGTGGAAAATTGGTATTTTTTTATTTAATTCAACTGGTTGAAAATGTTTTTTTTTTTTGAATATCAATTTTTTTAACTGAAAATTTGACGATTCCATTTTTGGTTTCAAAAAATCTTTTTTTTTAGTTGAACATTCAACTATTTGGTTTAAAATTACGCACTGTCTAGATGGTTGCGGAATTTTCCGTAACTCTAACCCCTTTTCCAGCTCGTTCAGGGCTAAAGTTACGGAAAATTCCATAACCATAGACAGTGCCTTAAAATTAATCTTTCTTAATTGAAAATTTATCTATTTGGATGAGGATTCAACAATTTTGTTAAAAATTCATTTTTTCGTTAAATTAGGCTGGTTTAAAATTCGCTTTTGTTAGAAAATTCATCTTTTATGATAGAAGTCATCTTTCTTGGTTGAAAATGAACTTTTGTTGTTGAAAATTCAACTGTATTAAAAAAAATACTTTTGGCTTGAAAATTCAACTGTTTTTGTTTGAATAATCTTTTTTGGTGGAAAATTGAACTGTTTTGTTAAAAATTCATTCTTTTGGATTGAAAATGCATCTTTTATGGTAGAAAAGTCATCTTTCTTGGTTAAAAATTGAATTGTTTGTTAAAAATTTAATGTCTTCAAAAAAATTCGTCTTTTGGCTTGAAAATTTGACTATTTGCTTAAAAGTTCATCTTTTTTGTTGAAAATTATTTTTTTTTGCTTGAAAGTTAAACTATTTGGTTGTTAATGCAACGGTTTTGTCAAGAGTTGATTTTGTTGTTGTAGGTCTGTAGGAAATTCTTTATATTGATTATTTCAATATGGTATTTACATTAATTTCATTTAACAGAATTTATTTCCTTATCGTTCCCCTATTTTTGTATGTTTCCCCTGTTTTGAGAGAATTTCGGGCTACGTTATTTTTCGGGTGGATGAGGGGTTTAGGGGTGGAGGTAAGACAGAACTACGGTCGTTAACGAGGCGATACGGGGGGTCAGAAATAGTCCAAAATTGGTGACGTAGTTGATGGACGGCCCCTTGTCTATTGATAAATAAAATATAAAAAAATAGATAGACTATCTATCCGTTTATTTCTAGAAAAGTATCCTAAAGTTCAGCACAATTTGAATATTGAATGATGGTCAAGTTTGTTGGAGAATTGGAGTTATAAATCTGGGGAAAGTTTAGGCACTATTCTAAGTTGAAGTGAATCCCTCAAGTTATAGTTGAGTGACAAATGTTAACTATCTTCCACGATGGTTAGAACCATTCCTCTCTCGGCATTGAGATATTTCTTAATCAAGGGAGAAGGCGATATCAAAGTTTCCGGCGAACCTCCTCGGTCAAGAGATTAGTTTTGGAAACTAGCACATGAACTGACAGCATTCAAAATCTTCTCTTTTTGTCTGTTAAAAATTCTGATGTGAGGCCAATTTTTTCTATGACTCCTGAAATGAAAAACATTATCAAGCAGTTTTATTCCCAATTAATTGTAACCAACATTTGGGTAGACAAAACAAAGAAGGTTAAACGGTATCGCGGCGGAAGTGTAACTACAAAAAGAGGATAAATTTGAGAGTTACAGGAAAATTGAGGTAAAAAACGATATATGAATAGATTCCAGAGAAATAAGGAAAATGAAACGAAAATAGATTGTGAGGTTGAACTGCGTGAGGGAGGTGCTAACATAGGGGCAGAGTAAGATCGTAATAAAGTAGAATGTGGGTGAAGTGGAACAAGAAAGATTAAAATGTATGAGCCAAGTCATATTTCGTTTTCGTAACTACTTTTTTTAATTATTAGATCAAACGAAGGTATGTAATGACATATTTCGTTTAGGATCGGAAGAACGAGACTTCTATTTTTCTGATGACTTCAGAGATGACACTTGTCATGCATTGTGTCAGATATATCCTCTATTTTTTTAGGTTCACGAAACATTATTTTTTAAACTCAAGTACCTAAGTGTTTATAACTTTTGAAATATACAACAACGACACTGATTAAAATAGAGACTTAATTAGTCGAAAAATGAACTTAACATAAAAATACAATATTGTTTCGTAAAATCCGAATCGATCTAAAATTCTAAATGATAACAATTTTGGGGTCATTCAAAAACTATACATCGCGCTATTTGACAACTTTTTCCACCCCTCCCCTTCATCGTCACAAATTATTACACAAAGCTTGGACCACCCAGAGTGACGCCAAAATTGCGAACACCCCGGCCCCTTTTATGCGTAAACTTGTTCTTAAAATTAATTTCATTAACAGTTGACTTTGAAATCCGAAAATAATAATTTTCAACCAAATAGTTAATTTTCAACAAACAAACAATTTAATTTTAGACCAAATAGTTGCATTTACAACCAGATAGTTGAATATTTAAGCAAAAGAGACAAATTTTCAACAAAATAGTTATAAATTTTAACCTACAGAGATGAGTTTTTTACCAAACGGAGGAATTTTTTAGAAGACAGTTGAATTTTCAATCCAATAGGACGAATTTTCTATCCAAAAAGATAAATGTTCAACAAAACATTTACATTTTCAACAAAATAATTAAATTTTCAACAACTTAGTTCCATTTTTAATAAAATAATTAGATTTTCAACCTATAATGATAAATTTTGAACCAAATGATCGAATTTTCAAACACAAGAGATTAAACTTCAACAACAAACAGTTGAATTTTAAACTAATAGTTAAATCTTCAAACCAAACAAAAAAAAAATATCTTTTTAAAAGACAGTTGAATTTTCTACCAAAAAAGGAGATTTTTCAATCCAAAGAGACGGATTTTCTATCCAAAAAGACGAATTTGCAACAACAAAATTGAATTTTCGAAATATACATGATATATATTTGAAATATTTAAAAATAAAAAAATAAATGTCTTCCTGGTACTTATCAAAGATAAGGTTGCTAATAGGATGTACATAATTTACTATTTATATATTACCCAGATACTTATCAAAAATAAGTTGTTATGCCCTCGTTGCCTATAAACAAAGGTATTCTGAGGAAGATGCCATATACACAAGATGTGAGCATAATTTTTTCTTATGTGCCAATGAGTACTTTGTTATAATCTTATACTGGATTTTCTATCTAAAAATTTTTTTACTTATGTCTTTTATTTTCAGATCACATTGGATATCTTATTTTTGTATTCATTTCTGAATAATT
>CAKNYM010050355.1:94508-142740 GCA_932195095.1 Andricus curvator
AAAAGTGATTAGTGTTGTGTTTGTATATGTGTATGTCAGTGTACACACACATATATATATATATTATTTTTATCGGCAGGTATTATGTTTCTGATTTTTCCAAATTGGCATAATAATATATTTTTGTCATACCTTGTAGTTTCCTATAAATAATCCCTGATGAGGGAGTTTAAATTGACTCCGAAACATGTTGGTTCCTTGGTAGTATAAAAAAGACGGATAAAAGAAAAAGTGAGAGGTTGGTATTTTTGGTTGACTTTTTCTCCTTTTCTCCCTCTTTTTTCAATTGGTTATTTTTGTCTCTAATGAGCCGAAAAGTGAGGTGATCTAGAAGTCTATTTTTTAATTTTGAATCTTTTTCATGCTCATTTTGCATAAAATTATTCATGATAAAATGGATTTCTGTTCTATCTTAATTTTAGAAAAAGATAACTTTTTAACAAAATAGTTCAGTTTTCAACAAAATGATTAAATTTTCAACAAAATAGTTAAACTTTCAACAACAAAAATTATTTATCAAACAAACACTTGCATTTACAAATTTACAATCAAATATCTCTAAATTTGAATACGGGAGATTTAACTGATTTTCAGTTACATCCCTTATTGATTAAAAAATCAGTGTACCATTTACAGCTATTTGATTCAGTGACCCACTTATCATTGATTCAGAGTAGTTGAACTTTCACCGAAAGGGGGGAATTTGCAACTAAGTAGTTACATTTTTAACCAAATAGTTGAGTTTTAAACAAAAAAAGATTAATTCTCAACAAAAAATATATTAGTTGATATTTCAACCAAAAACAGATTTTATTTTACATCAAAAACAGTTAAATTCAACCAAAATAGACGAATTTTTTAAAAAATAGTTGAATTCTCAACCAAAACAGATTAACTCTTAACCAAACAGTTGTACTTTTAATAAAAAAAGATCAAATTTCTACCAAGAGATAAATTTTCAATCAAGAAAGATTTTTCATGCAAGAAAAAAATTTTCAATCAAGAAAGATTTTTCATGCAAGAAAAAAATTTGAACCAAATTGTTGAATTTTCAAGCGAAACAGGTGCATTTTTCACAAAAAAGTTGATTTTTCTACCTGAAATTATGAATTTTTAGCCAAAAAGTTAATTTTCAGCCCACTAATAGAATTTTCATCCCAAAAAGACGAATTTTCAACAAAATAGTTGAATTTTTAACAAAATAATTAAATTTTCAACAAAATAGTTGAACTTTCAACAACAAAATATAATTATCAAACAAACAGTTGCATTTACAATCAAATAGTTGAACTTACAAGCGAAAGCGAGCGAAAGGTACCAATTTTCAACAAAATATTTAAATTTTTAACCGAATAGTTAAATTTTCAATAAAAGAATATTAATTCTTAACAAAACATATACTAGTTGATATTTCAACCAAAAAAAAATTTTAATTATCAAAAACAGACGAATTTAACAAAAAAAGATATATTCTCAACGAAATAGTTGAATCCTCTACATAAACAAGACTAATTGTCAACCAAAAGCATTGCATTTCTAATAAAAAAATATATGATTTCTACCAAAAGAAATGAATTTTTAACCAAGAAAGATTTTTTATTTAAAGGAGAAAAAAAGTCAACCAAATTGTTGAATTTTTAAGCCACAATTATGAATTTTCAACCAAATAGTTAATTTTCTACCAAATAGTTGATTTTTCTACCAAATTAATTGAATTTTCAACCGAAAAAGACGAATTAAAAAAATGAGTTTCTAAGCCCAAAAGGCGATTTTTTTTTAAAAAAAAAAAAAAAATAATAATTTTCAATCAAAATATTGAATTTTAAGCTAAAACCGATCATTTTTTAACAAAAAATGGAATAATTAAATTGCAGATCAAAAGGATGATTTTCAAGAAACAAGAAAAGCGAATTTTTAACAAAATAGTTAAATTTTCAACCGAAAGCGAGACCGAAAGGATGAGTCTTCAACTAATAAAATGAATTTCTAACAATAAAGTAGTTCAACCTAAACCTCTAAGTTGAATTTTAAAATTAAGAAGAATAATTTTGTACAAAAAAAGTGGAATTTACAACAAAATAGTTACAGCTGCAACCATAATAAAATTAATGTTTAACAAAATAGTTCAACTTTCGAACAAGTATTAGTTGAATTTTTAACCCAAAAAGATGAATTTTCAATAAAAAATGCAATAGTTTATAGTATTTCAGTTCAAAAAATTAACTTTCACAACAAAAAAACTTTTCAATAAAATAGTGAAATTTTAAACTAATAAAGTGAATGATTAACAAAGGAGTTCGACTTTTAACCAAGTAGTTGAATTTTCAACTAAGAACGATCAATTTTCAACCAAAACTTAATTAGTTCAATTTTCAGTTAAGAAAATTAATTTTCAACAAGAAAACCAATTTTAAACAAAATAGTTGAATCTTCAACTAAATAGTATAATTTTCAATCAATAGAGATGGATTCTGAACTAAAAATCTAATGGTAAACTTTTAAATCAAAAAGGATTAACTTTCAACGAACAATGGATGGATTTTCTTATTGGAGTCTATTAAATCAGGAAAAAAGAGCAAATCTTAAAAAAGGGGTGAAAGAGGGGAATAGGGAAAGAGTGTGAAGTCTGTATTTGGATTCTTTACTTTAAAAAATCACTAATTTTCATTTTTTTAAACATTTCAAAAATGCCCTATCTCCATAGTAATGTGACTTAGTTTTTGAAAGGTCCCTTTAAAGTTGAAGCCAAGCAATAATTTCAATTTTTGCATTGAATCCACTCGTCAACAAGTAGAAATAAACTACTGATTAGACCTTTCCAATCCTCATTGTCAGATGTAACACACTAAAGATTGTCAATCATCAAATTTCTATCTCTCGACACTCCCCCTTTCTTCTTCTTGAACAATCACTACTCGGGGATTGTATCGCGCCTCTACAATCAATTGCTAACATAACGTTGTTTATTCCCCAATGCAGGCAAGACCCCAGCCTCCCAGAGTATCAAAGATAAGAAACCGTAATTCCCGACTCTCCATCGATACGTTCCTGGCCTCGATCGCTGCGAACTCGTCCAGACGCGCAGGTAGGGGCCGAGAGACGATATACGTGGCATCTACTGACCAAAAGTGGGGGTGAACTCGTGGCGGCTTCATGATAAGGTTAAGGTGGGGAACCATAGGAGGGATGCTGGGATACATGTGTACTCGACAACCCCGCTTTACTCACCAATGCAAGAGCGTAGCCTGGATTTTTTTCCCGGCAGAGGGATGACTTTAGGAAAGGAGGTGAGTGCAACTGTAAAGCATTGATAAAATTCCTTGATATTTAATCAAATCAAAACTTTACACTAGATTGATCAAATAATAATTAAGAACAAATTGGTTTATGTAGAAGGATCAAATGAACAGTTGTTTAAATGTTGAATAATGATTTGAAGCTAAGCAAATGAGAACAATCGGATCAGTTATTATAGCAGGGCAAGGGCAACATTTCACAATACAAGCCTTCCCAAAATATCTAAGGGAGCTGTTTTCCGGATATCATATTCCAAAGGCAATGGCATCCCAGGAAGTCTCTTAATAAAAACGAAAATTAAAGTCTGCTTGTTAAAGGCAATCTACTGCCCGTCCAAAAGTTTAGGCATCGGGATGTTTGTACAGATTTTCGTGAAAATCTCAGCAGAAAAAAATTCTAAAAATATGGGACAGCATGCATGTTGCAGGTGAAGGTTTTGCCAATACTGATACAGAGTTTCAAAATTTTCAGATGATTAGTGATTATTTCCGGGCGAGTGAAAGGTAAAAAAACATAATAATCATATGATTATTTCATGCAGAATACTCAACTTTGAATGGCTGTAAGTCACTGAAAAAAATTATGCAAATCTGCAAAAAATATATGGGTTTCGTTGATCCTTTCTGTGCACAGTCGTGATGTTTAGAGTCAGAAATAATTATTTGTTAATAAGTTATTGACAAACGAGTGGGGAGGTGTCATCTCCGGAACTAAGGAACGTACAGAGATGATTCTTGAAGCAAATTGCATATTTTTGGTTTCTGTCAATGTTGTGCGTATTACCAATGAGCAAAAAGTTGCACTTGAATGTTTAAAAAATTATTTTCTTCTTGGAAAAATACAAAAGGCTTTATAATAATCGAGGCAACCGTATCCCTTTTTTTGCAACTTTTTGCTCATTGGTAATACGCACAACATTGACAGAAGCCAAAAATATGCAATTTGCTTCAAGAATCATCTCTGTACGTTCCTTAGTTCCGGAGATGACACCTCCCCACTCATCAAAAGGATGATTTTCAAGAAACAAGAAAAGCGAATTTTTAACAAAATAGTTAAATTTTCAACCGAAAGGATGAGTCTTCAACTAAAATAAAATGAATTTCTAACAATAAAGAAGTTCAACCTATAAACCTCTAAGTTGAATTTTAAAATCAAGATCAAGAAGAATAATTTTCTACAAAAAAAGAGGAATTTACAACAAAATAGTTACAGTTGCAACCATAATAAAATTAATTTTTAACAAAACACTTCAACTTTCGAACAAGTATTAGTTGAATTTTTAACCCAAAAAGATGAATTCTCAATAAAAAATTTGATAGCTGAATTTTCAACTAAAAACGATCGATTTTCAACCAAAAATGGAATAGTTTATAATATTTCAGTTCAAAAAATTAATTTTCACAACAACAACAAAATTTCAACAAAATAGTAAGATCCTAAACTAATAAAGTGAATGATTAACAAAGGAGTTCGACTTTTAACCAAGTAGTTGAATTTTCAACTAAGAACGATTAATTTTCAACCAAAACTTCTTGGAAAAATACAAAAGGCTTTATAATAATCGAGGCAACCGTATCCCTTTTTTTGCAACTTTTTGCTCATTGGTAATACGCACAGCATTGACAGAAGCCAAAAATATGCAAATTGCTTCAAGAATCATCTCTGTACATTCCTTAGTTCCGGAGATGACACCTCCCCACTCTTTTGTCAATAACTTATTAACAAATAATTATTTCTGACTCTAAATATCACGACTTTGCACAGAAAGGATCAACGAAACCCATATATTTTTTGCAGATTTTGCATAATTTTGATCAGTGACTTCCAGCCATTCAAAGTTGAGTATTCTGAAATAATCATATGATTATTATGTTTTTGTACCTTTCACTCGCCCGGAAATAATCACTAATCATCTGAAATTTTTGAAACTCTGTATCAGTATTGGCAAAACGTTCACCTGCAACATGCATGTTGTCCCATATTTAAAAATTTTTTTCTGCTGAGATTTTCACGAAAATCTGTACAAAAATCCCGGTGCCTAAACTTTTTGGACGGACAGTAGGGCAAGACTTTCCAGGAAAAGGCTCACAGCACTGAGAAAAAGTGATTATACCATTTATGATCTTGGATTTTAAAATTTGGGACAGCAATCTGTCGATATTAAGCCGTATAATCTGAATGTTAATTTTTTATAGCCTGAATTATAAAACTTATAATATCTAGATTTATTTCCGGAGTTATCCCAGGGATATCGTGTAGGGTAGGGATATCCTGTAAGGGGCGTGAAATGTTGATATCTCAGGGATATCTCCAGGATATTCGGAATGTCTATGGGAAGTTTCTGGGACATTCAAATTTTCCTTGTGGGATATATAAAAAATTTCAATATTCCACGTGGGACATTTGAATGTCCCAGAAAAGGTCCATAGATATCCCGGATATCCTGGGGATATACAAATTTCCTCCTTGCAGGATATCCCGATCGGTTATCTCTGGGATATCCTTGGTATAACCCGGACATAAATGCGATCAAAGGAGATACTCCGGGATATCATATATATTGCTGTGAACACTAAGAAAAATGGATTATACGAACTGGATAATAGAATTAAAGAATAATACGCCGTATAGAAAAGTATATTAGCGCGTATATATCTATAATATTTTTCTAATATATGAAGATGTTACCAAATATAATCTCTAGATGTTAAATTCTTATAATCTCCAGGCATTAAATTGTAACATCTCAGATTTTAAAATATCCACACGGAGAAAAATAGATATTAAAGAAGACTATCTAGATATTACTAGTTAATATCTTAGCGATTTAACTATGGGACAGAAATCTAGATATTGAAGTAGAGCATCCATAGATATTAAAAGGAAGATTTTACCTGACAATATCCAAGATATTAAAGGGCAGAATCTAAGATATTCAACAAATATTTTTTAATTATGCAAAAATTACCTGTAAATCATGCCAATTTCTATAAAATCCAAAAGGATTTTACATCGCAGTCCTCTGTTTTTGATGTCCGAATCCTCGAGCATTGATAATAATACGCTGTTCAATGCTAACATTCGAGTGATGCCTGTAGTGCCAAGTCCCAATTTTCTTTAGAAAATTATGATATCCATGTCCAAAAACACTTGATCCATTTTCCGCCACAAATTTTAACGCAATATATAACCGAAAAAACACAACACACACGACGATTGCTCAAGATACGGACAAAGAGGTGTTAAAATCTTTTGACGCCACGCCACACGACAACGACATTGCTCCGATAAAATTTCGCTTTTTTAATATCTTAGATATTAAGGGTTAATATCACACATTTTATTCTTTCAATATAAACAGAAATTGCCCTTTAATATCTTGTATATTGAATAGAAGATTTTAGATATTATATATATTATGGTAAATATCAACGTTTTTAGTATCTACTTTTCAATATCTATTTCTCCTAGCAGGCGTCTGTGTAGTCTCAGATGGTATGTCATGCATCCGTTCGCATTGAAACAAGTAATAATTAAGTTATAAAATGATTATTAGTGCTAAATCACACGTGATTTAGATTTAGAAAATTGGTAAGTTTATATTTCTTTTCATTACACATCACTGCCACTTGTACAAGTTTCTTAATACCTATAGATTGTAGTTCGAATAATCTGGATCGCTGTCCCATAGTAACATAGTTAATAGTCCAAGATTATATCCGGTAACATATTTTTTATTACTGGGTATAATCCATTTTTCTCAGTGAAGGAATGAGGTCTCCTAATGCATTCTCCTGAAGTTAGTGAAGTTTCCGAAAATTTTCTGAAATCTCGAAAAGTCACTGCAGTCTCTTAAAATATCTGGAGTCACATCAAATCACTTGAACTCCTTTGAAGTCAATTCAATTTTTCTGAAGTTACTTGAAGTCGCTTGAAATATATCCGAATTCGTTTAAATTCACGCACGAATTCGCATGAAGTCAATTGAAATAACTGGAATTCTCTTGAAATCTCCTAAAATATCTGGAGTTATTTAAATTCACATTAAGTCACACGAATTCAAATAGTCATTTGAAGTCACTTGAAATCACAGTAATTCTCCTGAAATCTCATGGATTCCGTGAAATCTTCTGAAGTCATTGAAATCCAGCTTTTAAAAAGGTAAGATGCTTTGAGGCAACTCTAGAAAGGATTTTCGAGATGATTTCCTAGGAAGAACTATTCCGGGAAGACCCTTCCAGTGGTGCCTCGAAGTAACACATGTTTTTTTTCAAGTTGGGAAGGAATTTCCTAGGAAGACCTGTTCAATGTTGCCTTGTATATCACATAATTTTTTCAAGCTGGGAAAGGACTCACTGAGAAAATCTGAACAAGAGGTACTACACAGTTATATATAGGAGCTACAGGTCAATAGGTTCATTTTTTAGAGCTTGATCAGGAATTGAGCCACTTTTAGGGCATAAATAGTCATCACATATTTTTATTTTCAAGTTGAGAAGGGATTCACTGAGTTCATCAGTCCCAAAAAGACACAACCAGTGGTGGCTAAAAACATCACAATTTTTTTATATGGGAAGGACTTGCTGGACAGACTTATCCTTTGGGAATAAGGGATGTCCCAGTTATTAAAAAGAGATTTCCTGGAGAGGCATTGCATATTTGATATTTACATTTGCAAAGTGATGTCCGGGGATAAAATGTTCCTTGGGAAGGGATTTTTTGGGGAAACTTATTTCGGGAATTGTTGTCCTGGGAACATCAATGAATCAGTTTTTTTTACTGATTATTCATTTAAACTTACTGATTCAACAGTAAAAAAATGGATTCATTGCTAGAATTCAGTCACTGAATAAAAAACTTTTTCTAATTGAAATTAGTGAAAAACCTAACTGGTTCAAATATAGAGACTAGAAACCCTGTTATCTCAGTGACTACCTGACCGGAAATCAGGAAAACCGCAAAATGACCACGAATTTTATTTGCCGGGAAAAATTTACGAATGCCTGTTTCAATGACTGATGGGATTTCTCTCTTGAGTTTACTAATATGCAAATTTAAAGTGGTTTCATATATTTTATTACTCTAATTCTGAGTTGGAACAGGTAATTTGTAAAAGAGCATAATTATCACCTGGAATAGGGAATTTTCCAACAGGGAGTTTTCTAAAAGAGTTATAATTCTGAGTTGGGACAGGGTATTTCAGTAAAGAATTATAATTTCGACAATGAGATCGGAGATTTTCTGAAAAATTTATAATTCTGATTTTTGGGACAGAGAATAAATAAAAGGAATATAAAAAACATAAACAATTACAATCAAATTGGGACAGATAATTTCCGGGAAGAATAATAATTTTTAGTTTAAGACAGGGAATTTTAGTAAAGAATTATATAACTTTAAAGTTGGGACAGGGAATTTCCACAAAGAATTAGAATTTTTACTTTGGGACAGGAAATTTTCTAAAAGAAGAATAATTTTGAGTTTGTGATAGAAAATGTCCATACGCGTAAAAAAAATTTTGCTTTTGAATGAGGAATTTCATAAAGAAATATATTTTTTACTTTGGGACAGGCAATTTCTACAAAGAAATATATTTTTTACTCAGGGACAGGCAATTTTCACAAAGAATTAGAATTTTGATTTTGGGACAGGACATTTTCTAAAAGAAATATCATTTTAAGCTTGGGACTGGAAACTTCCGTGAACAATTATGTTTGCATTGGTATAGAGAATTTCAGTAACGAAATACAATTTTTACAATTGGGACAGGGAATTGCTGTGAAAAATTATAATTTTGCCTTTTGAAAAAGGAATTTCTTAAAGAATATTTTTTACTTTGCGAAAGGCATTTCTCGCAAAGAATTAAATTTTTTACTTTGGGCCAGGACGTAAAGAATGTTAATTTAATTTTGGGTTCATTTTATGACAGGAAATTTCGATAAGAATAATATTTTTTACTTTAGGACGGGGAGTTTCTGTAAAGAATTATAATTTGACTCTGAACAAGGAATTTTTGACAATGAGTGGGAATTTTTGAAAAGAAAATTATAATTATTTATAAAAAGGAAATTTAATAAAATCCCTGTTCCAAGTCAGAATTCGTCAGAATTTGAAACTTCGCTCTTCCAAATTTTGAAAAATATGAGTATAGTATAGTACTATACTACTATATTTCTGGATTACAATAGAGAATTTTGTAAATAAATATAATTCTGCCTTGGAAGAGGGAATTTCCGTAAAGAATTATAATTTAGATTTTCGAACAGAGAATTTCCCTAAGGAATTATGAGTTTGACTTTCAAACAGGGAATTTCCGTGAAGAATATTAAAATTTTTACTTTGGAACAGGTGATTTCCGTAAATACTTATAAATGTAGACTTTAGGCCAGGGAATTTTCGTAACAAATTATTATTTGACTTGGAACCGATAATTTTAAACTTTGAACGGGAATTTTGGAATATGTATAATTTTAATCCTGGTTTAAAAGACGGGAATTAAAAAAATCCCTGTAGGAAATGACCGGGAATTTAAAATCATCAATCGGGTAAATGCCCTGATTATTTTCTACTAACAGTTCCATCTATTTACTCTTATTACTCCTATTTACTCTGTACCTGGGTTAATTCCCTTATAGCCCCAGGGCTTTTCAAAGTGACAGAAATTTCGGCTACGCCACTGCACGTAAGAGGGGAAGCCCGTCAGACTCTCAGACTCCAGGGGAAGGGATTCCCAGTCCCTGGTGGGGGTGGCTCAGCCAAAGAGGGGGATGACATCCCAAACGGGTGGGGATGATTGCGGGGGAGGTGAAGAGAGAGAAGCATGGGGGCGGTGGCTGCTGCTCTCGCCGCCATCGCCATCCATCCCATCCTATAGTAAACCCAGCAGTCCCAATCCGTCTCTCTGTGTGTGTTAGTTAGGAACGTACCGGTGCTACTCCTAGCTGGTAGTAACACAGACATTTCTGCCTGCCTTGCCATGCCCTAACACCGGTTTTCTTCCCTTCGTTCCTTATTCTTCTCTCTTCCTTTTTTATATTGTATATTCCAATTTACCCCAAATTCCACTATTCCAAAATCCCTATCCCTCCAGCCACTCCATGACAAGAAAAAGAAGTTGACAGCGTTAACAAAGTGTACAAAGTGGACACGCGAGTGTAGTGGACAGAGGATATTTCTTAATTGGATCTGTGACGATTATCACAGAATTTTCATACCGGACGATTGTCCAGGCGCAGCTCAGTTTCTGGGAGCCTACTTTGCCTAGTGCGTGCTGGAATTAGTGCGGGTTCATTGTCATCGTGCGGACGTGCTTCGCGGTTTTACTCTCTCGTCTCTCCCAACCTCCTCTCATCTATCCCTTAATACTAGTTTTTACCTTGGCTCCCCCTACTTTTCCTCACTCTCCTCGTCTTTCGCACAAAATACGAAAGTGAAGAAAAGAGAGTAGGTTTTATTCCGATTTCCGTACGGATGGACGCCCGCCGTCGGTGATAGTGAATCATTTCTCTTCCCTCCACGTACATCCTCAATTTCTCAAGCCGCCAGCGCCTCAGTTTCTTTCCAAGCTCGTACTTTCAGTCTTGAATATTTTGCTTCGGACTGCGAAGATCCTCGATTTTGGAAACTGAGGTATCAGTGTACCTCGATGGAGGTGGATAGTGATTGATAAGTCGTGGATTTTAAGTGCACCTTGGAAGGAGTTGTGCTTAATGTTAGTTAGCCGAAGTCGTGCTTAATGTTCGGGTTTGGTGCCGGTGCTGTTGCCGTCGACCCCGTCGCCGCTGATCAGTTTTCCGTTGTGTCGCGCGACGAGAAAACGCGCGAGGAGGCGCTATCGAGATCGCGAAGCGTCGACGCGTTACCACCACGCGCTCGACTCTCGTTGTTGAGGTTCAAGAGACAAGGGCTGCCGTGAGAACGGCGCCGTCGTCGTGCTCCACGACGAAGGATATTCAGATATGCCCTAGGATACGCTGAACGCCGCCAGCTACGAGAACAAAGTTGGTTTGGCCGCTGGAGGCGCGAGGCTGCCGGCAAGGAATCATAGCCCGCGCACGTGAATATGAGCATGACTTTCGTACGGAACGGGTTCAGAGGTGCGTGCTTTTTCTTATTTTGCTTTAATTCAAATATTAGGGAAAAATCCCGAAATCCTGAGAACATCGGCAGGGTGGCCGCTGAACCGTGAAACTGTAAATTTTTTGGGACCAGGAAAAACCGGGAAATGATAGTGAATTTTATTTTTTGACCGGGTATTTTACAAATTTCTAGAAGAGAAATCTATCCAATCATTTGAAATGGCACAAATTTCATGTCACATGATATAATGCATGTTTCAACAAGTCCGATTTAAACTTTTTTTGAATTTTCAATTTAATCAAGGTAGCCGCTGGACCGGGCAACCGGGAAATGACCGTCGTTTTATTTTTTGACCGGGAATATTACACATTTTTAGAAGAAAAATCTATGCAATCATTTGAAAAATAACAAATTTCATCTCACATGATGATATAATGTAATTTAAAATGATCTTTCTATCTTTTCCCTTTTTTTAAATTATTAAAAAATTCAAAATTAGCCCGATTTCAACTTTGTTGTTGTTAACTTTTTCAATTATAACATTCAGTTTACAATGATTGTAAAATATTTTACCTTTAAAATGTTCCATTTTAGATCTTCATTTTTAAGCATACGTTTTCAATTTATAGAATTTATTTAAAATGCAGTTTTGAAGGCTTAAATAATTACAAATTACGAGCGTTCGAAATTGAAAATTTTGTACGAAAAAAAAAGGTTTTAAGTTGATTAACTGTGAATATATCATTCAAAATTTAACAATAAGTGTGTTCAAAATTAAACAATTTACAGAATTTAACGTTAAAAATTGAAAAAATCCAATAGTTAAACATTAAGAAAATGTAAACATTCGATTGAAATTTTATAAACTATTTTGAAATTTCAAATAATTTCAAATTAATATATAGTGTGGTATGATTTTACCGAAAAAGCAAAATCCTGATTGTTGAACAATACCAAAATATAATTTCCAAAGTAGAAATTTTCAGAAAAGTCAATATTTCCAAAATTTTATGTTATCGAAAAAGAATAAAACTCCTGATAATATTTACAAACGAAATTGAAATATTCCAAAAGTTTCGGGAATTTGAAGTTTCATATGAATTTTTTTTACTGTATAATTTTGGGAATTTTAAATGTATAAATTTTTCTAGTTTCGTTAACTTTCACTTTCAAAGTATTTCAATTTTTTTAATGGCCGTGGCTGCGGGTACCGAAATTTCGGTACAAAAAGCTGATTTTTTGTCGGTACAAATAGAGCTGGTAAAGGGGCTATTTGTACCGAAATCTCGGTACAAAGAACCAGATTTTTTCGGTACGTGTAGACATTTCCTTCGTTAATAAACATTTTTGGTAGTTTACTTTTTTTTGTTAATTTGAAATTTCGGAAATTTTCATTTTTCAAATATTCTATTTCGGTATTTTTCAACATTTAAAGCATTTTGCTTTTTCGACTGTTCATTTAAAATCGGAAATTATAAATCAGAGTCAAAACTAAAAAATTTGAAACTTTATTGTTTGAAATAGCCTTGCACGTTATAATGTTAATAATTGCTCTATTAAAAAAAAAAGATTTGTAATTGAAGATGTTGAATTTTAATGTATGAAACGCAATTGTTCAATGTTTAATGTTTCCAACTTGAAACAGATTTGAATTATATCATTTTGAACATTAAAAAAAGTTATTTATTGATTGATTCATCAATTTTGAATTTAGAGCATTGAAAATGATGGCTGGGATTTTAATTTTGCAGTTTAAGGTGATTTAAATTTGTTCATTTGGAAAGTGTTGAAAGCTTTTATTTTATACGTGTAAAACTAAATTATTGAACGTTTGAATTAAAATTTTGTTAAGCTTTAATTTTAAAAGTTTAAAAATCAAGATTTCCACTTTGAGTGCTTTAATTGTTAGTTCAGTCTTGAGTATACTTGAAAAATAAAAATTTTCAGCTCTAAGTAAAAGTTCGAATTTTTTAATTTCAATGAGCGTGAAAAATGTTTGGGAACCGGGAAAAAAACATAAATTATTTTCCTCGATTAAAACGGCCACCCTGCATCAGGAAATTGGTTTTGAACCCCGCCCGCTCCCTTAAAATGTGAAAAAAATATAATTGACGTGTCCATATGACAAGGTTATATCTGGGAACGTGCCTATATTCAAAAGTGAAAGGTTCTACCTCGGATAGTGCATAATTATTAAGCTTCTATTTTGGGTGGCGAACTCCAGAAGCTTTGGAGTCCCCACAGCAATTGTCTTGGGAACCCCAACGCCCTCAACTTTATATAAACTTTTATTTGTGGTTAATTCTGAACCAATCTATTCAGATTATTACAAAGTAATAATGCAAACGATCACGTATTTCTAGAAATTGCTAATTTCATAAACATTCTTTAAAGTTGAAGCAATATTTAAAGAATAAATAGATATATTTTTCGATAAATTGAGGCAAACGTTTATGCCTCAATTAAAAATAAAGTAGTTGGGAATCTAATTTTGATTTGTGAACTTTATTGTGTTCGGATTTCGGTGCATAAAATGGTAACATTTAATTTGCACCACCAGAGTTAGAACCTTTCAACATGCATGATCCGAGATAAAACCTTGTTTGGGACACCTGAGAAACTCATTTTGTTATACCGGTATTGGTAAAAAAGTGTTAATAATAAAAATTATTATTATTGATTATTGAAAAAGGAAGTTAAATTGTTCGTAATGATTTCAATTTTAAGTCATGATAATCACAGTCATGGTAATATTGTGAAGTTATAATAGCCTGGTTAGACTATACTGGTCCCTATTTCTCCTGTATCTTTTTCTTGGCTCTATAGTACCTTCTCTAAGAAAACTTTTTTATTTTCTGAAGTTAGTTACGAAAACATTATATTTTTTGTGCAAGATTTAATTCATCTTGACCTATTTTAAAAGGCCGTGGCTAGGTGTGTCGAAATTTCGGTACGAATAGTGGGACCTGGAAAAGGTAATTTGTACCGAAATTTCGGTATAAATAACCGGATATTTTCAGTAATTTGAAGTAGTTAAAATGAAACAGTTTCAGAATCTAGCATTCATAACATTCAGTTTTTATTCATATTTTCTTCATAAACTCACCCTCAAAATATGGTTCTTCTAATTAAAAAAAAACCCGTGTTACCGGATGACACCGAATTGTTGTGCGATTTTTTCCCGGCTTCTAAATTGGTTATTTTTGGAAAAATAAAGATACTTTAAGACTTTAAGTGTAATTAAATTTCGATATCTTGAAGTATTTTCAATAATCTTCAATTATTAATCCTTGTAAATGTGGAAATTAAATACTTGAGCCATAAAATTAGTGAAAAACTGCTTTGTTACCAGATGAAATAAACATTTGGATACATTTAAAAAGTGATTTTAACTCGGAAACTATAATTAGAAACAAGAGAAAAAGCTTTATTTATAATTCTGTCATGCATTCTGAAAAAGTAGATGTATTTAACAATTAGATCTTAGGCTTTCTTTAAAAGGTATAACACGCCATAGATTTGAAAAAGTTAGTCAGGGACACGTTACCAGATGACATTTACTCATATCTAATCGAAGTTATTTTTATACCGAGTATACTAAAAATAATTGGGACATAGGGTATAATGGGAAAAATAGCCATAATAAACCATGTAATAAAACAAATGTATTCCTCTAAACTCTAAACAGTCTTAACGCAAGCGTATAATATTTTAGGTCTTCTGAGAAATCTAGGGACATTATAGTCAGTTTTGTGATATTCACCCATATATACATATAAAGAAAGATGAGTGTATATGTAGATAACTGCTGAAAATATTACACAATATGTTGTCCTAAAATCGTTATTTTCTTGTATTCTAAAATCTAAAGTAATATCGACTACAATTTAAATTCTTTCAACGCTTAAATTTATTTCTGTTTTAGTTTTGTATTTAATATCTTTATAATTGATACGGTCATTGAAAGTTTCAATGCCCGTATCAAAGTGTCACTGTTTTCGAGCAGTTTAGAATTTACTAGATGTACATTCTGCAATTATGTGCTTGATGAAGAAACAAAAATGTTCAAATATACAATGACTTGAGACAGACAGAATAAAAAACAAAGTGTAATCATTACCTCGATTTCAGAGTAATGTTTAGCTGCAACCAAATTTACCCTCACGTGTAAGATTTATCCACCACATTGGCTATATGATTACCATGTCAACTTTATTGTATCTTCTTTTGTTTCGATGCGGAAAAAATCAATATTACCCACTTAAAAGATTAACAACACAAATTCACTTCTGTTTTTTTTTCTGTCCAAATGACTTGACACAAGGTATTTTGGCTCTTCATCACATCAGTTAATTTTAAGGTATATGGAATAATCTAAAAATCGACGTACATTTTCCACGCAATATTATTCCAATTCAGTATTACACTCTTGATCTCGACTTTATTTTTTTATACAACTTTGTTATTTCTATATCCTGTAAAGTGTAAAGAAGTGAAAAGAATCAAAAGGTAAAATCAAAAACTCAAACTGTGATATGAATGGGTCTCATGAGTCTGACGTGAAAATCCTATCCAGATGATGCGCTGGGATCTCTTGCTGTTACAAACGCTGGGAGAACGTTTTTGCATCAGCACATGGGCTAACATTGGCTGACATGAACTTGACGCGCATTAATTTTTTCTTCTTTCTGAAATTCTACGCGTCTCTTGATTCTCACATTTAATATTTCGCTTCTAACAGAGAAGATAAAGGTTAAACAAAACAAAATAACAATTTACTATGGTTTTTAAATAAATTTATTAAAAAACAGTATTATGCTAAACGCGATTATAATAAATTTATAATTACATACATTTCTAGTATTTGTCGGTGAAGAAAAAGATGTTTTTTCTTATAAACAATGGGTGCAATTACCCAACTAAATATTATTTAGTTATAATGAGTAATACAGGGTAATGCGAAGGAAAACCTGGAAATCCCGGTAAAAGTAAGGGATGTTTGAAAATGAAGTTTTACGCTGATATAATGTTCTGGTTAGTAATTTATTTGCCTGGTATTTAGATCAATATTTCTTTTTTCTTGCAGTTGTTAAAAAGTCATCTTTTTGGTTGAAAATTCATTTGTTTTGGTGAAAATTTGTCTTTTTGAGTTGAAAATTCAACTATTTTGGTATAAAAATGACTTTTTATTAAAAGTTAATATTTTGGTGTTGAAAATTCAATTGTGTGTGTGTGTTTTTTTTTTTTTGAGAATTCGTCTTTTTGGTTCAAAAATTCATCTGTTTTAGTAGAAATTTAATCTTTTTTGATAACAATGCAACCGTTTGGTTAAAAATGAACCTTCTTTGGTTGAGGATTCAGCTATTTTGTTAAAAATTCTTTTTTTTTGTTGAATTCAACTGTTTTTTATATGAAATTCAAATCTATTTTTGTTGAAATATCTACTATCACATTGTTCGTTCAGAATTCCTCTTTTTTTTTTTTTGAAAATTGAACTACTTGGTTGAAGGTTGAACCAATTTGTTAAAGTATCATTGTTTTGTTGAATATTCATAATTTAATTAAAAATTCATCTCTTCGGTTGAAAATTCTTTTTTTAGTGTTAATGTTTTCAAATGAAAATTTAAGTATTCTAGTTGAAGATTCATCATTTTATTTAAAAATTTTATTTCAAAAATATATTTTAAAAAACATTATAGAATGTGTATAGAATTTTATAAATAAAGAAGGTTCAATGCAATTTTAAACATTCCAGAAGATTTCACATTCCTTGATGAAATTGTGGAACATTCTATTTCTGAAGAGTCTTGAATTTATAGAAAATTCCAGAATTCTAGAACATTCCACAATTCAGATCCAAAATTCCAAAATAATCTTTAAAAATCTATAAAGTTTTTAGAATCTTCAAAAAATGGTTTAATCCAAAAAGTATCTATAGACTGTAGAAAATTACTGAAAATTTCACTTTTCCATTTTTGGTTGAAAATTTATCTTTTTTTAGTTGAAAATTCAACTATTTGTATGAAAATTCATGTATTTTGTTGAAAATTTGTCTTTCTATGGTAGAAAATTAATCTTCGTTGAAAAGTTGTATTTTTTGTTTTAAAATCCATCTCTTTTGGTAGAAATTTCAATTTTTTGTTTGTTGAAATATGAACTATTACATTTTTGGTGTAAATATGAACTATTTGGATGGAAATCCGTTTTTATGTTTAAATATCAACTATTACATTTTTCGTTCAGAATTCATATTTTTGTTGAAAATTTAATTTTACATTCGACCATTTTGTTGAAAATTCAACTATTTCGTTAAAAGTTACTATTTTCTTGAAAATTGGTCTCTTTGCTTAACTTAATTGTGAATGCAACTGTTTGGTTAAAACTTAATTTTGTTGTTATTGAAAATTACACTATTGGGTTGAAACTGCAATTGTTTTTAATTAAAGTTTAATCATTTGTGTTTGAAAATTCGACTATTTGGTTAAAAATTAATCTCTGTAGGTAGAAAATTCAAGTATTTGTTTAAAAATTCGAATATTCTGTTGAGAATTCAATTATTTTATTGAAAAATCAAGTAATTTGTTAAAAAGTAATATTTTCTTTGGTTAAAAATTCATTTTTTATGGTAGGAAAGTCATTTTTTCTTTGAAATAAATACATTAAATTTTTTTAAATTTTAATCTGAAATTGTTTTATTTCGTTTAAATGAGATTCTATGAATCTAAGTTAAAAAAGCTACAAGATTAAAATGTTGATTTTTGAATATTAATGGCCAGGGAAAAGTGAGAGAATTTTGAAAATGAAGTTTTGCGGCCACCCTGTAATAGTAAACCAAACTTTTTATTCCCATCATTATATTTTTTTTTTAAGAGACATAAAAGTAATTATTGCACCGCAAAGTTTCATCCCATGCAAATGCTCGCATCCGCTCTCGGTTTGCCATTGCGAATAAAAAGAGGCGCTATAATTGTTGTCGCTGCGTACTCGAGTACTTACAATCGGTTTCACGCGCATATGTATACAATTATACATAATTGCTTATAGTTGACAATCCTATTAATATATACATATGTCTGCTACAAAAAATTCTCCTCTATAGCGGGTAAATAATGAACAATTGAAGGTAACACAGATTTGAAGGGAAATTTCTGTTTTATAAAAATCAGAATAATATATGCCTTGAAAAATATTTATAGGATTTTATCGTGATCATTTCTGTGGGGACTTATTCTCCGAGTTGGCATTGTTGCAAAAGGTATTGACCCGCAAAGACCGGTTGAAACTCGTGCCAATACCAAAGGGCAGAAAATGGCAGGTGTATAAGAGGATTAGGTCGGCTTAGTGGTCCCAATTTTACATGCTTTTGTTGTTAGTTTATGACCTCTCATGACGAGTGAATAGGACCAAATGATTGACTAACATTATTGTCGTTAAGTTTCATAATTTGGGTTCTTACCTGGATATCATCACTCGGTAATATTCTATTATTCTTTTATGTAATTCAAATCAGAAATAAGATTTTTTTGTTGAAGACATCACTAAAGAAATTAGAGTTAGACTATTGTATATTATATGTTTATTATATTATATGTTGACCGGGGAAAACCGGGAAATGGCAGTGAATCTATTTTTTGATCGAGAATTTTATAAATTTTTAAAAGAAAAATCTATCCAATCATTTAAATCTTAATATTTTAAGATTTAAATGATTGGATCAATGTAAAAGATAAATGTTCGATTTCAACTGTTTTCAAATGCTAATTTCAGTTGTTAGCTTTTTCAAATATTGAATCATTCAGTTTAAAATTCTTAATTCTACAATATTTTTCTTTCACAAAATTTCCATTTAGGTCCTAATTTTTAAGTGTACATCTTCAATTTAAAGAATTAAAAAATGCAGTTTTGAAGACTCATGCAGAAGAATGAAAAGCGTTTGAATTTGAAAATTTTGGATAAAAAAACGTTTTAAGTTGATCAGCTGGAAATGTAAATTAATTAATGATTATTAAAACTGAACTTTAGTTCGAGTATTCAAATTGAACAATAATTGATTATACAAGATCATTTTGAATATATTCAGAATTAAACAATTTACATATTTTGGCGTTGAAAATTGAACTGTTTGAATGTCCGATTGAATCTTTATGAACTATGTATTGTCAGCTTTTCAATAATTTAAAATTAATAGATTCATAATATTTAGCAATATTTGTATGTTCACTTAAAATGAGCAATTATAAATCAAATATTAAGAACTAAAAATTTGAAACTGAATTGTTTGAAACAGAAAGCCTTGAAGCGTTAAAATTTAATAGTGATAAATTTAAACTTTAAACGTAACAATTTTAATTGTTCTAATTAAAAAATTTTAATTTGCAAGTGAAAGTGTTGGATTTTGGTGTATAAACTTTAAATAACAATTAAACCATTATTAATTTGAAACGACTGAAAATTAATATAATTAATGTAATTTTTTTGTGAATTGCAATACGCACTTTTTTACATTTTTTTTTAGTTGAAGACGGGTAAATTTTGTATTTTAATATTCTTCGACATATTCTTATTGAGTTTGAAATGAGGACATTTTTGTTTTTCATTTTTGTTGACTTGGAAGAGACCATTTTTTATTTTTTATTTTTTTTTATTAAGTTTTAGGAAAGAATTGATTATTTTCAATATTGTTCTGAATTGGAAGGGCAGCATTTTTTGTTTTTAAAATTTGTATCGACTTGAAGTGGAGCAAATTTTGGTTTTCAATGTTTTATAAATTGGAAGGATACTTTTTTATTTTCAAAATTTTTATTGAGTTGGTAGGGAGGAAATCTTTCTGAATTGGAACAGGAACCTTTTTTTTATTTTCAAGAGTTTTATCGATTTGAAAGGGAGAAAATGTTGGTTTTCAAGTTTTTCTAAACTGGAAGAGACACTTCTTTGTTTTGAACATTTTCATTGATTTGGAACGGGGGACATTTTAGTTATTACTTGTTCTTCTGAATTGAAAGAGGCCAATTTTTTGGGACATGTTTTATTTTTAACATTTTTATTAAGGTGAGTTGAATAGGAGAAACAGTTTTAATTTAAAGCATTGAAAATAATAGCCTGGGTTTATAATTTTTAACCGGAAATCTTTTAACTGACGTTTAATTTATAAAAGTAAACAATGTCCAGTTTTGCAGTTTAATGGCATTTAATATAAAATGATGTACCTGAAGTTCCGAACGTTCAAATGAACGAAACATTTTTCCCGATTTCTATTTTACTCATAAATACTGCTGCAACTGCAATTTAATATATGCATTATAATTCTGTTTCAATAATAAATGATTTCCAATATAAGTGAACAAACATTTGAGCACTTTTTCTGGTTTATAAAGTCATCAGTAAAAAATTTCATTCATTTCAACGTTCAGAACTTCAAGCACATTATAAAATGGTTCAAGAGTATTTGATTATTTTAATTTCAATGACCATGACAAATTTTTGCGAACCGGAAAATGACCGGGAATTTTTTCCTCGAATAAAGCGACTAGGGGAAACCACCCTACAGTAGATAATGATTTACAGTAGATAATCTTAATTAACTGGAAAACTGACAAAAATTGTTAATTACTTTTCTTAGTATAACGGTTCAGCAAGGATACTATATTTTCTAACGAAGTTTCATTGAAATTTTATAATTAATTAATGCGTGAGAGTATAAAATTAATTTTTAACCTGAAAAAAAAAATTTCACCTCTTCTTTATTCATACTTGTTAACTTAATGCAATATTTTTATGACATGATTATACATTAGAACCGAAGCTGGAAGTTTAATGAACAATATTTAATAATACAAATTGTTCTTTCTTTATTATTTATAAATATTTGAGGACTTTTTATTAGATAATACATTTTCCAACAGTAGATAACCAACAGTAGATAATCGGAAAATTACAAAAAATGTCTCTGTCAAAATTGGCAGCTCTGCGACTGTCTCGCAGTTGTTTTAATCTCGGTTTTAAGTTAGAGGTTGTGTTTGTTTGTTTATTTTGATTCGTGAAGTTTTTAAATTCAAATTATTGTAAATAATAAACTAAGAAAATAGTGTAAATTATTGGTTTTTAAAAAGCTCATAAATTTTAGTTGTGTTTTAAGGAGCCTTTCGGAAAAGATATAATTTTTAGGATTAAGGTATGTAAAAATGCTGCACTTTTCTGTCATCGCAGGTCAGGTTAAATTTTATAAAGATTAAACATCTTGTACCAATCGTACCAATCTCACGGTATATCAAAGATAAAAAAAATGTCAATAATTTAAACTTTTGCGATTTTTGTAAAATAATCATAGTTTCAACTATTATTTACTCAATAAATTGATTTTAATTGTAAGTATATACTAATGATAAATCATAATTATCCAGAATTGAGTATTCTGTCTTGTCTAGAAGCAATACCAGAAACGATTATCTATTGATGGACAAAGGTGTCAAAATCGCAGCCTTGACCAGGTCTAATAAAAATGTTTGATACAGCCAATTGATTAATTTCGTGATATTTTTTTCTATAAGAATACTAAATTCAATATGTAAGCTTTATTTAACAACGATAATCTTTCTTGATTTTTGAAAACTGATGCAGTTATATGCTGTTGAATTTTTTCCTATCTACTGTAGGGCGGTTTCCCCTACCTTGATTTGCAGTCAGACTAATATTCATTAAATTAAATAAATGCGCATCTAATAATTTTATTGAAATAATATTCAATACAATTATTAGTATTCATTATTACATCATGCCTTCTGCCATTCTGCTGCTTTTATTTTATTCTAAAATGATGATTGCACCTGGACTTTAAACCGTTGATATAATGTACCTTGAAGGCGATGAATCATTTGTTACAATTCGTAGAAATGCGTTGCTCTTACTGATTGTGAATATTCGGCACACCTTCACGTAGGTCTCATAGTGGGTCAGTAATTCGAATCCCATAACAAATGGCATAAGCAGGTTTCATATTACAGCTGGAAGGTTAAAATGCAGGCAAAGATATTATTGCACGGCCGGCTTTTATACAAGCGTCGTTGAAACAAAGTAGTTCTGAGTATTCAGGGACTCAAAGGTCTTTGCCACCAGGTACGATAGGTATTTTTGCGCTTTAGAACGTGATAATATTTATAAACTTATTTTTATTTCGAGGAATCTGTTGTTTAATAGGAATTAATCATCGTGCCTTGGCGAGGCACAGAATAATATAAACAATTTCAAATTCACATTGTACAATTACAATTGAAACACACAAATACCCAAGATATCTAAACGTTGCAAACTTTTGGCAACTACATTATGTAATAAATTAGACATACCCATTATGCAACGTTTTGATGCGATTCTCTAGCTCAATTTCATATTTGGGTATTTTGTGTGAATATAAAATGTGTCCACTTGGACATATGGCATTGTTGAAGGCTTCTCTTTCAATCAACAAAGTTAAGCTGCGCTTGGTTTGGTTGAAACTCGGATGGGGGCCGACGTACTAGAGTATGGAGTGCAATTCTACCTTCACTCTCGAACAAATATTCAATATTAATTTAATTGAAGGCAATCTGGCTTTACCAGGTATTAAAAAAAATTCAGAGGCAAAAATTTGGCTTTTGGGTACAAAATGAGTCCTTAATTTTTGGCATAGGGCATAGGGTTAATTTAAAAAAATTGTTTTTAAGTGAATAAAGTGTATGTTAGCTGACCAATCTGGCCATACTTGTGTGCATTAATTAACCAGGATTTTAGGTTGATCCTTTTTGTTACCTGTAAAGAATATTTTGTTAATTACCGCAAAGATTTTGTCGATTTAACCAAATATTTTGAATCCATCGAATCATTTATATTATGTGAAATCAACAAAAATTTCGAGTAAAATGAAACAAATTTGATTGACTAAAAATATTTTTGAATCAACCACATATTTTTGAAAAAGTCGAGAACCTTTAGACTTTAGACTTCACTTTCTTCGAAGCATCTTAATTTTTCATTATGAGCAAAAAATGCAAACTGTTGTAGCCAATATAACTGGAGTTATTTATGGTAGCCATAGTATATCAATTTTGCGTTTCGAAAGCCTAATCTAAATTTAAACTTAGTTCTAGAATAAATTATGAAATTTATTTTCAAAGTCTCTGCTGATTGCAAATGTTTGATGATACCTATATCACTTAGAAAAATATTTGGTTTTGATAACAAAACATTTTTCTAAGAGAGTATAAGTGATAATAACTTCTTTAGGATATACAATATATGTTATCATCAGTTGTGTTGTTAAATTAAATCGTTTTAGATTTAAACATTTGCATAGTAGATACAAAAATCAATGCACCACTATCGCGAAGTGATATATACGGATAAAAATTCTGAAGGACAAAGAAACAAAGACTTATCATCGTATACATATAGTGACTGCACTCAACATAATTGTCCGGCATGTGCAGTGTTTGTGCTCAGCAATTTGCTATTTGATCCAGTCCAACCCGAAAGTTCAAGCTGACGTTGCATTTAACTATCGGCAGCGTGATAATGCTCCGAGGACAATCTGAATGGTTATTACACTGTTTATAGTGTTTACCGTTTCGCTTTTATCTCTGTGCACACATTTTCACGGAATTTCAGGTTAATCCTCGTATTTTCGTAACTTTTGACCAGGAAATTTCTTCTCTAATACCAAATCTCTTATTCCCTTATCTCCCACTGGCTTCTGACTCAGAGAAGTGCAAATATACGTTTCAGCTATAGCATAGAGTCATTAATCAATAGTTGACAAATCGTCAGTGCTTCTTTTTCAATATGTCAAATTTTGCTTGCCCTAATAAATATAGATTGTTCAATTTTGAATAAACTGGTTTTGAAAATGTTCAGCTTAAATCGAAGGCACGAGAATAACAACTGGATAAGGACCATTTGAAGTTGGCATATGGTCCTTATTCAGTTAGTAATCCTCATGCCGTCAATTATGTCATTGTTTGAAGACCTCTTAATAAAAATTGGTCAATTTTGATGGCTTCTACTTTAAAATTGTACAATTTGAAATTTTTTTCATTCAGAGGTTATCGAATTTAGAAAGCTTCCATTTTGTACAATATGGAACCTTTGAGTTTGAAATTGTTCAGTTCCAATTATTTTTGTGTTTCAGGACCTCGATATAAAAATTGCTCAATTTTCATAGCTTCTACTTTTCAATTGACCCGTTAGGGATCGTCCATATATTACGTAAGACGTTTTTTTTTGTTTAAATAAAGACAAGAATAAAATTTCTGTGCAGTTGAAAAGGACACAACGATATAAACAAAAGAAAAACGCCTTACGTAATATATGGACGATCCCTTACGTTGGGCTCAATAACGGTGTTCTTGCATTTTCAGAAGTCATTTGTTTTTCATTTGTTTCTCATGAAGTTATGTAGAAAATAAATGAAAAATAAGTGACTTCGGCAAACGCAAGAACACCGTTAATCCTCGTGTTTTCGTAACTTTCGGCCTGGAAATTTCTTCTCAATATCAAATCTCTTGTTCTCTTATCGCCCACTGGCTTCTGACTCAGAAAAGTGCAAATTTACGTTTCAGCGACGTATAGAGTCATTAATCAATAGTCTGTTTGCAGAGAGGAATAATGGGCAAAATAACAATAGGAAATTCTCTTGAAACTTCACACTAAATCCCAAAGATAATTTTTATCTTCAAGTTGAATCCAGTCCCCTGAAATAATTTTCTATATATGTATTATATTTTTTAATCTTAGATAACAAATCACAGTTTGGATAATAATGATGTTGATATCTAATTCAGTTAAAAAGAACCGGGTATATTTTGATTTCAGACTTCCCATATCACATTGTTTCCATAATTCCCCTATTTCCCCTTTATTTAAATAAATTCTCGTTTTCCCACTGTTTTCAAGAAACTTCCCCCTTTTCTTGTTTTTTTCGGTCGAATATGAACTGAATTAATAGAACCCAATCAACTATTTTTGGTTAAAAGTTCATTCTTTTTGGTTGAAAATTCTGTTATATTTTTGGTTCAGAATTTTGTGGAAAATTTATCTTTTTTGGTTGAAATATCAAGTAGTACATTTTTCATTGAGAATTCATCTTTCTTGTTTGAAAAATTCAATTACTTGATTGAAAATTGAACGACTTTATTAAAAAAAAAAATTTTTGTTAATTTTTTGTTGTTAGAATATTAATCTTTTTAGCAGAAAGTTCATCTTTTCAGTTGAAAATTCAAGTGCTTGGTTGAAAGTTGAACTACTTTCTTAAAAATTATTTTATTTTGATTGAAGATTCCAAATTTAAGTTAAAAACACTTTGGTTGAAACCTATCGTTTTTTGCTATTGAAAACTCGTTTTTTGTTTGTTTGTTAGAATATTAATCTTCTTGGTAGAAAATTAATCTTTTTAGTTGAAAATTCAACTCCTTAGTTGAAACTTTGTTTTTTTGTTTGTTGAAAATTGATGTTTATACTGAAAATTTACCTATTCTATTTTTGGTTAAAAACCTACGTTTTTGAGTTTAAAATTCACGTATTTGATTGAAAATTCAACTATTAAGTTGAATTTTTTTTAAAGATTCATATGTTTGGTCGATAATTCAACTATTTTCTTAAACATTTGTCTTTTTTTGGTAGAAAACTCATCTTTCTTAGTTTAAAATTCCTCTTTGTTGGTTAAAAATGAACTTTTTTGTTGAAAATTCAACGATCTTATACAAAATTCGTCTTTTTATCTTGAAAATTCGACCATTTGGTTGAAAATTCATCTTTGAGGGATGTAAATTCACGCGGAGAAAAAAGATTCTGCAGAGTTTATAGAATTTTCAGTAATTTAAAAAATTTAAAGATACTTTCTGTAAAATGTATCAAACTTTTTTATTAAAGGTATCAACTTAAAAGAAAAGTTTAGTAATTGTTTCAGGTAATATCCGTAAATTTATGAAATTACTGAAAATTCGGTGAAAATCTACAGAAAATTCGGTGTGGCAACTAATTTCTTGAAAATGTAATTATTTTATTAAAATCTAATCATTTTGTTGAAAATTCAAGTATTTTGTTAAATTCATCTTTTTTGGTCAAAAATTCAATTCTTTTTTATTGAAAGTCCGTTCTCTTGGATTGAAAATTCATCTCTTTTGGTAGAAAATTTTTGTTGTTGAAAATTCAACTATTTTGTTGAAAATCCAAATATATTTCGATTTGAAATCCTAGGAGTGTAAAGCATTTCATATTGAATTCAATCTGATATCTACAATAATTTTATTTAAAATAATCAATTCCCCTATCATTCCCCTATTTTCGTGAAAATTCACCCTGTTTCCCCTGTTTTGAGAGCATTTTGGGCTGTGAAGTCTTTGATTGATTTTGAAATTCTTTTAGTAATTTCAAATTAAATAATATAGTCCATGGTCTGTATCGTCAAAAATTATTGTTTTCAATTTATGTATTTTCGTTGCTTCAAATTGAAATACGGGAATACGCAGAAAAGCGTGAATTGTGTCTACGTATTTCTAAAATATGAGAGGCAGGTGTCATTAATGGATTACAATATTTCGTGTTTCCAATGCCGAAAACATTGTTGGCATGTCGGGAACAGAATATTCTTGCGCCTCGTCGAGCGCTAACTGCAGTAAATCGGCTAATTTTCTCATTGCTTCCGCCCCGATAAAGCTCACTCTTGATTCCCGTAAACACGCTAACCGGTTGCATTTGATGCTACACTTTTAACTAACCATAAAATCATATATAATTCTCGAGACGCAATTTGTAATTCATTATTTGTGTTAAGAAATTAAGTTTATTTATTGCATTCAGCTTTTGTTAAAGCTTGTGTCTTTGTATTTTTATTTTACTAGAACAAGATTGGTAATTTCTCAAATGTATATTTACTATTATATATATATATTTTTTTTTTTTAAATTTATCGGCTTTCCTCTATTCTTTTTATTTTGCGTAGTATATTTATTTTCCTTTGAGTAGAAGAGTCATTTTTGTTGCTGTTTTAAATTCATCTTTCTTGAATGAAAATTCAACTGATATCTTCTAAAAGATTCGTCTTTTTGGGTTGGAAATTCAAATATTTGCTTTTAAATGCACCTGTTTCTCTAGAATTCATCTCTTTCGGTTAAAAATTCTACTATTTGGTTGAAAATCGAAATATTTTGTTGAACATTCAACTCTTTTATTAAGAAGTCATCTTTCTTGGTTTAAAATTAACTTTCTGTTGAAAATTTATCTTTTCGGATTTAGTAGTTAAATTTTTTCAAAAACATTTTAAGCTTTAGCTTGAAAACTTAAATCTTTTGTTGAAAATTAGAGGTGTGTGGTCGTTTGTTTGAATTTTTAATACAAATTTGGACACGCTTGAAACATTGAATTTTTCGACTTATAAAAGAATTTTAACTGTACATCAAACTCTCGTTTCTCCAGGAAATTATTTGATCAGTAATAGGCGAAATCTAACATCAGAAATTAATGTACATCAAACCGGCTTGATTTCCTTAGATTATTACATTTTTTAAATAAAAAATACTCCTTCCTTTAGGAGAAAAAATGGAACACAAAGTGAAGTACAATCTTCAAAATTCGATTTATTCGAATAGTGAATAGTCGAATAAGTCTAATTTCGAAGATTTGACTTGAATTTTGGTTTTATTTTTCTACCAAAGAAAGGAGTAATTTTGATTTTAAAAAATGCAAAAAAAAATGTTGATCCTTAATAAACCGGTTTGATGCACAGTGAAATTTTGTATTATGTCGAAAAATCCGACGTTCTAAACACGTTCAAATTTGTGTATAAAATTGTTAACAAACTACTGCACACCTCTGTTAAAAATTTATCTTTTTTATTCCACTATTTGGAATATGCTACCTACATTAATGTTATTTAAAAGAATTTATTCCCCTACCATTCTCCTATTTTCTTAAAAAATCACCCTATTTCGCTAGTTTGAGAGAGCATTTTGGGCTGTGAAGTCTGAAAGCACTTTTACAAGAGTTTACAATATGATCATTATATAATTTACTTTGGGGTTCTAAAATGTTCAGTTCTTTTTAAAATGTATTCAATAAAGCAATTATTATTATAAACGCTTAAAAGTTAACCGGGACCAATTTAATTTTTTACCAGGAAACCCGGGGGATAGCCTGGCCACCATGTTAATGTTACAAGAGCGCCGCGACACCATCAGAAAAATCTTTTGGTCTTAAAGTATGTAGCATTTATTTCGGAATCTCGTCATATGTATATAGGAAATACGAATGTATAGGTATATATAGTGAAGCAGAGATACCACGCGCGATCTCCTACGCGTGAAGTAAAGTAAACGATTCCTCGGTGAGGTCATTGAGCTTGATGGGGCGCGGCCGCCATGTCCGAACTGGTCCGAACCTTCATCCACTGCGTGATTCTGCAACTACTATACTGGTACAGCTTCAGCTTCTGCCTGCCACTTCTGTCCACGAAACAAGAGAGACTTATAACTTTCTTTGGCTAGCATCGATTGCGTTTCGTATCACGCGCGAAAAAAATTAGCAACTTGCTCCTTATTCCCCAAGTTGCCAAGATTGATCTTATACTTGTATGTATGTATGTAGTTCACGATGGATTTATAGCGAGGACGAGCCTTGAATTTATGCTTTCCCAAAGCCCCAGAAAAGAAATAAAAGAGAGTCTTTCCATCTCATAGCAAATCTCTATGGCAATGGCAATCAATTAAATAAAAATTGCCCCGGGCAAAGAACAAAAACAAGTAGGGTGCGTTGTCGGACAAATCAGCTGATCGACAAGTATGACGCCATCTTGAATATTCCTATCACAGTCGCTGTGGTAAGAATGTAAAAATCGCACACTGATTTAAAATTAAAAAAAATGTCTTACTCATGTTTTTTCTCGTTTTGTTCACATAAATTTTACAACTTTTCATGGGACTAATTTTGCATTTTTTTGGCTATTTCGAAGTGGCCTAAGAAACATGTTAAAGATATGTTCGAACAAAACTAATTTGATAAAAAAATACTTGGAAAAAATCCTAAATAAGTATGCCATTAACTAAATATAAAAAAATGTGATATTTGTTGGTATTTCAAAAAATTCTAACTTGAAATAACATTATTTTTTTCTAAAATATGTTTTTATATAATTATTTGATATCGAAAACTGTACACATAAAAAATATAACATATAAACTTTTTTTTTAATTACAGATTTATCCTTGCAAAATACCTCAACTTTTACAAATTTCACAAAAATAAATTTCAAAACGTTTAAAAATACACATTTTTTTTTATTTTTCACAATTTTTGTATGTTATGTTTTAGAGTGACATCTTATATTTTTTTGAAAAAATATTTATTCCCAAATTAATCAGAGTGGTGCGTTCTGGTTAAACAAAGTTTTCAAAATTTCAAAACGTTCAAATTTCAAACTTAGTCCATTTTTTATTATATATTTTTTTGTTTCTGGCATAGCATTCAGGCTTAAGCCACAGAGAAAATTTATTTGCATCGAAGAAAATATTCATTGGTTCTCACTCTGAGAAATTTCCTTGGTTAATAGAAATGGTCCATATTCTGGTCTGATGAACAGTTTTCTTGTTTTTAAAATGGTTTTCTTCATTTTTAAGATATTCTTTGTTAAATGAAAAAATTATGTTAAAGAAACGGTTCATTTAATTCAAGACAAATATTTTTCTGTCTTCGCTCAAAAAATTGAAAGCATTTTAGCGTACTAATTCGAATTCATAATTCTAGAATCTAGAATTTCATTAAACATGCCTTTGTTTCAAGTTTAACGTTTCAAAATAAAAGCCTTCAATTCGATAATTTTAAAACACAAGATTGAGATCCTTATTTTAAACATTGTTACATTGAAAGCACTGAAAATTAAATAATTCGATATCGAATAGCTATAAATAAGATATGTAATTTCAAATCAATAGCAATGAAGCAAAAAAGCATTAATTATGTCAGAAGTGAACAATTTTATTCCAAATTGTAACAATAATTGAAAATTAATAAATTGACGTTTTAATTCGAATAATTCTACATTTAGAAATTCTAAATTGGACAGGTATTTCTGTATCATTCACGCATGCGTACTAAATATAAAAATAGTAGCTAACAGATGCTTAATAATATTGTGAATTATGCAAATGATTTTATGCTTTTGATATAGTCACTTCATTTAAAACGCGTATCGCTTTACGCACTTCTATTGCATTTCATGCAAACCAAAAGAAACCATCTCTCGATTCTCTTATCTTGCTGAATTTCTCTTGAATGAAGACCATATCGCAAACGCGTAACCGGGAAATTCATTCTCTTCTTGAAAAAGTTTATCTTAGTATTCTTAAGTTGATTAATAAAAAGGCAAATTGAATCGTTTGCAATATTTTTGATGTGGGAATTGTTACGTGATTCACTTAGGATGAGAGAAATGTTTGGTCCGCGGACAACAAAACAATTTGTTTACTATGGAACCAACATTTTTTTTGTGTCGACACAGTTTGGTAGACCTAACCAAAAATTTTGTATTTGTAGTAGCAACAAAGTTTTGGTTTTTTTCGACAAACGTAATATACCGTAAACTGGCGACGCATGCACTGAGAAACCCTTGTTTGTATTTCTTGTTAAAAATCACACTAGATTTTACTATCTGAACTTTGCAATGAGGGGCAAAAAGCAAATTTTAATAATATTTACTAACCTCAATAGTAACTCGTAGCTACTTAAAGAATTATAAAATATATTGGAATAAAAGTTAAAACTATTGCATTTATTGTAAAAGACATTTGAAGTATTTATTAACCTCTGTAGTAAAACTGCAAGTCTGCACTACTGCCATTTACTAATTTTGATAGGAGAAAATAGTAAATTTGTTGGATTAATATCTGCAGAAGATAACAGTATTTACAAAGTACTGTAGTAAAATGATGCGCAGGGACCGTGCGCACCGAATTACTAACTGGTTAGCAAAATATGCTACAGTGAAAATAGTAAAAAATATAAACACGTGTTGCTAACTTTCACACAAGCCTACCTACACACATATTCTACATTTAACGTATAATTCACATTTATTTAAATTAAGAATTGACAACATTAGAAATTACATATATGTATATATTCTTAAAAGATAGTTTTATATTATAAAGCTGAAACAGAAAAATCGGGTTAGAAGAAAACGAAGCTGGCGGGAATCGAACACGCGTCTCCGGGACAGCAGTCGGGCGATGATCCATCTACCTATAAGACATTTTGAGACTCAGAATGAAAACTTCTATATGACCTAAATGATAGAAAGTTTATTGGTTCTAATTTATTTAATCCTTAATTGATTAATATTAATGATATTTTTATAATTTTAAACAACAAAATTTTTAATGTAATTAAAATAAGTAAATTTTTTTTT
Organism: Andricus curvator; assembly: GCA_932195095.1. Taxonomy (NCBI): domain Eukaryota; kingdom Metazoa; phylum Arthropoda; class Insecta; order Hymenoptera; family Cynipidae; genus Andricus; species Andricus curvator. Next base: position 126,310 of record CAKNYM010050355.1, read on the forward strand.
TTTAAATTACGTTTTTTTGCGGATTTTGAATTGAAATATAAATTAAATGTCATTTTCGCTACCTAAAAATAATTCTAAATTGTAAATCTTCAAAATTAAATTATTTTAAATGTAAATGAAATGTAGGTAGAATATTTATTATAAATTTAATTATTTTTATAACAAAAAACACAATTAAAATTAAATTTAAAGCATATATTTATATTGCAGGAATACAACATTTTGAAAATTCTTTACGCCACAGTAAAATCTTAACCTCCAATCCGTTGATCGGCGATCGACACACGTCGGATGCACTCGGCTGCGCTCGGTCCAAGGCTCGATACCGTCTGCTAAATCAGTTAGTAATATTTGGGACCAATTTTAATAATTGAACCGCTGGCGATCAAAAGGGGATACGCCCGAATCGCCGTCGTTTTAGTTGGCCCCTGGGTCATATTTTTTTTCAGATCGAATTTTAATTTTTTAATAACATGTTCCATAGGAAATTTTATTGCGCATATTTTTAGTCCCATAAATAAATGTGATAACTTTATTAGTTTTCGAAATAATCAAGAAAATGTTACTTTTTTCCGCAATCGCAAAATACGAATTTTTTGTGTTCAACTCGCCACAAATTCTACAATAATAGGAATTTTGTAATAAAAATTTCAGAAAATATGCACCATCATATAACGAAACTATCGTTATTGATAGAATTTCAATTAATTGTCACTAAAAAATTGTAACGATTTTATTCTTCTCATTGCGTAAATTAGATATTGAAAGTTTCAAACGCTTCGGGAGTCGAACGAATTTTCAGAAAATTAAAATTAACGGTTACCGAAACTTTTGTTAGGATTCAAGGAAGTTTTTTGAAAAATGTCAGGCAATTATGTTTTATAGTTTTAAAGTCACAATTGATTTAAGATCTCAGCGCTGTATCGTACGCGTGCTAGCTCGTCCTGCAATATCAACGTCTGTATAACAGCGGACGATTGGGAGGTCAAGCCGGACACCAAAACAAAAAAGCATATGTTTATTTTTATTCTCTCCTAAGGAACATAATGCACAGAAGCATTATTGTAGAATAGTGTTAGCATATAATATTCTGTTTAGGATAGTTTAAGTTTACTTAAAATAAAAAGAACCTAAATATGGGTCGAGGCAGGAAAAGAAATAGGTGTGAAAAAAATTGGTTGAAGAATAAGAAAAAATGTTCCCGAAATAAGGTACTACTTAAAAGTATTAGAGAAAATTAAAAATTAACTTTTCTGATAATTTTAAGATCCTATTGTTATTTTTTATTTGATTTCTTAATAGCTTTTTCTAAAAAACCTTGTATTTTAAAATTCATTTAAGTTCATTTAAGTGCCCCTGGAAAAGAATTCTTTGAAAATTATTTTTCGCAATTTACTCAAAATAATTCTTCCGTAGTCAACACTGAATACAGTGACGAAAATGATTAAATTAGTTATAAAGAAATCGTACAAGTTATTATATAAAAATTATATAATTTTTAATTTTTATAATTTGTTATTAAAAAATAATAAACAAATGTAAATGATAATGTCTTCATTATTATTTTGGTGGCCGGCTTGACCTCCCAATCGCCCGCTGTTATACAGACGTTGATATTGCAGGACGAGCTAGCAAGCGTACGGGACGGCGCTGAGATCTTAAATCAATTGTGGTTTTAAAACTATAAAACATAATTGCCTGATATTTTCCTAAAAACTTCCTTGAATCCTAAAAAAAGTTTAGGTGACCGTTAATTTTGATTTTCTGAAAATTCGTTCGACTCCCGAAGCGTTTGAATCTTTCAATATCTAATTTACGCCATGAGAAAAATAAAAATCGTTGTAAATTTTTAGTGACAATTCATTGGAATTCTATAAATACCATTAGTTTCGTTATATGATGGTGCATATTTTCTGTAATTTTTATTACAAAATTCTTATTATAGTAGAACTTATGGCGAGTTGAAAACAAAAAATTCGTATTTTGCGATTGCCGAAAAAAGTAACATTTTCTTGATTATTTCGAAACCTAATAGAGTTATCACATTTATTTATAGGACTAAAAATATGCGCAATAAAATTTCCTATTTGGATACGTTATTAAAAAATTAAAATTCGACCTGAAAAAAATATGACCCAGGGGCCAACTAAAACGACGGCGTTTCGAGCGTATCCCCTTTTGATCGCCAGCGGTTCAATTGGTATTAACCTTTGTTACAAAAAGTAGAAAATGTCCATAATACACATCGTGTTCCTACAGACAATAGTAATTTCTTCTACATATTTAGTATATTATGTTATTTAAAATACTTATTACTTTTATTCTTTTTGTACAATTTATTAATTTCTCTACTAATTTTTCCTACATCGGATTTTACTACAGAAAATAGTAAGGCTTGCTATTACCAAATAGGAAATCTTCTTATAAAAATAGTATAACTTATTATTTATGTATTAAAATGTCGAAATTTAAGCATTTTGCCCCCATTTGCTATCCGTTTTAGTAATTTTTCTAACCTAAAGTTTCTCAGTGTGTGAGGTAAAGCGGCGCATCCTTGATTTTACATTTCTGAATGCGATATTTGCTTCTTCTATGAAAAAAATATAGAAGCTTGCAACTAAGAATGGTAAAACTTAAATTGAAAAACGTACTGGTGACAATATTGCGTTTGAAATATAGAATTAAGGGTGCACCGATTTCCCCACATATGTGCCGCTTAGCCCCCGTTTACGGTAACACAAATTTTGTTGGACGAACAAAATCTTGGTTTTGGATTAATTAGCAAAGTTTCTGTTGGTTCAATGCTTGTTCAAAACCAAATTTTTGTTAGGAAACAAGTAAATGTCCCGCATGCTTCTATGTACTTATTATAGTAACCAAATCGTTCTCTGTTGCTTGAAACAAACCAATCATTCAAGATTTGAACTATGATTTATATTATTATTGTTTATAACGGAAGATATAGATTACTCAGTTTTGGATCTGCTTTCTGAATAAATAATGCATGTTGATGTGGTTTCGTGAATCATTTCCAGCGCACTCCGGTGTACGAGGATGACACCATCCGTTACATATCACGTATTTGACCCATTGTTCTTCACTCTCAGCGTTTATCGTTCCTAGATATAAATCCCCGGCTGCAAAAGAAACATTAGGCGTTATTATCACCATCGAATTGACGTCTCTGAACTGAGAATAAAATCAATCCAGTTATATTTAACTTCTTTGTTCAGCTTCGTTTATTACCATATTGTTATAATTGGGTTCACTGACAATGAAAAAAATTTGTTCGGAAAACAAAGCGATTTGGTTGCTATATAGATAGAAGCAAAAAAGTGGTTTGTTGTTTCAACGAAAATTTCGTTCTTACAACATATCTTTTGTTGAACCAACACAAATTTTGTTAATTCAATCAAACTCGAGACTTAGATGGCTCAACAAAATGTTGGTAGATTAACTAAAGGTTTATTGAAAGAACCATTATTTTGAGTAATTGTTTACTTTAATAAATTTTCTGAATTTTTGAGTAAATGTTTTGAAACCTTTTCGAAATCTTCTTTGTAGTCCAAAAATAAATATCATTAGGGGGAGACCCAAGTTTCATATACCCCCGAAGAAATGAAAAAAATTAAAATCTGTAAAAATCACGTTCATAACTAATTTTATTCTCGTTAATAACATCGAAAATATTTGCAAATGACACTTTCAAGGTCAATTCGAAAGAATAGTTATCAAATTGCCAAAAATAGCAATTATTGGAAATTTTTCCAGGTGGGAAAGGGGTATTGTGTGGCATAACTTACCCCTTCCCTTTTCCAGATCATTAGATTAGCATTTTAATTTAAAATAATTTTCATTGACATTTAGAATTTATAACGAAATAAAATTTAACATTTTATAATTTTAGTGCTAATTATAGCAATTTTTAATGTTCACTATTCTAATATTTGTAATTAATCAAATGTTAAAAATTAATATTTGAAATTAATGAAATCTTTGATCGATTCACATTTCTCTCAATATAATAAATATTGTTTCGTTCAGAAATTTGATTTAAAAAAATTAGTTATTATTTTTGTAGTCTTTTTTTCAGAAAAATACAAATTTTTTGATAAAAAATTGATAAAAGTTACTGAAAAAACACGTTTTGATTATTTTTTTCTCTCCAACTTATATTAAATTTTCGGACTAGAAAGAAGGTGTTGCAAAAGGTTTCAAACCATTTATTCCAAAATTCGGAAGACATCAAAGTAAACAATTACCTTATTTTGTTGAGACAAAAAAATTTTGTTAATTCTCACTGTTAATATTTAAAGTCATTAAAGACACTCAACAAATTAAAATTCTTGAATTTTGAAAGTTTCTAATTTAAAAGGGTTGAAATTTATACATAATTTAAAGTGCAACTCGACTATAACGAAGAAAAATATTGTAATCCAAAGATTTTCCAAAACGCAGAAAAATATTTTTAATTTTTAACGTATGATTGAAAATGAAAACCTATATTATTACCAAAATGTTTAATTTAAAACGATCTTAATTTAATAATATCAGATTGAGACTGCAGTCAGAAAACCAGTTTTCTTGGACCAAAAGAACTGTTTCTTGGACATACATGAAAATTTGGTTGAATCGGACAAATTTTGGTTGAGTCAATAAAATATTTGATTTATTTTGTCCACCAAATATTTTTGTATCCATTTAATAACTATATTCTATGGTTAAACCAAGAAAAAATTTGTTAATTCAACCAAATCGTTTTTTGAATGTAATTATAGACAATTTCAGGTTAATATAGCGCTGAAAAATAAAAAATTCGGAGTCGAATCTTTCAAGATTGTACAATTTTACGTCAAATTCATAGTTGGTTAAATAATTTTAAATTAAAAATATTCCAACATAAATTATTTAAAACTGTAAGAAAATGTATTTTACGTATTCTCAGAAATTATATAATTTAAAATTCGAAGCCTGAAAAGCTGATCAGTTTTATATTTGAAGCATTCGAAAGTAAACAGTTTTTATTTTCCCTCATCATAGTGATTAAACTGTAGGAAGACTACAGTGTTTATGATCAAACCAAAAATTAAGAGATTCCAAAACAAAGAATTGTATAAATTAAAAGTTTTTCAGAAATTTTTCGTTTCAAATTTTCAAAATAGAAGTTTTCAATTCTTTGACAACACAATGTATATAATAACGCACAAAATTAGGTAAAAATAAATTTGATTGAAATTTGAGCTCAGGTATTTTTTTAAAAAGAAAAATCATGAAACAGCAAGAGGATGCTGGACCGGAAAACGGGATATGACCGTGAATTTTTAAACTGAAACTGTGGAAAAATTCAAGGAATTTTGTTGATTAGAAAAAAGTCATGAATTAAAAAAAAAATTTGCACTCTAAATAACTTCCAGTGATAATTAATTAGACTTCTGGTCTTTAAATTTGAACAGTCATGAATGGAATGAAAATGAATTTAAAAATTAAAGTTTTGCGACCACCCTGCTATAATTTCTTCAAAACACAAATTATTGTTCTCCCTATTTAATTATTGCGAAAAGATCTGATGACATCTATTTTAGTTTAAGAAAATTGTGGATCAAACAATTCAGGGAATAAGAAAGGCATTAGTTTTCTTCATAAAATATTTCTTCAACGACCAGGAAAAATGTTTAATTACCGGGAATTTTTTTCTCGATGAAAACGACCACCCTAAGGAATGAAAAACAGATTTGGCTTTGAAAAATGAAGGTTTCTTATAGTTTTCCGGAATTTGAAATCCATGAATATTAAACAGAGACGCCCTTTCAACTGGAAAAGCGTGCTTCAGAGGAAATTATTTAATCTCTAATCCAGCTGCTCCTGATTATGATAAATGATCTGAAAAAATGTATTATATATATGATTAAATGAGTCAAAAAGTTCTCGGGAACTGAGTGCACGGAGAACGCGTGGCATTCTATCATTGTCTGTCTACGTTACAATAAGATCACTATCTCGAGCTCCAGTCCAGATAACAAGGCGATATTCGCCGATGACGTCAACGGAATGTAGAAACAGACTTTGCAAATTACAAATAATAAGTATAATCTTATATCTGGAACGCTCCTCTGATTTGTGGAGGTCTAGTTCCAGAAATTCACAGACAAGGTTTCCAAATTATGTGAAACTTTCAAATTTTAGATTTTTATGATCATGCATGGTTGAAAATAAAAAAATCAACAATATCCTGTACCGAGAGAACTGTGAAAACTGAGAAGGCTTCCATTCACCTTAAAAAAAATTGTGAATTATAGGATCTGATAGTATGTCATTCGTTTCATGATGCCTTGTATAGTAATTATTAAAAATTTGCTTCATAGAAAAGAAAAATCATTAAAATATACGAAAATATCACTCTGTCCCGAACTACATTTTTTCTTCACTTGATGCACATTTAACGTAATTTTCATAATAAAAGTATTCATAATAAACACACAGAAAATAGGTATGCCAGGTGGATTACGCATATTTATTTCGTAAATTTGATGTTTCTATAGACGACAGCGAAAACTAGAACGAAAAATATTAATTTGTTTGTTATCGAAAATCATAAAAAATCATTGCCCGGGAATGTTCTCTTGTTAAATCCAAGTCTTTTAACACACTTTCTTAATTTAAAATGATACCTGTAACTATTTGGTCAAAAATTCTACTAATTGGTTGTAAATGCAACTGTTTGGTTAAAAATTAATTCCTTTTTTTTAAATCAATCATTTGTTTACAATTTTTATTATTTGATTGAACATTTGTTTTCGTCCTTTGGGTTGCAAAGAAAACCTATTTCCCTGGTTTTGACAGCATTTTTGGCTGTGAAGTCTATAAATAATCAGGAATTTGACCCTAATACCAAAACCTTTTAAAATCGAATAATTTTAAATCTTCTTTTAAAATATCAAGTTTATGTCAAAAGTAAACTGATTTGATGTTTTTGAATGGATTATTTTCTAGGGATTATTTATAAACATAAAGTGGTGTAGTGTTTCGAAATTGAAGAAATTTATGTTAGAAAATAAATATAATGAGGAGTTTCCGCTCAAGAAATCTGTTGAACGTGAAATCGAGCGTAAAATAAAGTGTTCCTAAAAGTGCAGCCTCCACCCAGGGGAGATGGGTCCTACCTCAATTTAGAATTTAGATTTTAGAGAGTCGTAAACGCACGTGCAAAAAGGTCCCGACACCGCTCACATCTGTGACCCATCTCAAGCTTCCGGTAACACTTCCGTCACATCTTGCTTCCACCTGGAATTTTATCGTCAGTCTCACAACATCTTATTTTTCAAGTCAATTGCTCTCAAGGTTCAAGAGGCCCTTTTCATTCTTTTTCGTTTTCCACGAAATATCCTCCAGACTGGTCAAATGTCACGTTTTAGTGTGAATGAAATAAGATTTCTCATTTTAAAATAAAGTTTCAATTTTTTATCAATAATGCATATCTCAAACGAGGTCGAGTCGATAAATTAAAATTAAATACAATTAGACAGGTAAAGAATTTGAGAAACCGGTGCAAAATGTTAACATAACTTAAAATTGTTCAAAAATTGTAAATGTTCATTGAAATCTACATATACCCCATATCCGGTGAAAAAAAAACGAGCATAACCTAAAATTATTTTTAAAAAATGTATCTTTGAAATCCAATAATTTGTTATTGAAAGTACTGATTTCCGTTATAAAACACTAAAAAACCAAAAATTGTATAAAAAATTTGAATTTCATGACTCAGAATGATAATATGAAGAATAATGATAATCTGAAAAATCTTATTATTATTTCTTTAATTAAAAATACCAATTTTCGACGAAGAACATTTACACAACGTAATTAAACATTGTTCCAAATTGTAAATCTTTTATGATATTTAATTATTTTTGTTTAAAATGACCGATTTCCAGTGAAAAATGTAAACATAACCTTAAATTGTAAATCTTTTTTGAAATCTATATCGATATTTCCGGTGAAAAACGCTTACTTGACCTACAATTGTAGACACGTTTTTAATCTTCTTTGAAATCTAACGATTTTCTACCCGAAATACCGATTTCCGGTTTAAAACGCCAACATAACATAAAATTGTCGAAAAGTTGAGAATTTTCTTTGAAATATAATTTTTGAAATAAAAATACCAATTTCCGACGAAAAACGCTAACACAATCCGAAATTGTTCAAGCTTATGAATTTGATTATTTAAAAAAAATCATTGGATTAAAATCAAATGATTCTTTCTTCAAAAATACAAATTTCGGTGGAACACATCAACATAACCTAAAGTTGTTGAAAAATTGTAAATATTCTCTGAAATCTAATAATTTTCTATTAAAAATACCGATAATTTTCTACGAAAAACACTAACATAACAAAAAATTGTTTAAGATTATAAATCTTTTTTTAAACATATAATGTTTTGCGTTTAAAATAACAAATTTTCAGTGAAAAATGTTATTTTATAACTTGTTCGAAAATAGCAAATCTTGTTCGAACTATAATGGATTTTGTTTTAAGATACAAATTTTTGGTGTAAAACACTAATGTAACCTAAAATTGTTAAACAATGATGAAGCTTTATAATCTAATCCCTAATGATTTGTTAATAACTGATTCCCTGTGCAAATTTTTAATATAACCTGAAACTTAAAATTAAATTAAAAAAATATATTTTTAATTGCTAAACGATAAAAAATGCTAACGAAACCTAAAATTATTGAAAATAGGAAATCTTGATGGTGATAATGGTAAATCTTCCTCAAAATATATATTTTTTTATTATTAAAAATACCAATTTCCAACGAAAAACGCTAAAATTATAAAATTGTTAAAAGGTTTTAAATCTTGTTCAAATTATAATGATTTTTTTTAAATACCAATGTTTGGTGTAAAACGCTAATGTAACCTAAAATTGTTAAACAATGATGAACCTTTATAATATAATGATTTGTTAATAACTGATTTCCTGTGAAAATTTTTAATATAACCTGAAACTTTAAATTAAAATAAAAAAAAAATAGTTTTAATTGCGAAACGATAAAAAATGCTAACGAAACCTAAAATTATTGAAAATAGGAAAAATCCTGATTGTGATTTTTGTTTAAAAATGCTAATTTCCGGTGAAAAAACTAGCTCAACTTAAAATTTCAAGAAAATTCAAGTTTGGTTCCTAAATTTATGATTTTATGTTAAAATTCATGAAAAAAATAGTAATTTTCCGCGAAAAGCTCTAATACATAACATTTAAAACAGAGCAAGAATATTAAAAAGCTACTTTCTTAAATATAATAGAATCGTCAATCGATTTTTCTATGTAGCAATAGTTTCTAATCAAAAATTGTCTACATCAATGAATATTGTCTTCGAAGCAAAAAATATTAAGATCAAAATCTTTCCTACTCAGAGATAGAAAATTGTCGCGCATTGAAAAGTCAATTCTTTTTTTTTTTTCTTTGAGGCTAGCTACATTTTTCGCTTCTGTGACTGTTCCGCCCAAGGGGTTTATCTTTCCTCCATATTCTTTGCCACCAGTGCATTTCGTGTTCAGAGCATTTTTTCTTTTTTTTTATTGCTCTCTTTTTGCCAACTTTATTCATCTAAAAGTCGAGAAAAAATATCGCTAGGTGCGAAAGAGTAGCCAGGAATCCAAGTAATATAGGAGAGGTCACGCCTTTGACCCGTTTCAGCATGTTATCAAAGCAAACTGCGGGCAAAGTTCGTTGGCAGTGGCAAGATTCTCGAGAAGAATCTTGAGGCTTCCGCTCACTCGATGCCAATTAATAATGCTATCGCACGTGGCTCCAGCGTCGAATATGAAACTCAGAAAAATTAATTTAAAAATTCTGACCTGCTTACTCAGGTCTTTATATTATCACGGAACGAAGATACTATTATTGCTGACCATAAAAAAAAAAGAATATTAAAGTAAAATATTTTCTCTTATCGTTTATTTTTCCTTTTATGAGAACTTGTATGGCTTTGTATATGAATTATTTCAACTGCTCTTTTTTTGGCTTTCTCAAAAATCAACTCTGCTTTGAGTACTGCTTCAGAAATAGAATTTTTAAAGGTAAATAGATGTAATTCCCTTATTAATCTCAAAATTCTCAAATAATTTCACCTTCACAAAAATATTGTACAACAAAAATTATAAATGTTTACATTTACTGGGTGAAAACTCGTCCGCGAAACCGGGAAATGATCGGGAATTTTTTGAAACTGAAAAAACCCGGGAAATGACGGTGAATTTATTTTTTTGACCGGTAATTTTACAAATTTTTTGAAGAAAAATTTGAAGAAGAAATATAAAATTTGTGATGAAAAACGTTTTCATTTGATCAACAACTGTAAATATAAATTGATTAATGATTTTCAAAATTGAGCTCTGGTTCGAGTATTAAAAATTGAACAATAATTGATTTTACGAGACGATTCTGAATCTGTTCAAAATTAAACCATTTACAGATTTTAAAATTAAAAATTGATCTGTTTTAATTCGAAGGTCTTAGAAGTTGAATAAATATAAACGTTCGATTGAAACTTTATGTTCTATTTTCATTTTAAAGTAACTTCAAATTAATAGATTCATAATTAAAAGCATTTATTCAATTTCAAACTTTACTCAAATATTGTTTCAGCCTAAATTATTCAATTTTTAACCCATTCAGTTGAAAATTTTTTAAATAAAAAAAGAGCCATTTTTCATGTTGAGCAGTATTCGACTGTTCATTGAATTGTTTGAAATAGAAAGCCTTGAATTGTTAAAATTTCAGAGTTCTAAAATTTTAACTTGGAACGTTATATGTAATTCTAATTGTTCCATTTAAAAACAAATTTAATTCGCAAATGAAGGTGTTTAATTTTGATTTATAAATGACATTTGATCAATAATTAATGATTTAAAACTTGAAAATATTTCAAATTTTTTTTTAACAAAGTGTAGATTTTGTACAAGAATTTAGAAGCTTCTTAAGAATTTTGAAGTTAAATTTTAAAAAATGTATCAAGATTCCTGGAAAATTTTTAAATAATTTTTCATTGTGAAAAATTAATTCAAAGAGAATACTTAAAAAGATTTTCAAAATCGTCAAAACAGAATCTGAAAGATTTTAAGGCATTTTTTATTTCTGCAGGATTTAAAAAAGTAGCGAGGAAAAATGCGAATCATTTCAAAAGACATTTAAAAGTTCTGAAAAATTTTCAAAAATAATTAAAAATATTCCCAAAAATATAATACAAAAAAAAATAATAACAAAATTGTCTCAAGATTGCTGGAAAACTTTAAAATGATTTTTTTAAAATAATTTAAAGGCAATATTTAAAAATATTTCAAAACAAGTTTTGATGTATAAATAATAATTGAAAAAATATTAATTTATAGCGACTCAAAATAAAAATAATTTAACTTCTAACTTTAAAAATGTAGAGTTAAAAAAATTTAATCGTTGAATTTTTAATGTTTCTAACTTAAGATTGTTTGGAATGATATAATTTTTGAAATTTACATTGATTCATTCTTCAAATTGTTCAATTAAATTTGTTTAAAAGCTTCTATTTTATATGTTTATATTCAAGAGTTCGAATTTTTTAATTTCAATGACCGTGAAAAATGTTTGCAACCCAAAAAATTACTAGGAATTTTTTTCCACGGTTAAAACGGCCACGAATTAGTAATTCATTAGTAATTCATTGCCTAACAAATAGAATGTTGCAACCCTTCATTTTTGTTCTTCTCCAAATAAAAAAATCTGAAAAAAATTTATAAAATACATCTGCATAAAAATCAGTGGTTTGTCCCGTTTGACTTTTTCTCTCGACTGCTCCCTTTGACTCTCGGGTGCTGCGTGCAGCCTGCACCACTGTATCTCTGTTTAGCTCGCTTTTTGGCGTCACGAGTCGTTCCTCTGACAAAATTAAGTCGGTCTATACCGGTTTTCCCAGCTAATCACCTCTGCGAATCGCATGGCATTTAAATCCTGTCAACCGACAATGGGTCCCGAAAAGTTAGGCAGGGTTGAACGACCCGGCCATGTGCCACTTTTATCAGGGCACCCCCAGCACCCCCAGCATCGACACACGCGCCCCGGGATCCCGGCGCGCTTCAAACAATGCCCGGAGATTTGCCGATTCTCTCTTTTCACCCTGTGCCCTCGAATCGAATAACCCTCCGCCCCCCTTCTACACCCCCTCACCACGACCTTCACCCCCCGCCCCACATTCCCCCGAGCAACCCCCTCGCGTCCTTCACCTTCACCCTCTCTCGTCCACCCCGTCAACGCATTGAGCCTCGATGAAAACGGCAGACAGGAGGGTGAACCAAAAACAGGCCACTTTTCGACTCCCCGTCGATATTATTGAACGTGGCTCTACCTGTAAATAGAAAATAACGAACATTTTATGCGACACTTTATTTTCGAGTCGAATCAAAATAATTGGGAGGATTTTTTTCTGAAATTGTTACATAAATGTTATATAACAATTATGTAATTTATGTTAATAGGGGAATTGTGTATAAAATGGACACCTTAGAATTAATCAGCTTGATATTTTCAGGAATTAAATAATTTTTAGAAAGCCAGTCTGATAAACGGTACTTTGAAATTTGTTCTACAATGTTCAAAGATTAAAAGTGGGGTACGATACATTTACATAAACAAAAAAAATGCGAAAAGAAAAGATTTGCATTTTGACCGTTTTATCAACAAGCTCGGGTAAAATGGTCAGCCTCTAAGAATTAGCTTCAACATGCTTATTTTTCTGTTAATTTCAGCAGTAAGGATGTTAAATCTCACATTATAATATTTTGTTTATCAATGTGGCATTTTTGTTATACAAATTTCACGAAATGTTGTAAAATATCAGTTAAAATAGGGTATAGTTATGTTGAGGTTAAAAGTACAATAAATTATTAACTATAAACAAATTAGAAATCAAAAACAGTTTCAAAATATGAAATTTTTTGCATTAAATAATTTAACAATTATAATTTTCTTGAAATATGTTACATAATCTGAAAGCCGTTTGTTTATGGTAAAACATAATTATAAATTTTAACAGTACCGACGGTACGAATTGAGAGGTTATGTTAGAGCACTACACTGAATTAAAAAGATTATCCAATTGTTTGAAAGTTTTAATGTATTATTCGCTTTCAAATTATTTAAAAATAGCTTGACCACTATGAATTATTCATTTTAAGTAATTATTTTCTATAAAAATAAATATATAAATATGACGTAGCACTTGCGATAATATTTCTACCGCAAGTAGACAGGTGGCGCAAATCCCCTTTTCAATTAATTTACTCACATAAATTGTTACAAAGCTTAAACGAAAGTTTAGAGAACGAACTATATAATATAACAATAACAATGGCAATATTAACATATGGTAAAAAATTCAATAATGTCATTCAATTTTGAATTAACATTTTATCATAAAGTCGGTGAAATCTATAATCACATTTTATTATATCAATTTATTTACATATTTATTGTTTTAATTCATTTGTCATCAGTGTTTATTTCATATTTCACAATATTTTTGTACAAAAAATGGCGTTCATTTCTTTTGACCAGTTAATTATCAAAGATTGACCGTTCTAGCGAAATGTCCGTTTTAGACACAATTCCCCTATATATTGTAACCTTTTTACAACTTTCAGAGTGGTTTGCTATCTATTTCATAGATTTTTTAAAAGTAGAAATGAGAACTCATTATACATATATAACTCTTATGTTAGTGGATTATAACTGTTATACGACTGTTACATTGCAATATCGTAAATTCATACACTATTTTAAACTGTTTGGGACAATAATGTGTGTAAAGTATAATAATGACGTTTTTGAAAGATCCTTAACGGTTAAATAAGTGTTATATAACAGTTATGTAACTTTTCTGTTTTTTTTTATAAATGTTATAACACTATTATTATAACCGTAAACTTTTTTTATTACTCGGTTACTACGTATTTAGCTGTTACGGCACTGCAGCATTACAACTGTTATGCAAGTATTACACAGTTTTACAAACTTTCAATAGTAATTTCTCTATTATAACTTCTATGTAACTATCAAATTACTTTAATTTTATATTATATTATTGAGTTTACGTAACAATGAGAGAAATACAATGTAACCAATTTTTAAATAATTTTATGTCTGAATTGCATAACCATATATTTTTTTGAAATAATAGTATCAATTTTTGGATCCTATCGTATTCTTTTGAATAATTTTGTGTCTCTTTGTCCATTTCGATATATCGAAAAATTAATGTATACATTAATTTTTGAAATGGGCTGTCATTCTATCTGAGGTTTATTCTTTGTCTCTTTATTGTACTGCAAACTAGATCAAACATAATTAATTGTAATTAAAAGAAAAATGAAACGAATAGAGGTTTATTTGAATGAGGTTGAATTAATTGACAATATAGAAAAATGGATCAATTTTAATTGTAACACGAAGAGAAAAGGATTGAACAAAGGATAGACATAAGTACCAATTGAAAATAATAGATTACTTTCCACAGATTGCATTTCTGTCTTATTCTATTGTTTTATCCTATCCTATTTCTATACTAGCGCAGACTGAATTAATTTTTAAAATTTATGATTCTTTCCTTTCCTACAAATAAAATTTATATCCTATTTTATTCAATTTTGTCCTATTCTAACATCTCTGTATAAAATATATTTTAATTCTACTATAATAATATAAAATATAATTATACTTATCGAATAGGTCGCAGTGAAAATGCTAAAACTAATCGAATCGTTTCGGCCCAGTGGAAAAATGAAAAAAACCGAACAGAAGATTTTTTCGCTGGGCCGAAATGATTCGATTAATGTTAGAACTTTCACTCCACCCTAATATCGAATCTATTCCGAAGTTGAAGTTTAACGAAACGCGTGAAGATAGAAGCCATCTGTATCCGAATGAATCTCATGATTCCTTGATGAAACTGTACACTGTTAGAAAAATCTGTACTATAGATTTAGTATGCATGTAATGGAAGCAAGAATGCACAACATGAAATTAAATTTAGTATACCAGCGTACAGTAAATTTAGTATATGCATATACTGAATTTAGTATGCACGTACATGAAATTTAGTATACGCGCATACTAAATTCAGTATACATGTCTCGAAATTTAGTATATGCATATACTAAATTCAGTATACGCGTTCCGTTTCGCGTGGGTTCCGTCTTCATCATCTGTAAACATGATCGGATGAAAAATGAAATTAAAGAACAAAGTTTTAATTTTCAAATAATCATATTAAATTAAACATACCTTTTAAAGAAACACAAACAAATTCAGCACAATACAAGCCTGCCACCGGCCACGTTGCCCGACTCGCGTAAATCGAAACGCGCTTGCGCAGCTGAATATAGTAAACACGTATATGAATGTTAGTATACAGAAACTATGAAATTCATATACATGAAAGAAACTTACTGTACACTTAAGAAATTTAGTATACATATAACTTCATAAAAGAAACTTAGTATACATAAGTATACTAAAATTTCAAAGTGTAATGAATTTAGTAAACATATAGGAAATTTAATATGCCCGTGTATACTAAAATTGCAAACATTTCTAACAGTGTATATCGCCGAAAAAAGTCCTAAAGAAAGGACTGGTTTAACTTTAATTTGAGTTTAAATTTAATTACCTAGGCGTTGAAGCCAATAAAGGGGTTTAAATTTAGCTATTTCTTTACCTACTTACTAAAAAAAGAAGGCAAGACAAGAATATGAAACTATATAAGACATTTTTAGTCTTCATTACACTGAATTTTAGTCTGGAAATATTATTTTATTTTATTTCTCAATATATTTATTATGTCTTTGCATCAATCTTCTCGCATAAAATTCCTTTTTGTAGACAATTCATTAAATCCTAATAAAAAGTAATGTTCCACACAAATGTGGGTTGAAAAGTTTTTTATGTTCAACTTACAGTTTATGTATGGACGATAAGCACAAGCCCCGAGAGAACCGGGGAAACGTACACATATTTGTAGCGCTGAGATAAAAATAATATAAAGTATAACGTCTGATACATCTTAGAGAAACTAAATTAGGCTTTAAAAATAATGTTTGGACGGGCTTATAATTCAAATCAAAATATAGGTTTAGCTTAAGTAAAAATGTAGGCTTAATTCAAGTCAAAATATAAACGTATTTAAAAGTCAGAATAGTGGCTTTTGCAACTCAAATTTTAGGCTTAATTTAGGACAAAATGTAGACTTAATTTAAGTCAAAATGTGGGCTTAGTTTAAGCTTTAAGTTTAATGATAGACCTATTTGAGAGCAAAATGGAGGCGTAATCCAAGTCAAAATATAATGACCAAAAAGTTCTGAACGTTCATATGAACGATGAAAAAAAAAAT
>CAKNYM010050356.1:0-15242 GCA_932195095.1 Andricus curvator
CGAATACAACATCACTGCAAAGGAGAAAGAAAAAGAGGAGAGGTATCAAGACCTTAAAAGAGAGCTACAACGACTGTACCCAAAATATTCGGTACAAGTAATTGTCCTTGTGATAGGTGCTCTCGGAGGTGCGAAACTATCACTGGTTCGTAACCTTAAAGCCATACCCGTGTGCCAAAAATATGCCAAGGCACTTGCGAGATGGATGCAGAAAGCTGTTATCCTTGGGTCGCTTCGTGTCCTCAAGACACACGAAGGTTTCGCCGACCTGTCGTTGTGATTTCGTCGTTGCCTATGACCACCCATCTCACGGTTGTGAGACGTGGCCATAGCTGTGATTTACCGCGGTGCTACTGGGGGCTATTGACATTTTTTTTGTTTAATTATATATATATATATATATTTAAAAAAAGGATAAACTTCCACTTATTTGAAGGGCCTGGAAACGTACACGACTAATTATTTGAACTCTGGAGGGGCGCCCACTTCTACCGCGAGTCGGTATTTTTTTTTTTTTGTCAAGCGACGTTCATTCGCTGCCCCGGCCTTGTATCGATGTGCCCCCTTTAAACAACTTTTTCAACTGCGCATGTGCCGAAAAGCGCGGGTCTATTTGAAATCAATAAATACTATCAATAATTTTAAGGAGGTTTTTCGAATTTCAACAGTATGGGAAACTATGAATCTTGCCTGACATTTCGTGAACATTGCAGTTCACTTCTTCAGGGCTGACCTGAAACTGAAGTTCCAGGTTATTTTGTTCTTATATATATTCTCTACGATGCCTGTGATTGGCTAGCGCGTCCCATCGTGGGGACTGTTCGAACTTGATTGGCCAATCAAGTCTTTTTTTAAAAACCCCAGGACGGGAAAGCCCCCACAATGGGACGCTCTGGCCAATGACAGACATCGTAGAGAATCGTCGTAAATGCATTAAATCTATTACTATCAATAATAATACAGATAAATACACCCAAATCTCAGTGTAGCAACTCGCGGCTTAGTAATTCCTAGAACCGCTGGCCCACGCAGTTTCTCAGCTCAAGGGGAGAGAGACGATTGCAACTCTTTCATGAAAAACACCAACAGCGTAGGGACAAAGACGCAATAGGCGGGTACCCATATGCGGAGAGTGCGCAATATTATATATTCCAATTGCAAACGGTTCAGACGGCCTCGATTTGCGCAGTTGAAAAATTCGCGGTCCGTTATCATGCCAGTATTTTTCAAATGTCTTTCAAGTATTTTTGTTGACGTACGACAATTTGCCAAATAAAACTCAATATAATAGAATTAAAAAACGACTAAAATATTTCGCGGAATAGTAAGTTTTCTAGCATGACGTCGCGGCCATGCCAGCATAGGTGGAAATGTCTGGAAGGTTAGCATATAGTTCTTGACACAGGAGTACAGACAACTCTTTTGTTGATTGATGACCTTTCAGTGTCATGAAATGCAATCAACTGTCCGATATTCGAGATTAGAGTACCCGATTCTGATCATATCGATCTGATACACTAGCCTGAAATTTTGGATATTTCATTTTATTTCGTGACCCTAAAAGGTCGTCAATTAATAAAAGAATGGAACATGACTGAGAAAATAGATTTTACACATGAGAAATACTAATATTTGTACATTTGTGACTCACTCTTACGTTTTGAGTATTTTCTCGAAAAAGTCTGCATACCCATGACGTCATGCTAAAATACTCAATTCAAGGCTTCCCGCTCTTCGGTCTTCTTTTTTTAATTGGTCAGCCACTGACGTGGGCGTGACCGTGCAGCCCGTACAGAGACCGTGGTGGAGGTGACAAATTCAAATAAGTGCGTGTAAGGGGTTTAAATATATGGAAGTTCAAATAAATGGAAGTTCAAATAAGTGGAAGTTTAGTGTATGAAAATGACACCGGCTCTCAGTAGAACCACGGTAAAAGACCTATGGCCACGTCTCACGACCGTGAGATGAGTGGGCACAGGGCTCGACGAAATCACGACAGGCCAGCGTAACCCTCGTGTGTCTTAAGAACACGAAGCGACCCTAGGATGACAGATTTGTGCATCCATATATAATTTTTAAAAAATGGTTAAACTACCACCGCAGGGTCCCACTGGGAGAAACTGACATCTAAAAATTACACCGGCTCCCAGTAAAAGCACGGTAAATCACACCTATGGCTACGTCTCAAGACCGTGAATATTTTGGGTACAGTCGTTGCGGCTCACTTTTAAGTTCTTGATAACTCTCCTCCTTTTCCTTCTCCTTGGCCGTGATAATATAGTCGGTCAGAGCCGAGAATTCGATCACGAATATAGTTCGTTTCTCGAAGGTACTTCTCGTTTTGGACAATTGACTCTATCTACCTCGGAGCGTTCGGCAGGGCAGGGTCGCGACCGACACCGTGAGAGTGACAAAGATGGTAATAAAGCACTCCTAGGGCCGCATTATGTCTCTAGAGATACGTCGTTCCCGTGTGAGTTGGACACCCAGATATTATGTAGCGTGTGCATGATACGCTTTGCACCTATCTCTGGGAACTTCTTGACTTAAAATGCAGTCACGGTATACTAAGGAGGAAATGACACCGTCCTATTATGCGAAAATGAAACCCTCTCTACCTGAATTAAGCCTCAATGATCTAAGGAAAGCAAAGTTTGCTCCTTCGACAAGGACTGTTTTTCCACATTTCTGTGAAAGTTTCGGTTCATTTTCTTGTCGAGTTGCTGTTGGCGGAATCTTTCAACCTCTGCTTTCTTTACTTCGGCTCTTAGAAGTGAAGCATCTAGATGGAGTAATGCACTTTCCTCACATCTGATGTTAAAATTCAGGCCAAGGTTCTCGGCCGCCTGCTCCGCGGCTTTGTAAAGGAACGCTCCTTTGCCAATCATCTCGTGTTTCCTGCCTATTTTTAGGAGAGGATGTTTGCCATTCGCAGCGATGTAAGCTGTACTCAGAACAATTGGGTTATGAAGACATTGGAGATTCAGAAGTACGCGTCCGCCTTAACGGTGTGAGATGTATAATCGCGGAATCGCTGAAGAGGCGCGATGGGTTAGCGAGAAACTGTTGATTCTCCCTGACCCATCTCTCCCTCCTCTGTATTCTCCTCCTTGCGTCTGATATCACCCGTATTTTGTCATAGAATCAGTGACACAGAGGTGGTATTCCAACAACCTCAAGAAACCACCCTCGCAGTAACATCGATAGAAATTTAATTTAAGGGGTGATGCAAATATTTGTTCATCCCCTACTATGAAAGAACGAAAAATTTCCTAAGTGATGGCATTTTTGGCCCCAATGATTTTTTCATAAAATTAGTGACCTAGGGGATGATGTCTTAACACCCTTAAGAAACCACCCTCGCAGTAAAATCGATTTAAATTTAATTGAAGGTGTGTTATAAATATTTGTTTATCCCGTTTATGAAAGAATGTACCATTTTTGACGTTGTAACAGTTTTTGGCCCCACTGAATTTTTAATGAACTCAGTGATGCTGGCGATTATATCCTAACATCTTTAAGAAATCACGCTTGTAGTAAAATCGATCAAAATTTAATTGTAGGTGTGTTAGAAACATTTGTTCATCCCCAGCTCTGAAAGACCAAAAAAAATTTCCGAATTCATAAAAGATTTTGCCCCACTGAGATGATTTCCTGCGAAGGTGGTTTCTTGAGGTTGTTGGAATACCACCTGTGTGTCACTGATTTGATGAAAAAATCATTGAGCCCAAAAACTTTCATCTCTTCGGAAATTTCTCTATTTTTCCTAGTAGAGATTAACAAATATTTCTCACAGCCCTTAAAGTAAATTGTAAACAGTGTTACTGCAAGGGTGAAAGCCTCGGTGGCTTAGATGATAGCGCGTCAGATTTCCCTGCAGGACGATTGGGGTTCGATCCCTGATCCGGTACCAATGGAAATTTTTCTATGTACTTCTACCGGGGCTTTGGTGGTTCGGAACTCACCTTAAACTGTAGCTCCTCCCAATATAGGCTGATTACCTCTCAAGGATTAAAAGAGCTCCATGTCGAGAGACTAAACTTGGGGGGGGGGGGTCACTAGTTGATTGTTAGATGACTCGAAAATGAGTCAGCAATCTCCTTGCGCAGAGGCTCCATGTCGAGGGGACCAGCTCTCGGTGGCCGCTGGGCGATTTCGAATAATGAACTCACACACACGCGCATAGCACACCACAGTACTAGGGAGGCTGTTGGATGGCGGAGTGGATGAGGCTCAATTTGCCGTGCAAAGAGGTCCGCGTCATGTACTGTGCGATGTAGTGCGCCTGGCATCTGAGATGTGTATTATCAGAACGTTGGAAACAACGAAATCCACCGAGATCTAAATACTCGGTGAAGATGGCCAGATTAGGTGTACTGCCTTGAGAATAAACACGGGT
Source organism: Andricus curvator (assembly GCA_932195095.1). Lineage (NCBI taxonomy): Eukaryota > Metazoa > Arthropoda > Insecta > Hymenoptera > Cynipidae > Andricus > Andricus curvator. The sequence goes on from CAKNYM010050356.1 coordinate 4,400, forward strand.
GCGGCACAATAGGCTTTAAGCTTGAGCGCCAGGGGGCCTCCCGGCCCCACGCCTGCAGTAAAAACAACAGCAACATACTGCAAGGGTGGCTTCTTGAGGCTGTTAGGAAATTATTCCCTAGCTCATAGAATTTATGAAAAAAATCAGTGGGGCCGAAAAGTTTTATCACTTTGGAAATTTTTCATTCCTTCATAGTAGAGGATGAACAAATATTTCTAAGACACCTTCAATTAAATTTTGATCGATTTTACTGCGAGGGTGGTTTCTTAAGGGTGTTAAGACATCCCCTAGGTCATTAATTATATGAAAAAATCATTGGGGCTAAACATTTTTATCACTTCAGGAAATTTTTCGTCTTTCCATAGTAGGGGATGAACAAATATTTCTAACATCCCTTAAAGTCAATTGTGATCGATATCACTGGGAGGATTGTTTCTTAAAGATTTTATAACATTATCCCCTGGATCATTGAGTCGATGGGAAAAACAGTTGGGCCAAAGACTTTTATCTCTTCGGATATTTTTTGTTCTTTTTTAGTAGGAGATGAACAAATATTTACAACACCCCTTAAAGAAAATTTTGATCGATATTACTTTTAGGGTAGTTTCTTAAGGATGTTAGAACATGATAACCCGGGTCAATCCTTATTAGCATTCGAAAAAAATTTCTAGCGACCTTCCAAGTAAATGTGAATGAGTGTATCTGCAAGGGTGTATCCTCTGGTTTACTAAGTTTATAAGTAAATTGTGGAGGACAAATACATGATTGTTGGAGAAAATCTTTGATGTCTTCAGGTATGTACGAGATGGAAAAATGTCTTATTTCCTTTAAGCAGGTTCAGATCAGTTACCTGGAAAGGTAGGTTTCAGGGGCAAACGCATCTATTGAATAATTGTTTTTCGCTGTTGTATCAAAGCAGCCCTCACAGGGTTGACTCTCTAGAAATATTCTTTGCGAAATCTTCTATCGTAATTTTTAACTTGCAAGATCTTTCTTAGTGCACCGGTACTAGTGCCTAGTTAGTATCCGTCAATTACGACTTTAGTCCAAAGATTCGTGCAAGGGTTGTTTCTTTCTTTTGTTTTAATAATCAAACTTCACCTTTCGGTCTGTCAACGTGAAAATCTGTTTTTTTTCTTGAAGTGTGAGCGCACTGCCGTGTTCTCTCACACGGCGCGCCGCACCGTGTATTACATTGAAGTGAGTGCCGAGGTGGAGATAGCGACGGGAGAACAGCGGTACAGCCTAAATAGTTTATTACTCAAAAACTAGAACTTCAACTGGCTTTGGAAAAATTAATACGAAAATACCCCCTTTTTATTTTTAATTTCATTTAGTTTTTTTTTTAAATTTATTTTTCGATCTTTGGAGATAAAAATGGGGTTTTCATTAACTGATCAGATAATAATTGTATAATTAGAGACTTTTAAAATCAGAAATAATTAAACATTTCGCTAAAAAAATGTTGTAATCATAGATAGAAATAAAAAAAAATTTCAAGAAGAAAAACCTATCATTAAATTATTTAAGTCAAGCCTTGTTTGTTCTAATTATTTTATCGTAAAAACCCAATTTTTACCTCTTAAGATCGAAAACTCAAGTTTTTCAACAAAAAAAAAATAAATAAACAAAAGGGTATTTTTGTAGCAATGTTTCCAAGAAAAAATTTTGCCCTTTTCACTTTTTGGTTCATATATTTGTTTTATCAGTTATACACTGTGACTCCGATTTACCGAAACCCGCTATACGGTTGCATTCGGTGACGAGAGGGTGCAAGGAGGCGAGAGAGATGTGCTGCAAGGTCAGCGGAGCAACTCTGCAACAACGCAGTACTGTAACGGTGAAGGCCATTTGGAGGCCGAGCCAACATTTTTTTTTTAAATTAAAGAATCTTTTTTTTCTGTGTAGGTTTACAGTTCACTTTTAATATTTATTTATTCAATTTATTCACCCAGTAGAAAAATACGAGTGAATTATTTCTTTCTTAAAATATTTTCTGAAATATTAATCTAATTCCAATAATTATAAATTTCATACAAAATGCAGTAAAAATTTGATAGGAACGGAGAAGGAATATAGAAATTTTTAGGAAAAGTTAGATAGGAAAACACAGAATTTCACTCAATAAAGAATATTTTAATTAGAGCCTTTGTTGGATTACATATTCGGCCCATTCGACGCGTGACACACAGTCATACATAACACATGGGTTATTGAGTCCCGGGACTGACACAAATATGGCGCCACCAATGCCATGCCACTTTGTTTTTCGGTAGTACCAACCTTCAAAAGATACGTGTAAAAATTTTATGAGATTCGGTTCAGTCGTTGTCGAGATATTGAAGGTTAAGTGACGCTGCATTTGTTTTTTTTTAAACAATGGATAATAAATTGAGGTGACAACGCCCGAAAACATCAACAAAATTCGGATAATTATTTTGTCCGATCGTAAAGTGAAGTTGCAAGTGATAGCTGACATCCTAGAGATATCAAAGGGCACCGTGTTCAAAATTGTGCTTGGAAATTGCGTATGAACAAATTTTTTTTCCAAGTGGGTGCCGCGTTTGCGTTGCCACCTCAATTGGACGACCTGGGCGCTCCGCGTCTTCGGCGTTTGTTCGACCGCGTTTAAAATCTGCATACCATCGGCAAATGGTTGTTTTCGATGGGCAATTTTCCCGGTAACACTTTTCAAGCCATTGCTAAGCTTTAACGGTATTTTCCCCCATTAAAAAACAGTGATTAACGCACGAAACTCGTTTTTATCCATTGTTTAAACAAAAACAAATGTAGCGTCACTTAATCTTCAATATCTCGACAACGACTGAACCGAATCTCATAAAATTTTTACACGTATATTTTGAAGGTTGGTGCTATCAAAAAATAAGTGGCATGGCATTGGCGGCGCCATATGTGTGTCAGTCCCGGAACTAAATAACCCATGTGTTACTCGTACCATTGCATTCTGTTATGTTTCACCATGCATGCATTGACAATCTGGATTAATAGATGGCGCAAAAGTGCCACTTTTATAACATATAATTTTAACACTCCCTCGTAAAAAGGCAATCTTCTCGCAAACGTACAAAAAAAGAAAATAAATTAATACCTTAACCCAATTTCTTTCATACACTTTTCATGCTTTGGCATTGACAATCTTTGGTTAAAACATCAGCGCATCTCGTCGGTTGGAAGATGCCCAATTTGGAGCTCACCTTTTTCAACTGAATTGCGCACAAAATGATGCCGGATATCTATATGCTTTGTACGCTCATGAAACACTGGATTTTTTGTTATCAAACCGGCACTTTGATTGTCGCACAAAAACACTGTTGTTTTCAGCTTTCCCATGACTTCAGATAGTAGTCTTCGTAGGCAGATGGTCTCCTTCACTGCTTCTGACAATGGCATGTACTCCGCTCCAGCACTCGACATAGCCACTGTCCTCTGCTTCCTTGATGACCAGCTGATCGCACCACCATGTTTGTATAAGTAGCCGGTATATGATCTTCTATCGTTCATACTTGAACACCAATCGGCATCTGAGAAACCTATCAATTTGTCACCTGTTTTACTGAAGACAATTTCCATCTTGTCGGTTTTCTTCAAATAACGTAGTACTCGTTTTGCAGCCTTCCAATGTTCTTAACCTGGATTTTCGTTAAATTGACTGAGTGCCCTCACTGCGTGAGCTAGATCCAGGCGGGTACTTGTAGCTAAGTACATCAAAGAATCAATGAGATTTCTGCACGGAATTTGGCTCATCCGTTTTTTCTCTTCTTCCGTAGTCGGGTTCATCTCCTTCGAAAGTTTCCCTGCAATGATACATCGGTATAGCGACTGGCTTGCAACCATCCATATTGAAGTTCTTCAGCACACGACATGTGAAATATATTCTTAACTTTGTCCTGTTTAAATTATATTCCTAGACAATAATGAAGTTGCCCTCAATCTTTCATCTCAAATGTTTTAGCGAGTTTTTATTAACTAATGTTAATTAAGGTTAATTTACCTCTTTCTTCGTAAAAATAAATACAAGCGTCGGCATCAAGTAGTTTCAAATCTAATTCATTGATCCTTAAATCAAGCTTTTTATACCGTTTACGGCTGGACTGCTTCAATCCGTATAGTGCTCTCTTTAAAAGACATACCTTGTTTCCAGACATTTTTTGAAATTGTTTACTTTCAAGTACAGCTGATAATCCTTCTGGAACCTCCATGAAGATTTCTTTCTCGATGTTTCCATTCAAGTAAGAACTGATAAAATCAAGTTAATGAAGTTCTAACCCATACTCTGCTGCAAGTCCCGTCACGATTCGAATGGAGCTAATCCTAGCTACCGGTGCAAAAGTTTCGTGGAAGTCCACGTTCGGTTCCTGTGAGAAACCTTTGGCTACTACCCGAGCCTTCCGACGTTCCAATGTTCCATCAGCCTTGAGTTTGGTGCGTAGGACCCATCTTGAACTTATAACTTTCCGATCTTTCGGGCGATCGACTAGAACCCACGTACCATTTTTCATTAAAGCTTGATACTCACTTTGCATAGCTTCTTTCAATTCGTATGATTCCAATGTGGACATTGCTTCCTTAGCTGTGTGTGGCACTCCTTTTTCAGTCAATCCAGCATATTCGAATAAACCATATAGCAGAGGTTCTTTGTTTTCAGCTTGATAATTTTCAGGGTTTTCTCCTTGTTGATCTTGTGCTTCTTGATGGTCTCCTTCATCTGGATCCTGTTTGATAACGGCCGTGTGTGTTTGCTTTCTAGGTCTGCCTCTTCGTCCTATGAAAACCTTCTTTGAACGTCCTCGGCAACATCTTCTTTAGGAACATCTTCTGGAACATTTATTTTTCCGTTTTTTTGCTTTGTCAATATAACATCTAATCGACTATTGGAACTTTCTTCGTTGTTGTCGAGATTTAAACTTTTCTGTCAACGTTGTAAAGTTTCTTCATTCATGAAATCCTTGAATTCTTGTTGCCCTTGAAAAGTTTTCACGAATTGAACATCACGACTTCGATGAATTTTTCTTGATTCCAGATCCCACAATCTATAAGCTTCTGATCTTGTTGAATAACAGACGAAAATGCATTCAATTGTCTGCTCACTAAACTTTCCTTTTGTTATTTTCCTCTTGATCGACTTAACCAACATATGAGCTTTGGTGCCAAGAATCTGAAAATGAATTGCAGTGGGTATTTTGCCTCTCCAAACGTCATGAGGTATTTTGACCGTCCAGGCTTCTTTTTGTACATTTATTTCGTATGTAGTTTGTAGTCAAAATTGCCTCTGTCCAAATTATCTGTCATATCTTGAGATTCCTCCATTTTATGATGTATTATTTCCTCTACCATCATCGCTTTTTGCCTTGGCCCTACTGATTCATGAAGGCTCTCTAATTTTTCCCACACTTCTTTAGATGTGTTGCATCCATTGATGTGCTTTAATTCTTCTGCACTTATTTGTTTCGTTGCCTCGTCACTTCTGCCATTATTCTCGTTTATCATAAGAGAAAATACTTTGACACGGCATAATACCCTAGCATACGATTTAGGTACATTATTTCAGGTTTTAGTCTGCGAAAAGTTTCTTGAAGCGGGTTTGTCCTCAACAATAATTCCATTTCATAATATTATTCTGTTGATTCTATTGAATTATTCTGATTTCAATAGTCAATTGTATCTGCAGTCGCGAGGTTAAATTTGTCCTCCTTTTGTTTCTTCCTTTCCTTTCACTTCGTATGTTGCTTTCTATGTAAGCTTCCTTCTTCAATTTCGAAAAAGGACTTTTCTAAGGATATCTTCCGAAAAAGATCGCAAAATTTGGAAGGATAGATGCATATATCCGTAAAAAATGAACATAAGGGAACAAGATCCTCGTGTTTCTGATAGTGTACGAGTAAAATTCCCAAATTTTCGAGAAGATTCACAAATTTGCAACGCATGCAGATTTGAACTTACCAACTCAAACGAAAGGTCATCTTTGAATTTTTATCATGACATGATTTTGAATGATGATAATGATGATAACGATGATCCTGTAAATGATAGTGAATGTGATCTAGATTTTTCAGTACCTTCAGAGGTCAGAGATGCAGTGTGAGGACGAGTATTATAAATCGGGCGTTGAATTACAATAGATACACATTCAATAGGTTTAATTTTCAAATCATATTCCCAATTAATTTTACACGATCTGTAATGCAGGCATTGTAACTCGAAACTTAACAATGACTTGAGGACAGAAAAACGCCATCCCGGAATTAAGCTGTTTTATAGGAAAAAGTCTTACATAGGTTTTCAACTAGACTATTTAAAAAAATCAAATGGGTCCAAATTTGATAAAAAGTCAAATGTATTTTGGATTTTCGAAAATGGAGGTTAAATTTTGACTCTTTCGAAAATTGTTATATACGTTTAAAGAAGAAGAAAAAGTCTAAAAATTTCACCCCTCCCCTCACTTCAGCAAATATTTATCGAAACAAAATTGTTTTGTTTGTTCTAAGTGCCATCCAATAAGACTCCAATCAGCCAAATTTTGAGCCCGGTCGGACGACTTCGTTTTTAGGGGTGGTACCACTTCAGAAATTATGCCCTATGTGTGAAATTAAAATTAAAGAATATTTATTTCCCAAGCAAAAGAATCAGTCACATTGCTCGACGAGTTGAGGTACTTGAATTCTGTAGAATTCACTTAAATTATGCAGAATTATTTTGATATCTGTAGAATTCTCTTGAATTCTGTAGAAACCTCTTGAATTCTGTAGGAGTCCTGAATTCTGTAGAAGTCTTTTGAATTCTGTAGAATTTACTTAAATTCTGTAGAATTCCCTGAAGCCCTTTGGAATTCATTTAACGTTTATTAATACTTTTGAAATCATTGGAATACGAACTTTTTGGGTGAAAAAAGTTATATATAGGGTGATTTTAAAAACTTAAAAACACTGGTGTATACATGAATCCATAATTGAGCCGTTCTGTAGAAAAACACCCAAGTCGAATTAGGTTTTGGCACACAATTGTGAAAGAAACTTTTCAAAATGTGTTTTCACAAATCAGAATAGATTTATAAAACATTTCATCTTTACAATACGGAGATACACTCTCGGCCAATAAATTAAAAGAATAAAGTTGAATATTTAAACTATAAAAGAATTTTAGAAACAATAATGTTAATTTCGTCTCAGGTGATTTGTCCAGAGAATGCCTTATTTGTATATTACATTAATTATTACCCGACTCCGCACGCACGAGGCAAACGTTTCTCTCTCGTTTCGTTCTAAATTTGCGCCATTTCGGCCGATCGATAATTGAGCAAAAAGCGTACACCACACTTAAACGCCACTTAATTAGATACGTGTTAATTAAAATTTTCACCTGTCGCCCGCCTCGTTCTAAGATACGAGAACGAAAGGCGCTGAATTTCAACAGTCCTTTGAACAGATACAATATTATAGTACTAAATTTATTAGAAATTTCGTTATTTGTTGATACATCACAAATTATCATCTTTTAATATAAGTACCTTGTGTTTTCGGTAGCCGTAGACTTCAAATATCATACAGAAAATCATAAAATTCCTTCAGCATTATGATTCTAAAGATTAAGCCTTTTTTGAGCAGGTGAAGCTTTCAACATGTAACTTTAACACTCGTACTTGTTAAACAATTATGCGGCAAGGCCGCCCGCCATGAAACATTATTTTTAATCGGCCTTAAGTTGAGTTTCCTTATGAATCGGTAACAATCATAATTTCACAATCGGTTTTTGATGTGTAAACATCTTAGACCTCGATATGGGGAGTCGCGCCTGATTCAAATGAAACCATGGCTGGAAAGTATAACGCAAGCCTCTAACACATGCGTTGTGTCTTATGCTACAGACCGGAGGCTTGCTTCTCTTCATCCACCGAAAGGAGCCCCTCAGTCTCTCCCCCCCCCCTCTCTCTCTCTCTCTCTCTCAGAATGTGTTTTGTTTTTTACATAATTGGTTATTATTCAAACAATTTCCATTTGCTTAGTATGCTGGCTAATTCGCTGAGCTCTGGATCTGATATTTGCATAGCCAATCCATAATCTTCTTCAGACATCGCAATGAATACCGTGCGACGATCTAGCACCTCCGCCCAAGTATCTGTAGGATCTCCCACCGGGGCTCGACTGAGAGCGTCAGCATATGCCATTTTCGATCCTGGCCTATGTCGCACCGTAAATCTATATTCTTGAATTAACTCCGCCCATCTGGATATTTGCGGATTTTTGGTTGTATTGGAATTCATATACACAAGTGCCTGACAATCTGTCACCACAGTAAAATCTAAATCTACTAAAAATGATCGCAAACGATCAATAGCCCAAACTATTGCCATCAATTCTAACTTGGTCGAGTGGTACATTTTCTCCGCCGGTGTTGTTTGTTTACTTAAAGCGTACACGAGATGGAACAAACCATTGGCACTCGCGTCTGTATGCAATTCGGTGACAGCCTTTGGATTGTAGAGAGTCAGCACTGGATCAGTCAACAAATCCTGTTTCAAATTCTTGAACGCCTGTTTTTCTTTTTCTTGCCACTGAAACGGAACTCCTGTGCGAGTCAATCTTGTTAGAGGTTCACTCTTCGCAGCGAATCCTGGCACAAAAAGTCGAAAAAATCCTGTGAGCCCAATGAATCGACGGATGTCATGCACATTTTGTGGAATTGGGAAGTCGTGAATCGCGTCTAACTTTTGTAATCCCGGTCGAATTCCTTCGGCTGAAATTCGATAACCCAGATATTCAACCTCCAACGCCCCAAATATGCATTTTGCTGGATTTAACGTGAGACCAGCTTTCTCTAATGCCTCCAACACCTTATCTAATCGTTCTATTAGGTCATCAAAAATCTTTGCTGGAATTATAATATCGTCGACATAAGTCAGCGCCACCTTGTTCTTAAATTCACCTAATGCCTTACTTATCAGACGGCCAAATTCATATGGCGCATTCGTGAGACCAAACATCATCGGAGTCAACTCACCTGTGTCATCTGGAGTTACGAAGGCTGTCTTCTCCTGATCACCCGGAACCAAGGGAACTTGAAGATACCCATGCGAAAGGTCCAATATCGAAAATATGGTACTTCCAGCTAAATATTCCATTTGCTCGTCCACATCCGACAAAGGAAAACTTTGTTTCACAGTTTGAGTATTCAGTGCTCTGAAGTCAATGACCACCCGTTTGTCCCCATTCTTCATTTTCACCAGCATCGCTGGACTTGCATACGGTGATTTTGTGTCAGTTGCGAGCCCAGCTCGCTTCCATTCTCCGACAATTTCTTTCATCGTCTCCCGCACGCCACCAGATGCCCAAATTGGAGGTCGCCGCACCGGTTTGGATCCTTCCTTTTCTCTAATCTCCATTTCTGCAAGGGTTGTACATCCAAGCTCTTCCATATTTATCGAAAAAGCTCTTCTGTGTTTATTCGCCAACTCCAAGATTTGACTCCGATGTTCAGCAGACAGCTGACTTCCAAACTTCAGGTCATTCCTCATGAGAGGTTCTCGTTCGGGTTTAATCTGAGGCGGTTTCTCAACTTTCTCCATATCCTTGAGTAATCTATCTCCTGTCTTGATTATTTCTTCCTTTTTAACGTAATTCGCCATCAATACATCCATGTATCCAAATTCTGATCGAGTAGAAACAAACAGAGCGGTTTTTGGAGCAATACGCTGATCCGCCACTACGTACGTTCCCTTCATTGAAGTCTCGTTTACCGCTTCTGTTGGTAACTCCTTTAAGAGTATTGGTTTTCTCCAAAACCAAATTTGGCCTTCCTCCGCCGTACTCCTGATTCCTGTTTGGTTCAACCAAGTCCGCCCAATCATGAGACTACTCGGAATTACTCCATCAGACACTACGAAGGTTGGAACTATCGCCCCCTCCACTCCGTCAATTTCGAAAATTAACTCCACGACTCCCATTATCTTTTGAGGCCCACCGACACCCCATAAAACTTCGTCATCTGCGTTTATTTCTCAAATCAGGAAACCACAGTCCTTCGCCACTGAGTTGCGAATAAGGCACACTGAACTGCCATTATCGATATATCCGGTGATTAAATATTTTCTGTTGACCGTCACGTTCTTCAAGGTTGGTTTAGTATTAACTACTTCTGTAGTACGTGTCTCCTTCTCCGTTGCAGTCTCTTTCTGACCGTCAGGGTAAGACTTGCTAATGTGTCCTGGTTTTTTACACTTGTAGCAAAGCATTTTATTTTTCTCGAGGGGACAGTCTCGAGGCAGATGACCTGAATCACCGCAGTTGTAACATCTTTCCCCACGTTCATCCAAATTCCCTTTTGATTTTGTCCCAGTAGATTTTTCCGTCTTTTTCTCTGATTGGTTTCCTTTTGAATTTTCTAATCCTCCTCGATGTTTCTCTGCTTTCTCGTCCACTTTTCCCTTAACCGTTCTCCTCGCTGAATTTGCTCCCTCCATGTCTGTTAAATCGTCCAGAAATTCCTCTTCAGACACATGTCTGCGCGAACTCAATTGTAGATATAAATCCCGTGACCATATTCCAGATAGGATTTGTTTCTTTGTTTCAACAAAGTCCAAATTCAACTTTCGGCAAAGATACATCTTATCCACAACGTACGTCATCGTATCTTCGTTTTGCTGTTGTTTCCTGTCCGATAAGAGCCTCCAGATATCCGACACAGAATGGTGTCGAATAAAAATTCTTCGAAATCTCGTTATAAATTCGTCCCACGATTTAATTAAATGACGATCGGCAGACCACAATTCGCGAGCCGTATCTGTTAAACCAGTGATCGCTGCCTTCAGTATCGTCGATGACTCCCACCC
>CAKNYM010050356.1:25242-52093 GCA_932195095.1 Andricus curvator
ATAGTTCAGAAAAAAAATGTGGCCCAAAACTTTTGCACACTACTGTAATTTATCATGAACATATTTTTTATTATGGGTTGAAGGAATATTTATACATTCTAGTTGCGCATTAGCAATTCAGTTTCCGTTTGTTTGTATCAACAACAATAAATATTTTTCGCTGCAACTACAAGATACAGGCACCTAAAACTGACAAAAAACATAAAGACGTAGGTAGAAAGTATATTTTTTGTTTAAATAATAAAAAAAATTATGACCTAAAACAAAAATTACCTTTTTTTAATTATTTAAACCAAGAATAAACTATTTATAACCGTTTTTACGTCTCTTATTAAAGTTTCAGCTAAGGATATTTATTATTTTGGACACGAACATGCTAATATTTGTTGTTTGAATAAAAAAAAAAAGTTACTCGCCGTGCGAGTAACGTGCCCCGCACGTTTGCTATTTGGGCAGTTTCTTTCACAGCATTGGAAGAGATAATTCGTTTTTAAAAACAGTGCGTATGTAAAACATATAAGTTACCGAAATAAGAATTCAGTCGCATAAATTCATTTTGCAGTGCTGAAAATAAATATTTAACCAATGAAACCTCGCAGTGCGCATAATGAAGCTTCCTTCTTGTATGTTTTTCATATATGCATCAAATATTTCTGAGCGTCTTTAAATAATCACTATTAATGCCTTTATAATTTACATTATTATTTTTTGAACTGAAATAGTGATGGAAATTTGTAACATTATTTTAATATATTACATCCACGTAAAATTATTTCACTTCTTGACAAAAAATACTTCTGCTGGGTGTCAAATTACTTGGTTAATGTCGTCAGCTTGTACCGTGCGCGCGCAAGAAACTTAAGCGTTCTTCTTGTAGCGGCCAATCAGAATCGCCATTACAAGGGAATATCAGAGTTACCACGAGAAGGGTATATAATTAGCTCAACCCCATGCATCGCCCCCACTTTTCTGATTTTCTTAGTGTCCGGCCGGTGAACTAATCCGACAGTTGGTGCTCCAATCAGGACGGCTGAGATTTGTATTGTGTTGCATGAGCGAAACTTATAATTAATTAAATAAATGAGTTTTATCGGAGAAATTCATAAAAAGAAGTCAAGAAATGTGTAGTACAGTGAAGATTCTATATTTTTTAATAAGTGTGTACAAAATAATAAGTGTGGAAAACATGGGAGATAAGTGTATGACAATAATGAAGAAAATAATCACTATTCTCTTACCAAAAGATTCGGATATTCAATTTTTAACCCATTCATTTTGTAAATTTTTAATTAAGAAAAACAACAACTTTTTAATATTCAGCAAGGTTTGACTGCTTATATAAAATGATCAATTATAAATAAAATAAAATTTCAGAGAGCTAAATGTAATCTTTAACCCTTTGCGGGGCAGTGGGACATATACGTCCCACCTGTTTATCATCAATAATTTGGATATTTTCCTACTTCTTCCTTGTATTCTTTCGTAATTTATTGGATATTTGAGTAGTTGAGGTTCAAATATTGATATTTTCATAGATGAGAAATCAATATCTTCATTATGTTCATAATTATAAACAAATTACTTTCAAAAAAAGCCACTTTTTACGGATAAATTTGGTTGTAGGAAAACAAGCCCCATAACATGCTCAAGTCATGGTGGGATTCTATGTTTTTTGAGTCGTAGTTTCCGAATCTGGAGTCAGATTTTTGAAATTCAAAATGGCTGAACCAATATGGCGGCTATTTTGAGTCAAATTTGTGGTTTGTTTGTTCAATCGGCCAGAAACCGGATTATGGGGGTTTTTGAGGTCGCTGATTACGATTCTGATATCAAAGACACAAAATTGTATCCGCCATCTTGAATTTTGTGACTTCGATATCAGAATCGTAATCAGTGATCTCGAAATCCCCCACACATCAGGTTTCTCGCAGATGGAGCAAAAACACCATAAATTTGACTGAAAATAGCCGCCATATTGTATCTGCCATCTTGAATTTTGTGTCTTTGATATCAGAATCGTAATCAGCGACCTCAAAAACTCCCATACATTTGGTTTCCCGCCGATTGAACAAAAAACCACGAATTTGGCTCTAAATAGCCGCCATATTGGTTCCGCCATTTTGAATTTCCGAAATCTGACTCCGGAATCGTAATTAGCGACCCCAAAAACCTTAAAATCAGTTATGACTTCCAAAATTCGTCCATCAGAAAAATATGCCCCTCAAAGGGTTAAATGCTGCAATTTTAATTGTTCTTTTTAAACCATTTTTTATTCGTAAGTGAAATTGTTGATTTTTTTGTATAAATAACAGTTGAACAATTATTCATTTAGGATAAATTCGAGTAAGTTGAAAAGATATTTAGAAATTTTGAAAAAATTCAAATATAATTTTAAACATGAAAAGATTCCAAAAATTTATCAAAACAAAACATAGATTTTTGAAGATTTCAAAATAAAATTTTGAAGCTTTTTAAGGGTTTTGAAAAGTTTGAAGATAATAAAAACGTATTTCTTAAGATTCTTGGGAAAATTTTAAATAACTTTTTATTAACAAAAAATAATTTTAACATAATATTAAAAAGGATTTCAAAAGGCATCCACAATTGTCAAAAAATAATTTGGGACATTTTAAGTGATTCTTTTTTTTTTTAATTTTTAAAAGAATTTTAAAAACAATTAGAAATTTGATAACATTCCAAAGAATCTTTAACAAAATGTAGATTTCTTAATTTTTTGAATAAAAATGTTGAAGCTGTTTGAGGATTTTGAAAGGTTTCAAGATGATACAACAATTTTCAAAACAATGTTTGGTGTATCAATAACAATTGAACAATTATTAATTTTTAAGGACCTAAAATTAATCTAATTTTACTTCTATTTTAAAAAGTTGTCATAAAAAAATTTAATCTTTCAATTTTTAATGTTTCTAACTTAAAATTGCTTAAAAAGATATAATTTTGAAAATCTATAAATTTGTTGATTCATTCTATTATTTTTTTTTTAATCTTTGAATTGTATAATTTATAAAAGTTTAACAATGATTTATTAATCAAGCGTTTAAATTAAAAAAATTAGGCTTTAATTTTAAAAGTTTAAAATTCAAAACTGTTCCACTTTAAGTGTTTTGATTTGCAGTTCAGTTTTTATAATTTCAAATGAAACAAATTTTAGCTTCAAGAGTTCGAATCTTTTTTTTGTAATTCTAAAGAAGATTTTTTATTGAGATTGGGGTCCATAATATTTATTTGCTTTGTGTTCTGCAATTAATTTTAAATATATATTTATTTTAAAAAAATATATTTTTCATATATCGTCCTGGACTGACTCACTGGACTCGTCAGTAAGGCTATGTGAAACAGTCCTACCTTATACATTTTTAATGATCTAAATTCATTATAATATATATTTTCAACAACATCAAAATTAAATTTGTTTGTAAATTTAATAAATTTGGCAGTCAATAATATAGTGCATTTCTACCACAGATAGGGGTTTAAACTAAATATAATTGATATAAATTTTGATTTGATTTTTTTTTTAAACACAACAAATTTTTTAAATGTTATTTCGGCCTCGGGTAAGGGCCAAACCTTAAAGTAAAAGATCAATATTTACCAAGCTGAAAAGAAATTATGATTAGGTTAGTGAGTTGATTAGTGAACCAAAACAGGAATTTTAAACTTATCCTTGTATATTATTCTTGTTACAACTGCGCGAATTGAGACTTGCTTTGGACACTATATTATTGACTGCAAAATTTATTAAATTTGCAAACAAACTTAAAAGATGTGGTTTTGGAAAATATATATTATAATGAATTTAGATCTAATAAAATGTATAAGGTAGGACTGATTCACATAGCCTTACTGACGAGTCCAGTGAGTCAGTCCGGGACCAAACATGAAAAATCGAATTTTTATTTTATTTAAAAATAAATATATTTGTTTTAATTGATTGCAGAACACAAAGCAAATAAATATTATCGACCCTAATGCCAATAAAAAAATCTTCTTTACAATTATAATACTTGGGTTAATTAAAAACGATATCTATCGATAAAACAGCAAAGCTGTCATCTAACTTTTTTTCTAAACCTGAAAAAAACGAGAAATGACCAGGAATTCTTTTACTTGATTAAAACGGCCACCCCGAATTAAAAATAAAAAAATATTATATTATTAATCATTTTATTGCAATTATATTGATTTATTTTAATAAATATTCATAACTGAGGATTTACATATTTAAATCGTTCATAATTTTGACAAAAATTGTATAGAAATAACAATTATATATAATTTAGAACAATTACAAACTTTCAAATTCTAACAATTCTTTAATAAAAACACAAAATAAATTATAATAGAACATAAAATTTTAAATATCAGGATTGACACCCAGGAACCCGAACACCGATAAAAGGGTTCGAGGTGACAATCTTGTCAAAACAAGTTCCTGCGCACTTGTTTTGATTTGGTTCCACCGGAAGGCAGATACCGTGGGGAATCTATTTACCGGGTCGTACGACGATAGATTTCAGCGTTGCATTCGGGATCCCCCGGAGGGCTTTAACCCTTCGAGGGCACACCTATTTTTTCGAACGTAAAGATCACACTGGGTCAATTTGACCCAGACCACTTTTTGACAGCTTATATCTTCATAACTACTGAATCATTTGGTTTGAAAAAAATGCATGGACATACTTAAAGGTCTGATTAAGTAACCCATGTGTATTACATATGCTATTACAACTTTTAACATACCTATACAAATTCTCGAAAAAAATTGTTTTGCAAAAAAATGGACTTTTTTAAAAAAAATCATAACTTTTTTAATTTCAATAAATGTTGCTAAAAGTTTAGGAGAATACTCTCGAAATATGATAGCATAATAAAAAAATTAATCCTCTACTGTGTGTTTAAAAAAAGGTATTTATTTTGCATACTGATGGACGTTATATTAGAGGTGTAAAAAATAGTGTTTTTTTTTAATTTATAGGAATAGGAAACATATTTTAGGTCATGAAATGAAGAAAAAAAGTTATGAAAAGTAAAATTTATTTATTATTACAAGTTTAGTAATGTTCTGATGCATAATAAAGTACATTTATTCAGTACCACCACACTCGTTGCACATCCATATACGATGAGCATCGCACATAGCACCTTTGCAAGATGGACACTGCATCTTCGTTTTGCGATCAACTTTGTAGGAGCCACTTTTAAACAACTTAAAATTAAGTTTTAACACTTTTTTCACTTTGTAAACACTTTTATTTAATGAAACTCAAATACTAAATTTTTGCTTTTTTCGACGCTAACAGCACACATGGGTCACTTAGACCCTGTTCCGGCTTTGATAGCTTCTCAAATGCTACTGATGAGCGCGCGCCCTATAGAAACAGCTTTAGGCTATAGGTGGGAGCTCCAACTATAGCAGCAACGCGGTAGTATAGTCATTTTTTCGAATACCTGTATGCTACGTTCGTAGGAAAGATTAAGAACCTTGATCCTCGAGAAAGGACCGGAAGATAAGATAGAACCTCGATCCTCGAGAAAGGACCGTAGGAAAAGAGTAAGACCCTCGATCCTCGAGAAAGGACCGTAGGAATGTGGAAAAACCTCGATCCTCGAGAAAGGACCGTAGGAAAGTGGAAGAACCTCGATCCTCGAGAAAGGACCGTAGGAAAAGTTAGAACCTCGATCCTCGAGAAAGGACCGTAGGAAAGAGTAAGAACCTCGATCCTCGAGAAAGGACCGTAGGAAAAGAGAGAACCTCGATCCACGAGGAAGGACCGTAGGAAAAGAGAGAACCTCGATCATCGAGAAAGGACCATAGGGAAAGTTAGAACCTCGATCCTCGAGAAAGGACCGTAGGAAAATATAGAACCTTGATCCTCGAGAAAGGACCGTAGGAAAAGGTAGAACCTCGATCCTCGAGAAAGGACCGTAGGAAAAGATAGAACCTCGATAATCACTTTAGTAACAGTTCTTTATTAAATGTTCCACACACATTCAGTTTAGTCCACGAAGGACTCACATTCTAGCACTGTAACAATCACTCGGGTTACCATTCTTGATTAAATATCAAAAGTCATAATAGTTTAGTCCGCTATGGATTAACGTCCCACAGCGAAAAGATCGAAATAAGAATTTATTTCACCGGCGGGCAAAGTCTTTCGTAGTACATACGTCGAGAGAGATATCATGGCGACTCAATGGGCGGAGTTCGACTGAACTGCTGCGTAGTTCGGAAGGTGTGAGGGGCCGAGGTCCTCACCTTCATGCGAACCGATAGGAACTCAACTGCGAGCCTGTCCGCTAAAATCGAAAAAAAGAACTTATTCTCCCCCGGTGGACAATATCCTTCGTAATGCGTACGTCGTGCGCGATATTGCGAAAGCTCAACGGGCGAAGTTCGACCGCACTGCTGCGTAGTCCGGTTGGTGAGAGGAGCTCGGGTCTTCGCCGTTCTATGGACCGATTTCGACTGCCTGTTGCGTAGGGCGGAAGTTGAGTGGAGCTGAGGTCCTCACCTTCCTGCAGACCGATGCGAACTGAACTGCGAGCCTGTACCAGTGTTCCCAATTCGGCTCCCCAGCTGTACTGCGCATGCGTCGCATCAAAAATTTCATTGGCTGTATACGGCGCGCTTTTTTGAAGTTATTAAATGTATAAATCAAAATTTTATAACAATTCATCATTGTAGAATAAATTAAATTACTTTTTAGATCACAAAATGGTCTTTTAAAGTGAAAGGTAAATTAATGAATTGATTTTACTCTTAAAAAATAAATTATTGATTTTAAATTTTTAAAAAAGGAAGGCTTTTTGACCAATATAAATTCCAAATAATTCATAATATTTTTTAGTACTTAATAATAATTATATATTGCAAAAAATTGATTTGAAACATCTAATCATTTCAAATAAGCGCGCGATCAACATCCAGTGAGGCTGCTGGTGCGACGCATGCGCAGAGCGGTTGGGGAGCCTAATTGGGAGCACTGACCTGTACGCTGCCGCTCGCTGGGCGGACGGCGCTCGCACGGCGCGGCGGCTAGACTCCGTACTAGGGTAGTCTATATCGTCGCCACTAGTGGCGTCGCTGGTGCGCGGCAAATATTCAAATACTTAATATTGTCCATTGTCACGAATGGCCAAGAAAATAATTATATATTACAATACTATAAGATGTCGGCCAAAAAACCTAAAGTGTTTTTTAGCGGACGTCAGAATGCTGATCCAATTTTTTAATTTTACCACCATTCAGCTGCTAGTTTCCGTGACGATTTTAGAATGCTTAATTACTATTACGCTTATTAATACTAAAAAAAAAAATATTTCCGGTCAAATTTTGGAAACAGTTCCAAGTTTTTTATTATTTTATGCTTTTCTCCCAGGCATTGAAATGCAAAAGTCAGCTAAGAAAATCTACTACTACATACACCTACACGGTCGATGCATAGGGCTGGATTAGCTAATCAGAGTTAAAATGTCCATGGTGGAACGCATTACAATTTACTCATGATTAAAGCCCCGATTAAAGAATAATCATGATTACCTAACCATGTATTTAATCAGAGTTGGTGAAATCTGCCCTAAGTGCTGAAAATTCACCCATCCTCTTAAAATCTAATTTTTGCCTTTGACGAATTCATGACGACGCCATCTAACGCTCTGAGATTCGCCTGTTCGATAACTTGATTTATAAGTCGATTTTTTGGCAATATAATTAGATGTTAGCCTCATAGGGACTATGAGCGTTTTCTAGACGTCTCTTTACTCTAAGGAGTTCGTTTTTATCTTAAAACGGCATAACATTTTTAATGAGCTAGACCTATGACAAAAGTTGTTCAATTTTATGGCCTTTATTTCGGAAGAAAGCTCGCTTTTCTGTAGATTCCTAAACCAAAATGTTTTTACATTGTTTTATTAAGGTTTCAGAAACTTTTCTTTGGGCCTTTTCAAAGATTAATTCTGAGATTGATGAATCGATAACAGAGAGCTGTGACTCGAATCAATTTCGGCCAAGAAGCTATTATATGTATTTTCTTATTATTTTTACTCTTTTTAGCATAAGTCGAAAGAAATTTTTCCTTTCCTTTTTCAAAGTCTTCCGCAGGATTCAATTCTGTAGGAACATGATTCCATTTAGCTTCAGAAATACTCGACTGGATCAGCGAAACTCTATTAGCTACAAATGTAAGTCAGGTGAATAGAATCTTACTAAGCCAAGATAGTATTGTGGTCGAATCTGACCAACAATACATGTGTACAGTTGAAAGATTTATTTTTTCCGTGACTTGCTGTACTTTAAATAGAAGAAACGCGGCCCACAGCTTTAAGCGAGGAACACTGGCAGTTAGAATAGGAGCCGTTTTGGAGTTAGCTACTAAGAGTTGTTTTAACTAAATTATGTTGATCGACTTCTCTTAAACAAACATCTGCACCATACGCCTTCTAAGCCTAAGCTCTCGCATTAGTATTTGTTCTACTATTACAATAGGAGCTAACCATCCATGAGGATCAAAAAGCCTATCTATCAGCGATTAGAGATAAAACTATATGTTTCGTAGGAAGTCTGATTTTGAACACCAATGCAATCCTAGGACTTTTTTTGTTTCATTATCAGGTTCTTTAAATCTTAAAGTTTTATTTTAAGATGGAACATAATTTACTTTATTAGGCTAGAGTCGTTAGCAAACCATTTGCGCAGAGGAAATCCTCCTCTTTCGAGTACCTAGTAAGTTTTGAATACTATGATTAGATTTTAAACATTTGAAACACAGTTTATATTCACAAGCAATCTCCCTTCTTTCATCCACAGAATGTATCTTGCAAGTTTTTCATTGACTCAAATAGTGATTGCCTTTACAAAATAGACATAATTTTGTACATTTATCTAAAGTATTAGTACTGTGCATATGAGTAGAATCCCCACATTCAGAACCGGAAAAATTCGAATTATTACCACGCGAGTTTCTTTAAAAATTATCTTTAGACATTAGTAAAGCTTCGAGAGTACTAATTTTTTTATCTAAAAATTTTTGAAAATCTTTGTATTTAGGGTAAACGCTGTGATTTGCTAGATATTTCTTCCAGTCAGCGATTGAATTCTTGATCAATTGAACAATTTAGATTCTTAAGAGCTAGCGACGCTTTATTTGTGGTATCGCGTAAAGACTTAAAATCCTTTAAAGTGTCAATCGAAGTATTCGGAAAAGAAATCGAATGGAAATAATAATTGATCAAAGCTCTTTCATTATTATATGGAGCCTTCAGAGCATCCCAAGCTATCTGGGAATTCATCTCAGAGTGTGTTATATGTTTAATATTTTGTAAAGCTACACCTGTCAATTTCGTTTTTAAATAATACTATTTTTGTACTTTGGACAATCTGGCTTTTTTATCAATCACGGATTCACACAAATTTCGAAAATTAGGCCATTCTAGTTAATCACCAGAAAATGTACAAATCTCAGTATCAGATAGTTTCATACAGTATTCGTGATAAACCGTTTGAGAATTACTTAAATTGGAAACGTTAGCAGTCGTATTATTAACAGTTAAATTCGCGATGCTCTCTCGTGCTAATCTAAATATTATATCATTAAAAAAATCAAGTGCTTTGAAAAATTCCCTTTCAGCCTCAAAGAATTCTGAGTTTACAAAATAATCAAATTTTGACTTATATGGTTTAAGCGCTGTTACAAATTCAGTAATCTGAAAAGACTCAAAGAGAAAGAAAAACTAGTGCGTTAGGTACTAGTAGGACCTGTGCGGACCAAGAAGCATGGTAAGAGTTCATTGCACATGAAGAAATTGTCCAGTCCCTGACGTGGTTTTTTGTATCTTTCTGAACCCCACTTTATTATTCAAAATCATATATTACGTCAACGATGCGAAGAAGCTAGTACGCGGCGTACACGTCCCGGGGAACCGGATGGTGATTCCACCACCAGACTCAACCCATTCCGCTCCGCGCGGCGGGGCAGCACGCGTAGTTCTGCCTTGCGCTCTAACTAGTACCAACCTCCGGGTTGAGAACTGAAAGTTACTAGGTAGAAAATATGGCCGCCACAGGTTGCTGGTTGATTCAGGGCGGGGGGGGGGGGGGGGATATATTTTCATATTATAATTGTTAATTAACATGGCCAACGGCCATGCCACGCTGAAAAAACCAGTTCTCGTCAGATCACTGAAGTTAAGCAGCGTTGGGCGCGGTTAGTACTTGGATGGGTGACTTGGATGGGTGATGGGTGAAATGGCTTAATGGTATACAAATCAACACGGATCTTATTTTTTGTAGAATTCAGAATTCGTTCAGACTGCAGATTTTTTTTAACGAAAATGACTGTAAAGAACTTAGGGAAATCCTTCTCTTAAGATATTTCATTAAAGAACGATTATTTTGCATTTTATAAACAATTTTTGTTGTGATTTTGTTCTTGATCAGAAACCCGACAACTGAAATAGTTACATAATCAGTTAAAATAATTGAGTTACAATTTTTTTTAAACTTTGAAGTCAAAAAACGAATTGGTCTGTAAAACAGTTGAATATTTAACCCGAGAATATGCATTTTTCACCAAATAAGAATTTTGTAGGGAAATTTGTGACAAAGAATATTAATTTTCCACCAAAAAGACGAATTTTTATTAACCCTCGGAGAACACACTGGGTCAGTTAGACCCACAAAAAATGTTTCATCAAGAAATTTTCAAAGAAATTTCAAAGGTGGGCCGTCTCTTAGGCTCTGATAATATAGTTCGAGGTCCCAATTGTAGTTTCAAACGCTTGTTATAGTCTGCAGAGAAGTCAGTCATCGTTGAGAAGCGTTTGAAATCCGTGTTGGGCCAGCCTGACCCAGGTGTGTACCTAACGTTAATGTGACTCAGGAACAACACCTTAACCGGAAACAACTTGAGAAGAGAACAAGATGTGGGCTGTGTGGTTACCAAAAGGACAAGAAAACAAAAATGATGTGTTCATCTTCTTTGCAGCGAATGTGCGATGACCATCGTGCTTACATTTGTAACGATTGTGTCGGAGAATAATAATACGAAAATGGTTATAATTATCCTTATAATGCTGTAATTTTTTAAAATAAATATTAATACTTTTTCATAGAAAATATTCAAGTATTTTCTTTATTTACGTGGTGAAAGAAAAACTTTTTTATCGTTTTATATACGGCCAACGGCCATGCCACGCTGAAAAAACCAGTTCTCGTCAGATCACTGAAGTTAAGCAGCGTTGGGCGCGGTTAGTACTTGGATGGGTGACCATTCGAGAATACTGTGTGCTGTTGGCATATTATGGGTGTGGTGAGCCCAAACTTGTAGTTATTTATAACTACAAGAAAACTATCCACCTAGAAACACTACCCGAATCGGGTAGTGTCACGCCTAACCTGAAAGGGAAATGGCTTAATGGTATATATATATATATATATATATATATATATATATATACAAAAAATGCACCAACTTCAAAATTTCAAAAAAATTATCTTTTTTTAAATGTACAGTAAAGGACTATTTGTTTCATTATTCTGGAATACTTTGAGAGTTTCCATATACATTGTTAGCTTGAAATATTACAAATTAAATAAGTTACAATTTTTTTCGTAAAATTCAATTTAAAAAAAAATTCGTGTTTTTTTCACCTTGTTAAAGACATCAACTATAGTTTAATTTTGCATAAATTATTTCTATTGGCTCTTAAGTATACCTTAGAATGTTTTTAAGACAATTGATCTAGTCAAAAAAAGTATTGGGTCCGATTGACCCAGAGTGTTCTCCGTGATCGAAAAAATAGGTGTGTTCTCGGAGGGTTGAAAAAAAAGAAAATTTTTTCGACTTACGGTGGAGAAATTTAACCTTCAATTGTAAAAAGTTAATTTTCAATAAAAGAGTAAACGACTTTGGAACAAAAAAGTTTAATTTTCCACCAAAAAGATAAACATTATTCCAAAAAAAAGAGTTTTCAACCAAGTACTTCAATTTTCAAACACGAAACTACAATTTTCATCAAAACATTTAAAATAATTGATTTTCAATTTTTAAAAAAGCTTTCAAGCCAAAAAACGTATTTGTTTGTAGAACAGTTGAATGTTTAATTTGATAATATGCATCTTCCACCAAAGAAGAATTTTTCTGGGGAAATTTGAAACGAACAATATTAATTTTCTACCAAAAAAGACGAACTTTAAAAAAAAAGACAAATTTTTCAACTTACGGTGAAAAAATTAAACTTTCGGTCGTAAAAAATTAATTTTCAATAAAAGAAGAAACGAATTTTGAACAAAGTATTTTAATTTTCAACCAAAAAGATTTCAACAAAACATTTAAACTTTCAACGGAACAGATGAATTTTCAACTAAAGCTGCGATGAATCTACAACTGAAACAGTTTCATAATCAGTTAAGATAATTGATTTTCAATGTTTAAAAAAGCTTTCAAACCAAAAAACGAGTTCGTCTGTAGAACAGTTGAATTTTTAATCCGAGAATGTGCATCTTCCACCAAAGACAAATTTTTCTGGGGAAATTTGAAACGAAGAATATTAATTTTCTACCAAAAAAGAAAACATTCATGTCACATTTTTACATAGCTGTTACTAATGTGCATTATGCACAGCTTACAAAATCACATAGTAACGCCATTAAATTTCACATATATAATTCTGTAACAATATCGTTATAGTCCATGAGTGTAACCAAGTTACGGAGCAAGTGTACATTATACGCAACTTACAGAACTACATCGTGACGGCGTTACAATTCACTTGCGTAACACTGTAATGAAATTGTTAGAGTTCATATGCCTGTAACCAAGTTACAGAACAATTTACATTCTTCTTCTATAATAATTAAATCTCACTGCCATAGAATTGATACCATTTTTTATGGAATTGGTACATCATCATTCGATAAAAAAGTCACTCAACATTGTTAACTACAGGTATAGAACAAACGCGTCACTGAACATTAACATTCGTGGTAGTAGAGACTATGTTTATAGTCATAGAGAAAACTAATAGGAAAAAGTGAAGCCGAGGGTGCCTGATCGTACCAGGGGCCCTAGTGCAGCAGCCCTCCCCTCTCCTGTACTTTAGATGCGATCAAGGGAGTGGGGTTGCATTGCGAATTAGCATGATGGGGTCGGGTGAGGGGAGACGATGCGATGTGGCGCGCGCACGACGCGGCACAACGCGGAACGATAGTAGTGGGGGATGCGAGGTCGCGGACTCGACGACATTCTGGTGCTTTCGTGTCGAGTTGGGTTAGAACTAGATTTTTGAAACGGAAGAGTTTCCTATTATATTGCGTGGACGGGAAAGAATTCAAATAAGGCCAAGATTTACAAGACATGATATTAAAGGGACCCAATTAATTAGCAGGCCTCATATATTAATGGCCAGAGAAAATAAAAAATTGGCCAGTGAAAACAAATTGTGAAATTCTTTTGTTAGTAATTTATTTGCCATATTTCTATTTCTTTCTTCTTTAGTTCCTTACTCCTGACGATAAAAATGAAAGTGAAATATAGCTTGATTGAAAATTGAACTAGTTTGTTGAAAAGTTCTCTTTTTGACTTAAGAATATATCTGTCTTAGTTGAAAATTCATCTGTTTGGTTGAAAACGCGTTTCTAAAAATTGAAAATCAATTATTTTGACTAATTCGACGCCTCCATTCAATATGAGTCTATGTGCTTACAGCGCCGTGTATGAGACTATGCGCTGTGTATAAGAATAGGGAATAGTCTCATACAGAGCGCTGCTAGCACATAGACTCATATTAAATGGAGGCGTCGAATTGCGTAACTATTTCAGTTGTAGATTCATCGTAACTGTAGTTGAAAATTCATCTGTTTGCTTGAAAGTTTAACTCTTTTGTCGAAAATTGTATTTTCGTAATTGGAAATTGAAGTAGTTAGTTTAAATTTCTTTTTTGGGGATAATGATCCAGCTTTCTGGTTAAAAATTCAACCACTTTCTTCAAAAGTCGTTTTTTCTTTGATTGAAAATTAACTTTTTACAATTGAAAGTTTAATTTTCCCACCTTAGACTGAAAAATTTTTCGTTTTTTTTTTCATAAAAATGCATCTTTTTGGTACACTGAAAAAATTTTGGGCAAGCAGCTGTCTTCTTAATCGGATCGCAACGCCACCACGGCGGTTAGTAAAGCGGCGACACCACCTTTGAGTGAGCAATAGTGCCAAACCTGCGAGCAGATCCCTTTCCCGCTTTTTGGGAACGCTGCAGTCTCACAAAAGAGAAAGCAATAGAAATAGATTTTCGCAGACAAATTAAGCTACAGGTCGCAGTTGAGTTTTGTGACCATGTAAGCAATTAAGTACACCAGAAATCAATAATAGTCAATACCTGGACACAAATATAATAAAAATAACTTATTTAAAAGACATTTTATTGCTATAAAAAATGTTGTAAACAAATAGATATCTATCGAACTTTTACGAGATAAAATATTTTGTTGGTATGAAAAATAGTTTTAAAATACTTGAAAATGTTATTTGTAGTGAAAAAAGTGTATAAACATAAAAATTTATGATTTTTATTACCAAATTAAAAAAATAATTGTTTTATAGTCGTATCTTTTCACAGATGAAAACAATTTTTCACACAAGGTTGCTGCGAATGACTTTATGATTGTTTAGCCCCAAAGGTTTATTCTAAGTGAAAAATGTCAATTTTTATAACAAATTGTATAAACAATTGTGGCATATTCGTTAATTCTTACAGGGAAAAAGTTATATTGTTGTTTAAAAACATTCTGCTAATGACTTTGTGATG
The DNA here is from genome assembly GCA_932195095.1 of Andricus curvator. Lineage (NCBI taxonomy): Eukaryota > Metazoa > Arthropoda > Insecta > Hymenoptera > Cynipidae > Andricus > Andricus curvator. The sequence continues at coordinate 40,065 of CAKNYM010050356.1, forward strand.
TTACCTGCCTATTATATAAAATAGTTTCAATCTAATTTAACAATTAAAATTTTTATTAACAAGTTGTATAAACAATTGCGTGATAGTCGTGTATAAAAAATGATTTTTTTTCATAAAACTTGCTGCGACTGATTTTATGCTGCAAATTTTCTCAATTATTCTAATTGTTATTAATGAATTAAACAGATAGATAGTTGTTTATATAACTTGTTAACAACAATTAAAATTATCAGCTTAGAAAAAAACTTTTCGGTTGAATGACATCATAAAGCCATTCACAGCAATTTTTTGTGAAAAAAATCATTTTTATAATTTGTTAATAAAAATCCGTGTCTATAGGTTCACCGAAATTCGGTGAGCGTTTAAGAAATATTTTTGGCGTGCCCAGGAGAAACTGGAAAGGACACCAAATAGGTTCACCGAAATACGGTGAGCGATATACCAAATATTTTCGCTGTACTTCCATAAGAAGTCATCCGTCATGCTAACGCACTTGTAAAAGTAAAATGAACACCATGAAACGCGAATACGGAAAACCATTTGCCATGGAACAAACTCCGCGCGAAACTCGGCGTGTGGGGATGCCATTCTCCTGCCTAATGGGAGCATTACTGTCACGGCGTGCCTGAACGGGAGTTAAATAAAATTTTCATGAACGTCTCAGATCTTTGCAGGATCTTTGAGTAGAACATAGATAGGGATGTTCTGGACAAAAATGGAAATATTTCGTCGAGCTCTGTCAAAATAAAACTGGCTTAATGGTTTCTTTTTATACCTTTTTCACTAATTTCGTAACTAAATTGGCTTTCAAATACTTTTTTCAAAGTTACGTATCAGCGAATCTCTACATTAACTTTTTGGGTCAAAGCACTTGATTTAAACAAAATTTTCCAGCTCATCCGGTGTCGGTATTTTTATTCTCAGACAACTACATCATTTTTTTAAGGTCAAAAAATTGCATGGTTTTACGCAATTTTCAAAAAATTCTTACAATTTTTCAAAACAAGCTAACGAAACCAGATAAGCGGATCAATTTTGTTTGAATCAAGTACTTTTAGCGAAAAAAACACGTCCATTGACTGCACATTTATTTCTAATTCAAATTTAATTGATACAGTCGCTATACGAAAATGTCGTTTTTACCTTCTTTTCGGACTCTTTTTGAACGACTGCAGTTTAATTTTGTTGCTGTTAATTTTTACAAATCAAAAGTTTCTCCGTCATCACTTTTCTTAAATTTTAATGTCATTGAATTTTATTTGACCTTTATAAATTAGCCTTTATATTGCAGTAAAAAATAAGAATAACTCGAATAAAGCTGTGAACTTATGGATTTATTTGAATAAGCTTAATATCATCATTAAATGTTGTACAATAATTTGACAAATGAATTCTTGAGCACTGAAACTTAATTGTAGTTATTAAATGTTTCTGTATATTTTAAACAAGAAAAAAAACTTAGAGATGAGAAGAGTTTTATTCACAAACAGCATTGGTTTTTGATCATTTATTTTTATCCTTTTTTTTATTAAGAGAGATGATTTCCATTATAACTAAATGCAAAAATTTTCAGTCTTTCCAAGTCGAAAAATTCTTACAAGAAAGAGTACAAACAAACAAAAAGTTTACGAAAATTAAGCTGCAGTCGTTCAAAAAGAGTGTGAAAAGAAGGTAAAAACGACATTTTCGTATAGTGACTGTATCAATGAAATTTGAATTGAAAATAAATATGCAGTCAATGGACGTGTTTTTTTGCTAAAAGTACTTGATTCATACAAAATGTTCCCGCTTATCTGGTTTCGTTAGCTCGTTTTAAAAAATTGTAACAATTTTTTTAAAATTGCGTAAAACCATACCATTTTTTGACCTTAAAAGAATTATGTAGTTGTCTAAAAATAAAAATACCGACACCGGATAAGCGGGAAATTTTTGTTTAAATCAAGTGCTTTGACCCAAAAAATCAATATAGAGATTCGCTGATACGTAACATTAAAAAAAGTATTTGAAAGCCGCTTTAGTTACGAAATTAGTGAAAAAGGTCAAAAAAAACCTTGAAACAGTTTTATTTTGACAGAGCTCGACGAAATATTTCCATTTTTGTCCAAAACATCCCTATTTATGTTCTACTCAAAGATCTTGCAAAGATCTGAGACGTTCATGAAAATTTTATGTTGGGCCTACAGCTCTTCTAATTTGGCACACAGCGTGCCCAACAAGAGAGAGAATCCGCACCAAGCTGCGGGCGAGCAGCAGTCGACGCATTTGGTGTTGCAGCTCTATCACGTGAGCGAGCAGCTCGCCCAAAATTTTTTCATTGTAGAAAATTAATATTATTTGTTTTAAACTTCCCTAGAAAATTCATATTTGGTGGAAAATGCATATTCTCGGGTTAAAGCTTCAACTGTTTTACAAACGAATTCGTCTTTTGGCTTCAAAGCTTTTTTAAAAATTGAAAATGAATTATTTTAACTGATTTTGTAACTGTTCCAGCTGTAGATTCATCGTAACTGTAGTTGAAAGTTTATCTGTTTGGTTGAAAGCTTAAATGTTTTTTGAGAATTGTAGTTTCGTTATTTAAAAATGGAAGTACTTAGTTAAAAAATCTTTTTTTTTTTTGGTATAATGTTCATCTTTTCGGTTGAAAATTAAACTTTTTTGTTCAAAAGTCGTTTATTCTTTTATTGAAAATTAACTTTTTACAATTGAAGGTTTAATTTCTCCACCGTAAGTCGAAAAAATGTTCATTTTTTTTTTAAATAAAAATTCGTCTTTTTGGTGGAAAATTAATTTTCTTTGTCTCAAATTTCCCTACAAAATTCTTATTTGGTGGAAAATGCATATTCTTGGGTTAAACATTCAACTGTTTTAGAGACAAATTCGTTTTTTGGCTTCAAAGTTTAAAAAAAAATGGAAACTCAATTATTTTAACTGATTATGTAACTATTTCAGTTGTAGTTTTATTTATTTAAATTAATAACAAGTGATGTCACCCAACCTGAATCAACAGTGTGACATGTCAACTTCATGAGTTCATGTCTACATGTCTTTCACAGTTGAAACTGCGCTCCAGCAATCTGTGGCGGCCATATTTTCTACCTAGTAACTTTCACTTCTCTACCCGGAGGTTGGTACTAGTTAGAACGCAAGGCATACGCACGCGCGGTGCTGCGCCGCGCGGAGCGGCATGGGTTGAGTCTGGAATCACCAGGAAGGGTGCAGCGCGGCTTGACTCGGACCTCGGACCGCAACATAAAATTCAATAATGCATGCTTAAGGAGGTACGGTCGCGCATACTATCTGCAAAAAGTTAGTCCTAATTCCGTGTCGGAAAATAATACTGTTTGAGTGATATAAGTTTAAGTAACCCTTAAATGTATAATATGTAGCTTATTTACGTCGAAGAAAGTCAACATTCAATACGTTACCATTAATATATTAAAATTAACTTTACGTGATTAAAAATTAAAATTAACTTTGCGTGATTAAAAAACTCGTAAAGATACGGCTGAGACGAATCCAACGATGTTCTTTGTTTTTTGATAGGACGATTAGTTTTCTTTATAGCCACAGTATAATTGACTTTGTTGTTGCGGATGGAAGATTCGAATAGCTAGTAAAAGATACAAGGGTTATGAGGAGTTTTGAATGTAAAACGGAACCTCTTAGTCTCAAAAATGAACTTAGGTCAAGGATGGAGAAGAAAGAGAACCAAAAAAGACGAAACAAACGCGAATCATGATTGAGAAATTACAGAAACCGGAAGTGCAAATGGATTTTCATAATAGGATATACGAACGCATAGATAGGGCAACTTGGGAGGCTCTAATACGCAATTGATATAGAGGGCGAATGGACTATCCTGCGGGATATCATTGTTAGGAGTGGGACTTAAGTTTGCGGTGCTGCGCTTGTAGGAAGAATGTCTGGTGATGCGTAGTGGAATGATGAAATCCGCGTAGCCATTAACGAAAAGAAGCAAGCGTATCTTAGAAAGTTGAACGTTGCAGGTCTTAGCGATGATGAGAGAAATACACATGAAAATTATTATGGAGACAAAAATAGGAAAGTAAAAATACTAGTTAAAGAAAGTAAGGATAAAATCAAAGCGAAAGAAGATATGAAAGTGCACATCGATTTCGAAGGAAGCAAGAAACTGTTTTGGAAATGGCCGTTGATCGTTATGAGAGGAAGTAGTAGTACAGAGTTACCCGGCATAAAAAATAGCAAAGGTGCTTCTGAGGTTCGGAGTATAATTAAGAACTTAAAGAATTGTAAGGCAGCTGGTGTAGATAGTATTAACGCTGAAATACTTAAATACGGTGGCGAATACATACCTCACAGGCTGTGCGAGTTGATAAATGTATGCATCGAGATGGGAGAAGTTCCAGATGACTGGAAAAAAGCTATTATCGTCCCAATATACAAAGCAAAGGGAGGTAAAAGCAACTGCAATAATTACAGAGGTACCAGCTTAGTAAGTACCGTAAGCCAAATATATTCAAAAATACTTTTCCGTAGGGTAATGAAAATAACAGAAGAAGAGATATGGGAAGTCGAAGCAGTGTTATGGAACGAACTTGTTGTTTAAATAAACATATCGGGAACTCTAAATTAATCTAAAAATCTATCCCCCCCCTATCCCGCCTCGTACACTGAATTCCTTGATCCCCGAAAGTATAACGAGGCTAGAGCCGAGTTAGTCACGCTTACCTCGAAAGGGGATTTGGCCTAATGGTATAATAATTTAAAAAAAATTTAATTGTTCAGATTTCAAATCTATATGTGTATAGCTAAATTCAGAGTCGTAATTTATACCGACGTCAAACTAAAGCCGAAAGCAAAGTGACTAAGGCTCTATGCAACCTATATGCGCCGTCTTTTTCTCCTAATTTTTCGGCTTAGGGTTAAAAACTTCTTCTGAATCATTTTGATCCGCTAAGTTTGTCAAAATCAGTTTTAAACCTTTGTAATAATGTGCTTTAAGAAAAATAAGAAATTAGACAAATTAGTGCAAAAAATCAATAGTCTAGTTCAAACAGCTTTCCCACGTTATAAAGTACATCCTATAGTACGCATTTCGCATTGAAATATATTTGCAAATCGCCCATATAGTGTTTCACATATATAGTTTGTTAATATTTTGTTTTACAAAATTAATAATTAAAATTATTCTCACGCGAAAAGATTTTATTGAAGATCAAATTATGTATATGTCAATATTTCCAGGTTGGCACTAAAAATAAAAAATAAAAATTTTCACTTTAAACTGATGTTTAAATTTATTACTAATTGAAAGCTTTCTCATTTTATATGTTTCATTTTAAGGGCTTTAAATGTAACTAATATTTAAAAATAAATCATCCTTACTCGTGTTACGTTACGTCGTGTTACACATAGACTGACATTTTAAAAAAACGGACATTTCAATGCTTTGAAATGCGTACCAGTTGAATTTTTGGCTGAAAAGCAATTAAATCGTATTGACTTAATGGTATACTTACTTACATACTGACTGACATTGATTCTATTTAATATTTTGTCAACAGCACTAAATGGCAGTGACTCTGTTCGTTACTTGTTTCGTGAAAGGCATAGCATGGCATACAATTTGGGGTTTCTTCGAGTAGCATTGAATGGCATTAAATGGCATAACCGTAAAGGCATTACAAGAAAAGAACTGTAATGCTTTGAAGTTTATGCGGATTTAAAATGATTTTAACGAGAGGAGTTTTATACAGTAAAGCGTATCCAATGACATTTCGGACAAGAATGCAATTGTTACCATTTAAAGGCATTGAAATGTTCTTTTTTTAAATGCCAGTCTCCGCGCCCCAATCAACTCCTTCTTGCCGGGTCTTATGTTACATAATCTCGTTTATTCTAAAAAGATCCTCGTTTCATGTTAAGATCAGAAGGATCTTCAATTCTTTAATATGGGATGAGGGGAACAGTCAGTAACATATAATTGCCAAATTTATGAGACTAAGGTTACAAGAATTCTGAGAAATTAATGGTTTAAAGTGAAACTGGTACCATGGAGTTGGGGGTTGGTCAATCTTCCTCGTGACTCAATAGTACCTTAAACAAAAGTCTCGGTAAATTTAAACTCTTAAGGGAGAGATTGTGAAGAGTAAAAACTTAAAAGCGTACCTACTTATTGGTTGAATAGGTTGTGTTGAAACTGTCTCTAGGAGTAATCCAATATACAAAGAGTAGTACAATGAAAGACCAAACTGGTATTGATTTGAATTGATTCAGTATCCAATTGAACTTATCACTCTTTTCCAAAAAAGAACTGGGTTTGAAAATCAACTGAAGTAAAGAAGAGTTGGAAATAAGCTGAACTGTTCCAGCGTTAGATTCCTTGGTTTATATAGAGCCAGTTGTAACGTAGGGGTCGTACCGCTACGTCATAGAAGTCCTCGGTTTCACTATTGGTTAACAGAAATTTTGGTTGTTCTTCTAGCATTCCTCAGCTAGTCAATTTATGACTACTAGTTTTTGTTTGTACCGAGTGAAGATCTTGTTTTGACCTTCTATTGTAGCCTGAGAGTATCTGTGCTGACTGATACATTTGGTGGAACCGGTTGGCACGCTACAGATTAAAGACATGTATCTATTCTGCCTGATACAATTAATTACTCGTTTATTATCAGTCGCCCGACGTGACACTTGTAACAATTTCAAAATAGTAGCCTTTAAAATGAAATAAATTAGAATTCAAAGTCTCAAAGAGTATACAATGTCCGAACGTGAATCACTTAAAATTTGAATGTTTATTAACGTTAAAGCCATACAAAATTGAACAATTTTGATTTAGAGATTCAATTTAAAAAAATTCCACTACGAAGCATACATAGGGTGGCCGCTGGAAAGGGGAAACCGGGAAATGACTGGGAATTTTAGTAGATCAGCAAGAATCGGGAAAAGACAAAAAATTTATTTTTAGAAGAAAAATCTATCCAGTCACTTGAAATCTCATAAATTGCATAACCCATAATATAGTGCAATTTAAAATGAGTTTAATTTCAACTTTTTTCAAACTCAGGTTCAATTATCTTTTTAAATTATGAAATCATTTAGTTTACAATGCTTAATTCTAAAATCTTTTACTTTAAAATTTTTTATTTTAGGTCTTCATTTTTAAGCAGACATTTTCAATTTAAACAATTTTAGAAAACAGCTTTGAAGTCTTGAGCAATTAAAAATTAAAAGCGTTTGAAATTGAATTTTTTAAATAAAAAACGTTTTAAGTTGATCAACTGTAAATACAAATTAATAAATGATTTTTTTAATTGAACTGTGGTTCGAGAATTACAAATTGTTCAATAATTGGTTTTACAAGATAATTTTGAATCTATCCAAAATAAAACAATTTACAGATTTTAACGTTAAAAATGGAACAGTTTCAATTCGAAAGCCTTAGTAGTGAAACAAAATTGAAACATGCGCTTCAAATATTGTTTCAGACTAAAATATTACATTTTTAACCTAATCAATTCTAAATCCTTTAATTAAAGAACCATTTAAAATTTCAGAGTACTCATTAAACTTTGAGTGTTTACTTCTAACTTGTATTGTATTGTATTGTATATTTAATATCTCCCTTTTATGGGTTTGAGGGCCTCCGCTCCCGGTACACATGTTTACATTCCATCCATAATCTAATTTAACCACTGCTTATATTCTGATGTTTCGCCTTACTTAAAATAACAATAATATGAATGCTATTATTTCTTAAACTTCTGAAAATGAGCGATCTTCCAGGGCATCCGTTTCCTCTTACCATAAAATACATTTTCAACGATTTTTAAAATTTTTGATTTTTGCTAGTACTTTCCTTATTAGTATTAACCGTTTGGCTCTGCCCTGTTACCTTGCTTTCTCTTAGTTCTTCCATTTTCTTCATCCACATCATTCCCTGTTCATTACCATCCAAAATCCATCTCACACATTCATCCCCGCTCAACTGTCCATCTTCCTCTCCTGTATACCTCTCTAGTACATGTGCCCATGACTCGATTTCGTATCCACATACTTTACACAGATTTTCCTCTTCATCCATCCAATATCTACAAGCTCTCACTACTTCTCCCATTCTAAACCGTACCACTCTACTACATTTATCTTCCTTTTTTATTTTTTGCAAATATTCTGGTTCCGTCAACCCTTTGACCATCATATACCATCTATTGTACCTCGAGTCCATAATCTTTCTCCATCTCTCTTCTCCTTGTCTTACTAATAACTCTAACTCTATGTCCTGCCACTGCAGTATCCCTTCTCGTATATCAGAAACCCTCCTCATTTTTTCCTTCCTTCCTCCCATTTCGAATTTCCCAAATTGCCTCTCGTTTCCTTGTCCCGAATTCCGCCCCAGCATACTTGTGCTATTCTGCTCCCCTCTCCCGTTTTTAGCTTCTCTTCAAACCTCCAGGCTCTCTTAAATTGGTCTAGTTATCAATTTTTCCGTTCCTAATTCATCCCTTAACATGTATCCTGGGTAACTCCAACTAACCCCCATGACCCATCTCAGAAATCTCTCATGCATGCTTTCCACTTTCCTATGTTCCTGCCATCCCCATACCTCCACTCCATAACACAACACCGGCCAAACCAACGCATCAAACAACCAAACCCTCATCCTCCAATCGTCATTAAACCTTCTCTTTCCTATACCCCATACTTGGCCCATTACTTTACTCGCACATTCGATTCTTTTCCTCACCTGCACCTCGTTTCCCCCTCCTGCCTCAAACCAAAAACCTAGGTAACAGAACTCCTCCACAATTTCTACTGTTTGTCCGTTCATCTTCCAAGCGTAATAGATTTTGGTCTTTCTTCTTCTGTAGCACATCACCTTGGTCTTCCCCACGTTCACCGTCAAGTCTTTTGCTCCCACATACTCTTCGAAAATTCTAATAATTAGGTCCATCCCCTTCTCATCATCTGCTAAAAGAAATACATCGTCCGCGTTTGCTAGAGAGTATAGTTTGCTATTACCCAAAGCCCCCCAAAGTCCCCCTTTTCCTTTCTCCTTTAGCTTCTCCTGTAAGTCTGCCAGCAGCATATTAAAAAGTAGCGGACTCAACGGGCACTCTTGCCTTAGACCTTTTCCTGTCCAGAATACCCCTCCCTTTTTTCCCCTTTTTTCCCCTATCTTCACCCTAATCCTGGTTTCAGTAAAAATTTCCTTTATCCTCTCCACCAACCCTTCCTCTATTCCCCTCTCTTTTATTGCCTGCCATAGCACTTTTCTATTTACTGAGTCAAAAGCTGCTTTAAAATCTACGAACAAGGCGACTAATTTCCCTCTGTACTCCTCTACCTTCTTGCCCATCCCTTCCTTTTTGTAAGGCCATGTAAGCGTAACCTCAATTTTTTTTACATTTTTTTCAAAATCAACTTACGTTCACACGAAACGCGATATCAAGTTGAAAATTTGGGAAACTAAATATGAAGCACTAAGAAACGCGGGTCTGGACCTAAATTTTTATAAGTATATAAAAAAATTTTTTTATAACAAAATTTTTTGCTTTTTTCATAATTATAAAAATTTAGGACCAGACCGGCGTTTCTTAGTGCTTAATATTTAGTTTCCCAAATTTTTAACTCGATATCGCGTTTCGTGTGAACGTAAATTGAATTTGAAAAAAATGTTTAAAAAGATTGAGGTTACGCTCACATGGACTTTTAATGGTTCAATTTGTAATGTTTCTAACTTAAACTTTCCAAAATGATATAATTTTAAGCATTTAAAAATATATTTATTCATTCTTTAATGTAGAGCTTTGAAAATGACAGCGTGGCTTTGTATTTTTAACCAAAAATCTTTGAATTTGATATCTCGTCATACAAAAGATAGCTACCTACAGAAATCATTTGAGTACAAAATTCTTTCTTCAGTTGATAACTGTTTGGAAAAAGGTAAAGAGACCTTTTATTTTAGCTTTGATTAATAGTCAATCGATTTTGCCTTTTATTCATTACATTACAATACGTTACGATAATTTTTATTAAATTTCCAACGAATGAATTTTCATGCAACTTATGTTGCTTCACGTGGGAAGTAATTTTATAAGATGTCAAACTGACGTATAATAATAAACTGTCAGATGCACATGATGAAAAATGTCCCGAGACAAAAAACAGGCGGAGAGTGAGCCGAAACAGAAGCTCCAATGTAGAGGGACAGAACTCGTACTTTATTATGGTTAATTACTCACGAAAACTTCGATTATATTACTTAATAGGAGTTCGCGAGCGAGAGAAGTTAAAGGACAGGTCTCTGAGAATAAATAATACAACTGAATTATTTTAATGTTAACAAAATTGCTCAAAAAATCGAACTTGTCTATATTCAAATCATTTCTAAAATTGATATACAATCAATTTGAACTTGTCTACCGAAACTACGAGAGAAGTTCTCAATTTAACGTTTGGACGAAGACTCCATTTGCTTACAAAAGGTACGAAAGGCTCTCACTCATTGAAGGAATATGACTCAACGATAGCAGAATAAGGATAAAAGAAGAAATCGATAACACTTTAAAATCAGAATTCCATTAACATTTAAACATATGAAATTAAAGTCTAAAAGGAAAAGTCGATGTTAAATAAGTGAAATAAAAAACAATGTACTTAATAAAATATATCAGTCAATTCCGGACAACAGGATTCCCTCATTTTAATATTAATGTATATTACTGTCTAACACTATTGTAAGCCATATGCAAATATTTTAAGTTACAAAAAAGGCCTCTATAAATTATCAAAACTCTATGTATTTTACTTTTTTAAGTTGGTAGGTAGTAACTGCAAAAAGTTTATCTCAGGATTGATATTTTTCATATATTCAATAACAATTATTATTTACGAGCATATTTTTAGTAATTTGTATCATTAACTACTTCTTTTATCAAAGGTTTGTAATACTAGATAATTTTCAGAGCGTCCAGAAACTTTTTTTGGATTTATAAAATATGTCTGCGTACTAACTTCTGGATTAAACTTTATGGATCGAGTATGCATTAATTTCTGAACTGTCTCAAAGACAAGCCATTACATAATCCTTACAGGGCGTTTGGGTGTTAATTAGTATTTTAGTTCACAAATTTTCCATTCTCTAAGTAAAGAATCTTATTTTCAGGCCGATATTTGGTCTTTGGGTATTACAGCTATTGAATTAGCAAAGGGAGAACCTCCTAATAGTGAACTCCACCCAATGAGAGTTCTTTTCCTCATACCGAAAAATAACCCACCCCAGCTTACCGGAAATTATACAAAACAGTTCAAAGAATTCGTCGAGGCTTGTCTTAATAAAGATCCCGAAAACGTGAGTTCCGTTATTTTATTCAATTTAAAGGATTGTAAACTATATTTTTTATAAATCTCCATTTTCATCTACAATTTTATTCCCCTAATTCTCAGAGACCAACGGCAAAAGAGTTACTTAAGTTCCAGTTCATCAGAAAAGCGAAGAAGAATTCGTACTTGATCGACCTGATAGATAGGTACAAGAAATGGAAGTCTCAGCGCAGTGAGGAGTCCGAGACGGAGAGTGAGAATTCAGACTCGTAAGTATCACCCGTGCTTCATGCTCATTTTATTCTGTTGATTTACGTCAGAAACTATTAAACTAAAAATTTACATGAATCAACGGAAGAACATTTTTTTGTTCATACTTTTTGTTCACATTTTGAAATCTTGAGTTCAACTCTTTGCCAAACCTAGAAAAGTGTTCCTAAAATTTGGAAAAATCATGAAATCAAGAAAAAATCCTACTTTTTAAATCTAAAACAGGAGCACAAATCGAACAGTATTCATACAAAATATTTACTAATAGAGTTAAGACTTTCACGATGATCCATTATAATAAATTAAAATTAAAAATTCAAAGATTTTTCGGGTTTCAATCGTGTGCGAAACTATGAATGTTGCCGACGTTTCGTGAACATTGCAGTTCATTGCTTCAGGGGGCAATCTGGCCAATCACAGGCATCGTAGAGAATACATACCTAAGAACAACA
>CAKNYM010050356.1:52493-62837 GCA_932195095.1 Andricus curvator
TTGAAACCCGAAAAATCTTTGAATTTTTAATTTAAATTTATTAAAATATTTACTCGTGCAATATTAATTTTTTGAAGCCAAAAGTCAGAGATTCGTCATTAACCTTCATTTTTTATAAGATGCAACTTCAAATTCCTTTATATTCCATTTTATATCTAATTGTATCTGAAGTTGCACCTTATAAAAATATGAAGGTTAACAACGAATCTCGGAGTTTTGGCTCCGATTTAATCGTGCTCTTGATTTAGATCAAAAGAGTAGGATTTTTTTCTCGATTTTATGACTTTTCTAAATTTTTAGGAACACTTTTCTAAATTTTTAGGAACACTTTTCTAGATTCGACAAAGAGTTGAACTCAAAATTCCAAAATGTTCATTTTGCTAAAAAAAACTTTTAACTTTGAAACTATTAAAATAATTTCAACGTAGGCTGATTTGACGCAAAAATTTTCTAACCGTTCAAATGATTTTACTCATAAAGTCATAGATTTAGTTCCTGCACAGATATTCGTTTTTTAGGTGACGTATGAATTTTCAAAGGATCAAAGGAAATGTACCCAAACGTTCTATCGGTAGTGTATACGTTACATTGATAGACAGGTTTCAGACCAGGTCTGGTTCCTTATCAAGATGAAACGTTGTTTACATAAAAGAGATGAAATGTGTTTTTTAGTCAAATTAGAAAAACAATGTTCCTATATGGTTTTTCGTTTTGTAAAAAGACGCTTTCTCAAGATATTGAGACAAAGACCATAAAGATATAACTTAAAAATTGGTTATTTTAGTTCTCTCACATGTAAAAATGCATATTTTTCTAATTAATATAGGTTAATAGCTTTTTTTAAATAAAAGGAATATAAAAAATGATTTTTGTATATTTACGGCCAACGGCCATGCCACGGTGAAAAAACCAGTTCTCGTCAGATCACTGAAGTTAAGCAGCGTTGGGCGCGGTTATTACTTGGATGGGTGACCATTCGAGAATATTGCGTGCTGTTGGCATATTATGGGTGTGGTGAGCCCAAACTTGTAGTTATTTATAACTACAAGAAAACTATCCACCTAGAAACACTACCCGAATCGGTTAGTGTCACGCCTACCCTGAAAGGGAAATGGCTTAATGGTATACATACATACATACATACATACATACATACATACATACATACATACATACAGAAGTGCATCCTAGAGTGTAATATGAAAATTGTTACATTTTATTAGATTTTTGTTAGAGGCGGACAAGGACCATGTGGAAGCTATTGCATAACGAGGTTTAAAGGTTATGTATGTTTAATATAGTATGAATTCAGCCCGCGAAATTGTGTAAGTTTGAAAATAAGATTTTTGTAAAAATATGCATTTTACAGATTTTTTATGAAAATATTATATGCGAGATAAGCACTTATGTGGCTGTATAAAAATAAAATAAATCTAAAATTCCTTTTCCAAAAATTAGTTGAAGTTTTAGTCTTTGAGTTATTAAATATTTAAGCTGGACCAATCAGGAGCGCTGTATAAACAGTCGTGCCTACGTGAGCGGGAGTCCATCGTAGTGTAGTGACAGCTGTTCTCCCTTCGCTAACCCCACATCGGCGCTCGCTTCAATAACACTGCGTTCCGCTCACGCACGAACGTCTGCTTACACCGCGCTCCTGATTGGTCCAGCCTAATTATTTTATAACTCAAAGACTGATTTTTAGTAGAGGAATTTTCGATTTAATTTTTTAATTTATATACACCTATATAAGTCCGGACACTTAAGTCTGGGACACCCTCTGTGTGTGTGTATGTATGTATGTATGTATGTATATAAATATATATATTAAAAAAGGGTTAAACAACCACCGCAGGATCCCACTGGGAGCAGCTGCCATCTAAAAATGACACCGGCTCCCAGTAGAATCGCGGTAAATCACAAACATGGCCACGTATCAAGAACGTGATATGGGTGGCCACAGGGCACGACGAAATCACAACGACAGGCCTGCGAAACCCTAGTGTGTCTTGAGGGCACGAAGCGCGCCGAGGATGACAGCTTTCTGCATCCATCTCGCAAGTGCCTTGGCATATTTTTGGCACGCCAGTATAGCTTCAAGGTTACCAACCAGTGATAGTGTCGCACCTCCGAGAGCTCCGATCACAAGGACAACTACTTTAACCGAATATTTTGGGTAGGGTCGTTGCAGCTCCCTTTTAAGGTATTGATACCTCTCCTCCTTTTCCTTCTCCTTGCCAGTGATGTTGTAGTCATCCGGATTCGAGAATTCGATCACGAATATAGTTCGTTTCTCGAAGTCTTGGAGAACGATGTCAGGCCTCGAGTGCGCAACGGAGACGGCTGTCCGAAAATCGTAGTTTCGGCAAATTTGGTACTTCTAGTTTTGGACAATTGATTCTATCTCCTTAGGAGCGTTCGGTAAGGCAGGGTCGCGGCCATCACCGTCAGAGCGACAAAGATGGTAATAAAGCACTCTTAGGGCCGCATTATGTCTGTAGAGGTACGTCGTTCCTGCGTGAGTGGGACATACGGATAGTATGTGTTCTAAGTGCTCAGCGTGTGCATGACACGCTCTGCACCTATCGCTGGGAACTTCTTGACATAAAATGCGGTCACGGTATACTAAGGTGGAAATGACACCGTCCTGGCATGCGAAAATGAATCCCTCTGTACCTGAATGAAGCCTTGATGATCTGAGGAAAGCAAAAGTTTGCTCCTTCGAGAAGGACTGTTTTTCTACATTTCTGTGAAAGTTTCCGTGCATTTTCTTGTCAAGTAGCTGTTGGCAGAATTTTTCAACCTCTGCTTTCTTTACTTCGGCTTTTAGAAGTAAAGCATGTAGATGGAGTAATGCATTTTCCTCCCTTCTGATGTTAAAATTCAGGCCAAGGTTCTCGGCCCCCTGCTCCGTGGCTTTGTAAGGGAACACTCATTTGCCAATCATCTCGTGCTTTCTGTCTATTTTTAGGAGAGGATCTCTCCTAATTGGAGATTCAGAAGTCCGCGCTGCCTTGACGGCGTGAGATATATAATCGCGGTACAGACGAATTGATATGCAAGCTCTTATGCATATGCATGATCTTATGTGTGCCGATATCAAGGGCTGTAAGCTCGTTCTTCGTCCATTGAACCACCCCAAACGAGTAGAGTAGGACCGGGACGGTAAGCATGTTGGTCGCAGATACTTTGTTCAACGCCGACAGATTTGAAGACCAAATCTGTCAAAGAAGATGCTTGTATCTGCATTGGAGAGACTCCTTCACTGATGTTACGTCCTGAATGCAGCCTGGAGGCACGCGCAGGCATGCATAGGTCTCTTCAGTGTCAAGATGTCTAATAACACTTATATCCACAAGCTCAGGGTCTTTGGGAACAAGCATAGATCTTCAGGTTGTCCATATGAAATATATGAGTGACCTTATGCTCGCGATGATTAGTGTCGCCGCAGAGGTATCCAGGAGAATTTCGTAGTGCGAGAGATAGAGGCAGAAGTGTGATGCAAAAAAGCAGAGGGCTCATGGTAGCGCCCTGAAAGATGCCCCTCTATAAGGTGACGTTGTTCGTTGTCTCACGATAATTTCCAGATGAGATAGTAAATTTAGTTTTCCCAAGGGGCATCAATCTGTCTATGCATCTTACTATGTATGGATATGTATTTTGTCAACAATATGCTGCTTGACTGTCAGCAGCTTTGACTTGTTCAGTGTGTGATTGTAGGTCCACTGTCTACCAGATATTATTTAGTCAATCACACTCTGCACACGGGACGCATTCTGTCTTGCCCATTAAATCTTGGTGTTCAGTAGATGCAAGCGTCTTTTGGTCTTTTGATCCATCGTCGGTTTGAGCCTTAGCGTTCGCAGATGATAAGGTTGTTATGGCAGAATCAATCAAAGACTTGCAAAGAATGTTGAGTAAACTGAATACAAGCATGAAGAACATTGGCCTAAAAATTAACGGAAATAACCCAAAAATTATTTTTTTTTGAAGGAAATAGTGAGAAAATAATATGCGACATTGTCCTAAACGATGAGAGAATAGATCAAGTTGATAAGTTCGTATATCTTGGTAGCCTATTCACAAATGACGGAAAGATAGATGGAGAGTTAGATAGGTGTACAAGCGAAGGTAAGGAGGTTTTCGATAAAGCAGGACCAATTATCGGAAGTAAAAATATATCAAGTAAAGCTAAAAGGGTAATACATAACTCTATATTTATACAGACTATGCTATATGGTAGCGAGACCTGGGCCTACCAAGAAAAGGATAAGTGTAAAATTAAAGCGATCAACATGCAATTTCTGCGCATGATGTGCGGTAAAACGCTGATGGACAAAGTGAGTAATGAGGTAATCCTCAAAGATTGTGGTGTAGAGAAAACACTAGTTAGCATGTGTGAGAGAAATTCTTTAAGATGGTTTGGGCATGTTGAGAGAATGAAAGACGAACGACTGACGAAAACGTGTATCAAGGTAAAGTAAAT
The DNA here is from genome assembly GCA_932195095.1 of Andricus curvator. Taxonomy (NCBI): domain Eukaryota; kingdom Metazoa; phylum Arthropoda; class Insecta; order Hymenoptera; family Cynipidae; genus Andricus; species Andricus curvator. The sequence continues at coordinate 56,977 of CAKNYM010050356.1, forward strand.
GGCAGTGTGGCCAGAAGCAGACCGCGGAAAGGATGGTTAGTATGTGTTAATGAGACCCTAATTCGAAGAGATATACGAAGCCATAGAAACACAAGAGCTTGCATGAGAAAATGCATGGATGTGAAGGAAGTTAGAGAGGCATGCCAGGACAGAAAAGTGTAGCGAAAAATAGTGTATGAAAAGAGTGTCATTGCAATGAATGACACGTGAAACAAAAGACCTTGGATACTCAATGGCCCGAGTGGGGGGCTTCACATGATGACATTGTGAGGCTCTTCGTTTGGGGTGATCGCTAGAGAGATTGATCAGCAAAATGGGTCGGAGCAGTGTTGCGGAATAGACTTATGCTTTAAATAAATAACACGGGAATTTTAGATGAGTCTAAAAATCTATACCCACTCCCCCACATTACTCTCTTCCTTACTGAGTGAGTCACGCTTACCCCGAAAGGGAAATGGCTTAATGGTATGATAATACTAGAATACTAGAATAAGTTAATTAAAAAACTAATCTCCAACAAAGTAGTTGAATTCTCAACCAGAGAGATAGATCTTCAAATAATAAAATGAATTTTTAACAAAGAAGTTCAGTTTTCAATCAAGTAATTAAATGTTCAATCGAGAAGATTAATTTTCTATAAAACAAGACGAACTTAAATAAAATACATCAATTTTAAAACAAATTTTCGAAGTTTTCACCAAAAATAGAATAATTAAATTTTCAGTTAAAGAAATTATTTGAATAAACGAATCTTCAACAGAATAGTTGAATTTTCAACCAGAGAATCGGATCTTCAATTAATAAAATGAATTTTTAACAAAGAAGTTCAATTTTCAACCAAGTCATTAAATTTTCAATCCAGAAGATTAACTTTCTAAAAAAAAAAAAAAAAAAAAAAAAGAATAAATAAAGTTTGAATTTAAAAAAAAAATTTAAATAAAACGAGTTTTTAACAAAATAATCACTGGAGGATTGTATTGACCCTTAAAAATAAATGTTGTAGAAATTGTTGATATAAGTTGTTGGCTTTACGGTCAGGTGAATTGAAACCAATTAAGTTTTTTCAAACGTTTCGGCAGACAATTGTGGCCCTCATCAGTAGTAGTAGTAGTATACCATTAAGCCATTTCCCTTTCAGGGTAGGCGTGACACTACCCGATTCGGGTAGTGTTTCTAGGTGGATAGTTTTTTTGTAGTTATAAATAACTACAAGTGTGGGCTCACCACACCCATACAGTGATTTTTATTAAATCTGTGAAAAGTACATAATGTATTGTAGGTACGGATTTTTACAATTGGAAGTGTTATTCTTTGCTTAATATCTCAGTTGTGAAATTATACAATTTATTTAATTAAAAATTTTAATTTCATTTAATTTGATTAATTAATAAATAATTATTGACAAATCTTGCAGTATTCTTAAAACATTATTTTATTTCAACGAAGTACAATTGATGAAAAAAATGACAATGTAGTAGACAAAATGTTTCTGACAAATGAAAAAAAAACAATTTTTAAAGTTAATAATGTTAAGTAGTGAGTTTTTCTGTTATTATGAGGAATTATATCTGTGAAAGTAAACTTTTGTTCCCTTGAAAATATCACTGTAGTAGTACCAATACGAAATTGTAAAAAACCTTGTAGTTCAGTAATTATTCAAATATTCTTTAGAAAAAAATTTCTTTTTCTTATCGAGGAAAAAGTGATGCAAATTTTTTTAATACACAGTAGTAAGAAAACCAGTTGTCAAGAAAAATTGCATTTAAACAATTATTTATTGATACAATTTTTCTCCTTTATTTCCTGTATACAAATTTTCGTCTGAAAAAGTTTAATGTTTCTGAAATTTTTTCATTTTTAAAAAAATTCTATAATTTTTTTTTTTTTTTAAATAAACTGACTTCTCTGTTACCATTTGAAATTGTCTACGTGAAAGTGGAATCATTTCAACAATCACAATGTAGTGACGAATAAATTTTCCAAAAAACATTGTAGCATAAGTATTCGTGAAAATATGCAATAATCTGCGATTATCAAACACATTTTTCAGTTAAATAAAGAGTTCTTCGATTGCACTGTTTTCTGACCTATTTTTAAAAATTTGTTTAAAAATTTGTGAAGAAATTTTTATTCTACCACATTGTCATTATTTTTTTTTTCATCAATTGCACTTAGTTGAAATTAAATAATGTTTTAAAAATATTACAAGATTTATCAATATTTATTAATAAAATTAAATTAAATTAAAATTTTAAATTAAATAATTTTTATAATTTTAGAACTGAGATATTAACCAAAGAACAACACTTCCATTTGTAAAACTGCGTACTTACAAGACATTATATACTTTTCACAGATTTAATAAAACTCACTGATAAGGGCTACCATTCTGTGCCGAAACGTCTGAAACAACTTACATCAATTATTTCTACAAAATTTAACAAAATAGTTTAATATTTAACCAGACAGATGGATATTCAAATAATAAAATGAATTTTTAAAAAGGAAGTACAACTTTCAACGAAGTAATTGAATTTTCAATCCAAAAGATTAATTTTCTACCAAAACAGACGAACTTGCAATAAAATACATACATTTTCAACCAAATTCTGGATTTTTTTACCAAAAATAGAATAATTGAATTTGCAGTTCAAAAAATTAATTTAAAAAAAAACGAATTTTCAACAAGATAGTTTAATTTTGAACAAGAGAAATTTGCATAGAATTCTAGAAAAAAAGTCATCGGAAAGATATTCTTAGTTAATTTTGTAAAAAATTAAGCCTTTTCATTGAAAAATAGCCAAACTCTGAATTCTGTTATGGAAATTGCTTAAATAATTAATAATTATTTTAAATTTGCAAAGTATCGTAGAAACAAGATATTGGAAATACGTTCTTGGTAATTCCGTAAACAAATTAAGCCTATTCGTTGAAAAATAGTCAAAAGCCTATTCGCTGAACAATAGCCAAAAGTCTATTTGTTTAAAAAAGTCCAAACTCTGAATTTGTTGATGAAAATTGTTTAAATAATCAATTATCATTACATTTGCAAAATATCGCAGGAAATAGTCATCGAAAATTTAAAAATATGCAAGCTCTGAATTTGTTTATGCAAATTTTTTAAATAATTAGTAGTTCCTGGGAATTTGCGAACCACCATATAAAAGAGTCATCGCAAAGATATTCTTAGTTAATTATTTAGCCAAACTCTGCATTTGTTTATTAAAATTGTTTAAATAATTAATAATTCTTGAAAATTTGCAAAGCATCATACAAAAGAGTCATCGAAAAGTTATTCTTAGTTAATTCTGTAAAAAAATTGAGCCTATTCGTTGAAAAATAGCCAAAAGCCTATTCGCTGAACAATAACCAAAAGTCTATTTGTTGAAAAAAGGCCAAGCTCTGAATTTTTGTATGAAAATTTTTTTAATAATGAATAATTATTAAATTTGCAAAATATCACAAGAAAGAGTCATCGAAAAGTTAAAAATATGCAAACTCTGAATTTTCTAATGAAAATTGTTTGAATAATTAATAATTTTTAGGAATTTACCAAGCATCATAGAAAAAAGTCATCGGAAAGATATTCTTAGTGGACTCCGTTTTCTCTAAAGATATATGAGCCAAGGATGAACACATTTTTTAATTTTTATAAACTTCTTAAAATTACAAAAATAATTATAATTTTAATGTTTTCCAACCAAAAATAGCACAGGATGAATTCATATGTTTAATTGTTTAAGATTGCAATAATAGTTACAATTAGAAGGACGTCATATTCTTTGAAAATGTAACAAAATAAAAATAAAATGAATTTCGAAATATTCCTAATTTTCAATTATTTATAATTATAATAAAAAAAGCAACTTGTAGTTGAAATTGTAAACTTTTTTTTTTAATTTGCTTTAGAGCTATCTAAGCTTTGAAAATTTTTTTAAAAGGAGCACAGGATGAATTCATTGATATTTTGTAAGATTAAATAAATTTTGCAAAAAAACAAAAATGACGCAACACATGCAAAGTAGAACTGGGAACGTCGCTCTATGTAAAGCTGGTAACGCCGAACAGCGGCTACCTACCTCCTTTCAAATATCGGAATAGAATATTTAAATTTTCAGTTACAAAAATTAATTTAAGAGGAAAAACGAATTTTAAGAAAATAGTTGAATTTTCAACCAGAGAGATCGATCTTCAAAAACTAAAATTCATTTTTAACAAAGAATTTCAATTTTCAAACAAATAATGGAATTTTCAATCAAAAAGATTAATTTTCTACCAGAAAAAAAAACTAATTACATTTTCAGTTACGAAAATTAATTTAAACGAAAAAACGAACTTTCAAGAAAATAGTTGAATTTTCAACCAGAGAGATGGATGTTCAAATAATACAATTAATGTTAAACAATGAATTTCAATTTTCAACCAAGTAATTGATGTTTAAATCCAGAAGATTATTTTTCTACCGAAAAAGACGAAATAACAATAAAATACATCAATTTTCAACCAATTTATTGAAGTTTCAACTAAAAAAAATCAACAATTTTCAACAAAACGGTTCAATTTACAACCAGAGAAATTAATCTTCAAATAATAATATGAATTTTTAACAAAGAGGTTTATGGCTTCCGTTTTCTGTACCGAATGGTAAAGTACGCGTTTTTGTTCTGTGCTACCTTTTTTGGTTTTAGAGACGGGCGTGGAGATGTGATTGAGGTGAAAGTTGGTCAGGTATGTAAGTGAGTGTGGTGAAGGGGTTGTGTGGTAGTGTGGGGTATTGTTTTGTAAGGTTGAAAGGGTTAGAAGGAAAGTTGAAAGTGCTAATTTGGAGGTTAGTTGCAGATCGGTAAGGCAGGCCATCATGTATGTGATGAGGAGCCCAGTGGGGTCCGGAGGAGGGCAGCAGCGGGTAGACAACACCGGTGCTGATGAGCTCACGGTGGCCGGCGAAACAGGGAGGGGTAAGGGTGATGCCGGAGATAGTACCGATGATGGTGAGGTTCAGCTTACTACACCAGGGAACTTGGGGTGGGGAGAGAAGGAAGGGGGACTAGCTGACAGGAGGACTCGAGGTATAGGCCGTCAAATCGGGAACTTGCCTACTAGATCCAGATCTAGTGGTTTAGGATCGAGACAACTTTTTGATAAATGGAGGCAGGGGGGAGGGTTCACGGTAAAAGTGATGAGGGGGATAAGACGGAAGACAGTAAAAGATCAAGAGAAGAAGAGGGGAATGATCAGGGAGATGATAAGTTGCGGAAAAAGTTTTAAAAAAAGTCTCCACCGGAGTGGAATAAGGCAAAAGGGAAAGTCGATCTAGAGAGTCTGGAAAATCTCATTACGGGGTTCAGAGATGAAACGAACCGAATTCTGAATGGCTTGCAAAGGCGAGTGGATGAGGTTTGGGAGGAAATGAGGAAAGTTACATAGAAGTGGGAAGAATGCGATCTGGTGTGGCGGCAAGAAAAAGATTAGGTTTGGAAGCAGTTGGAGGATATCGAGAAAAAGCAAAAGATGAGTGAGACGGAGAGAAAATCTGATATGGAGAAGTTGGAAGAAAGAGTAAGAAAGCTAGAATGTAAGTCTCAGGATATAAAGAAAGGGGATAAAGGGGTAAGAGAAGGGAAGAGAATAAAAGAAGTGAATGAGAACGTGATCCTAGAAAATGTGAGATTGAAATAAAGATTGAGAGAGTTAGAAAGGAAAATGGAAGTAGAAGGGAAGAGGAAACGAAGTAGAAATATAGTGATTAGAGGAATGAAAGTAGATAGTGAATCAGGAAGAGAAGAAGTGGAAAAGTTGATGGGGAACATTGGGGCGAAAGTGTACGTGGAAGGGGTAAATCGAGTGGGAAGGAAGAATGA
>CAKNYM010050356.1:62937-83858 GCA_932195095.1 Andricus curvator
TATATATATATATATATATAGTGGAAGTGAGAAAGGAGGAAGAAAAAGTTGATATCTTGAGAAAGAAGAAAGCTTTAAAGGGGAGGGAAGAAAGGATAGAGGAGGATATGACGTGGAATGAAAGAAGAAAAAAGTGGATGATGAAACAAAGAGCATGGAGTGACAGAGTGAAAGGAAACACGGTATGGATAGGGAAAGACAGGATGTGGATAAATGGGAATGTGTGGATATGGAAGATAAGAAAGGAAAATTGAGTGAAGTGTGTAGGGAGAGTCCATTGCGATGAGGGGAAGAAGCGGAGACTAGGGATATAAGGGAGGAGTTAATGGAGACAGTAAAGGGTGAAAGGAAAGAAGGAGGAGAAGGCGGAGCGACGGGGCTTCCACAAAAGTAGGGAGGGGACTTAATAACGAAAGAAGGGAGAAAGGAAGAAAGAAGTCAGAGTAGCTAATGAATAAAGATGAAGGATTCTGGGAAGAGCTGAAGAAATGGGATGTAGTGATCTTGAGTGAAACTTGGGTAGATGAGAAGGATTGGAGGATAGTGAAGAGGAAGTTACCCAAGGGATATATGTGGCAGATGCAAGAGGCAAAAAAAGAGAAGGTAAAGGGAAGAAAGAAAGGAGGTATGGTGTCAGGAGTGAGGAATGAATTTTTGGAAGAAAAGAGAATAGAATTGGGATTTGAGGAAACGGATGGAATAATGACGAGAATGGTGAAGATAGGAAGAAGAAAGGTGAGGATAGTTTGCGTTTGCAGGAGAAGGGGAGAAGAAGAAGGTTGGAGTGTGATTAGGAAATGGATGGCTAAAAATGATGACGATTTGGTGTTGATAGGAGGTGATCTGAATGCGTGGACGGGGGAACATGGAGGGGAAGTATGGGATGAAGAGAGTAAGACTTTCAGGATAAAATCGAAACACAAACAGGTGGACCAGAAGGGTAGGACTCTGTTGGAAATTCTGGGAGAAACAGGATGGTTCATTTGTAATGGGAACTCGGAAGGGGATGAGGAAGGTGAGATAACGTTTGCAGGCAAAGGGGAAACAGTAATAGACTACATTTTGGCACAGGAAAGGATAAGGAGGCTATTGGAAAAAATGAAAGTAGGGAACGAAATAGGGTCAGAAGACTTCCCGGTCATTGCAACGTTGAAATGCAGGAGTTGGAGAAGAGAGGGAAGGAAGAAGGAGGGGCCGACAGGGAAGAAAGCTTATGGGCAAATGGGGAGTGAATAAGCTAAGAGAATATGCGCAAGGAATGGAAGAAGCGAATGTGGTGATTGAAGATGCGGGAGGTGTGTATGCGATGTTGTGTAAGATGAGGGGAAGGCTAGAGAAGATAGTGGAAGAAATTAGGCCAACTGAGGAAAAAAGAAGGGGGAAGAGAGGATTGTGGGATGTGGAATGGGTAGAGAGTAAAGAGCGTATGATGTTATCGTTAAAGAATTGGAGAAGAGGAGAGATAGACAGAAAGGAGTATAATAAAAGAAAAAGAGAACACAAGAAATTACTGGATGTAAAACGACAGGAGGAGAAGGCGATGGAAAGAAATCAATGAAGAGATAAGTATGGTTGAATGGACGGTATATTTCAAGAAATTGCTAGGAGGGTGAATATCAAGATGAGGGGTGAAGGTAGAACGATCAAGGAGGGAGGCATGCAAGGTGGGAATGAGGTGACCAGAGAGGAGGTGAATCAAGCAATTGAGAAGTTAAAAAGAAACAAGACGACAAGATAGGATGGGATGGAGATCGAATCGTTGAAATTTGGCGGAAGACGGGTTAGAGAAGAGATTTGGGAAGTATGTAATAGAGTATGGAGAGGGGAAGGATGGCCGAGGGAGTGGAGAACAGGTCTGGTAGTTCCTTTATTAAAGAAAGGAGGGGGTAGAAAAGTGGAAGATTATAGAGGAATCACTCTCATGTCAGTAACGTATAAAATTTACGCCGAGGTGCTTAGGAAGAGATTAGAAGAACAGGTAGAAGAGAAAGGAAGTATTCCACACAATCAAACAGGATTCAGGAAGGGGATGGGGATAGTGGATAACATTTTCGTTCTGAATTATCTAGTCAACAGGAACCTGGGACAGAAAAAAGGAAAACGGGTCGCACTTTCGACTCGGTGAATAGGAAAGTTTTGTGGAAGGTAATGAAAGAAAGGGACGTGGACGAAGAGCTGATTGAGAGGATAAAAGAGGTCTTTACGGAGACGAAGATAAGGGTGAAGATCGGGGAACAGAAAGGAGAGGAGTTCGGGACAGGGAGGGGTCTCAGGCAAGGGTGCCCGCTAAGCTCGTTGTTGTTTAGCATATTGTTAGCAGACCTAGAAGAGAAAATGGAAAAGAAATGTAAAGGGGGTACAGTTCTACGAAATACGAGAATATACTCGTTAGCGTATGCGGACGATATGGTGCTTCTGGCAGAGAATGAAAGTGGAATGAATTTGCTAATGAAAGGATTCGAAGAGTATGTGCGAGAGAAAGACCTGACAAATAATGTGACGAAGACAAAAATAGTATGTTTGAGGAAGAGAAAGAATGAAGTAAAGCATGGATGGAAGATAAATGGGGAAATGGTGGAAATGGTAGACGAATTTTGTTATTTAGGATTCTGGTTCGAAGCGGGAGGTGGAAATGATCTGCAGGTGAAAAAAAGGATGGAAAGTGCGAGTAAAGTGATGGGTCAAGTGTGGGGGATTGGAAAGCGAAGATTCAAAGAGGACTGGAAGATGAGAGTATGGCTGTTTGATTCACTGGTATGGTCAGTGATGTGTTATGGAGTGGAGATTTGGGGGTGAAAGGAGTACAAAAAGGTAAAAAAAATGCAAGAGAGATGTCAGAGATGGGTTATGGGAGTCAGCTGGAACTGCCCAGGTTATATGTTTAGAAAAGAAACATGGAGAGAGAACATGGTGATAAGGTAGAGGAAAAGTTTCTGGAATTTCGAAGAGAAACTTAAGAGTGCTAAGGGTAGCAAAGTTGCACAAGCATGCCTGCAGTAAATACTAAATAGAGAGAGGAGGGGTAACACGGGACATTCAAGATGGGAGGAGGAGAGATGGCAAGTTAGAAGGGAATGGAGAATGTGTGACGAGAGGAGGGAGTGGCAGGAAGTAGAAGGAGAAATGAACAAGGAGCAGGGAGAGAAGAGGTGGGAAAAGATTATGGAGTCAAAATACAATGAATGGTATAGATGGTCAAGATGAAAGAGGTCCCAGAATATTTAGGGAAATTGAAAAAGGAGTGCAGGTGGTCCAGGATGGTATGTTTCAGAATGGAAGAAGGCATGAATGAGTGTAAATATTGGTTAAGTGAATAAATGAAAGTGTGTGGGGTATGTGGTTATGAAAGGGAATCGCGGGAGCACGTGTTGGTGAGATTTACAGGGGAAGAGGAAGGGGAAAGGGCGTGGTAGACAGAGTTTGGTGGATACTGAGCAGTTCTGGACAAGGGGAAAAGTGGATGAAGAGTCTAGAAGAGAAAAGGGAAGAGAGAATGCATGGGGGAGGAAAAAACGAAAATTAGTGTTGCGTTAGAAAAAGAAAGCGAAGCGATTAAAGGTTAAGTTAGGTTAAGTTAGGCATAAGGCATAGTGGTTAAGTGAAATTGTAAAAAATGTAAAGCGAACGGAGCCCTGAAACCCGTAAAAGGGAGAGTAAGAAAATACAATACAATACAAAGAGGTTCAATTTTCAACCAAGTAATTGAATTTTCAATCCAGAAGATTAATTTTCTACCAAAAAAGGCGAAGTTACAATAAAATACATAAATTTTCAATCAATTTGTTGAAGTTTCAACCAATAATATAATAGTTAAATTTTCAGTTAGAAAAATTAATTTTAAATAAAAGACGACTTTTCAACAAAATAGTTGAATTTTCAACCTGAGGGGGATGGATCTTCAAATAATAAAATTAATTTTAAACAGTGAATTTCAATTTGCAACCAAGCAATTGAATTTTCAATTCAAAAGATTAATTTTTTACCAAAAAAGACGAACTTACAATAAAATACATAAATTTTCAACAAAAAAGGATAATTAAATTTTCAGTTAAAAAATTTAATTTAAAAGAAACGAATTTTCAACAAAATAGTTGAATTTTCAACCAGAGAGATGGATCTTCAAATCATAAAATTAATTTTAAGCAATGAATTTCAATTTTCAACCAAGTAATTGAATTTTCAATCCAGAAGATTAATTTTTTACTAAAAAAGACGAACTTACAATAAAATACATAAATTTTTAACCAAATTGTTGAATTTTTAACAAAAAATAGAATAATTAAATTTTCAATTAAAAAAATTAATTTGAAGAAAAAACGAATTTTCAACCATAGAGATGGATCTTTAAATAGTAAAATAATATTTTAACAAAGAAGTACATCTTTCAACCAAATAATTGAATTTTCAATAAAGAAGATTAATTTTCTACCCAAAAAAAAGAACTTACAATAAAATACATTAATTTTCAACCAAATTCTTGAAATTTCTACCAAAAATAAAATAATAAAATTTTCAGTTAAAAAAATTAATTTATAGTAAAAAAGAATTTTCAAGAAATAAGTTCAATTTTCAAACAAGTAATTGAATTTTTAATCAATATAATTAATTATCTATCAAAAAAGACGAAATCACAAATAAAATACATAAATTTCAACCAAATTGTTGAATTTCGAGCCAGAAATAGAATAATTAATTTCTTTATTAACATTTAAAAGAAATCTATTTTATCATGAATAATTTTTTTGCAAAATGAGCAAGAAAAAGATTCACAAATAAAAATTTATTAAGTCTAATATAATGATTGTTCTATAGAAAAAGAATTCTTTCTATTTGCAAATAAAAGAAAATTACTTTAACCAATTAATTACTCTATCCCATACTTTGTTATATCTTGAGAGGTCCCTTTTTAAATTAATAGCCTGGTTACTTTCTCTCTTTATAAACAACATCTCCATGAATTCTCTCTTTTTCCGATTTCTCTCATGATAAGGAATTTTAATATCATTCGAATTGAAGTCAAGGCCATGTGTAATTTTAGGTTTTGAAAGGACTGTGTGATATCTAGGACTTCTGTGAAAATTATTTTCATGTTCATCTTGCCTAAGTCTAAGTGCCCCCCTTCGTGTCTGCCCTATATAAACTGCATTACAATCTTTACAATTAACTTTGTAAATTACACATTTTTTGTCTAGCGTTTCATATCTATCTTTTCATCATCTTTCATCTTTGAACATTGTTTATGTTTTTAATATAATTTATTCTGTTATGCACATGTTTTGCAATAAAATCCAAAAAAAGTTTATAAAAAGAATTTGTTTACATAGTTCAATATTTTTTTCATGGAAAACTGGATTTAATAATTTAAGGGCTCTACAATCAAATTGTTAATAATTCCTATTTTATTTGGAATAGAGTGATTTGAGAGAAAACTAAGTGTTCTTCCTGAGCAAATAGTTTTCCTATACCAGTCAGTGATAATATGCCTTTCATCAGTTCTAATTAAAGTCATATCAAGAAAATTTAATTTTCCTTCAGCTTCAATTTCAACAGGAAATTGTAATCTAGGGTGTATGCTATTAAAAGCATTAAGAAGAATATCAACATTATTTTTATGTACACTAATTGCTGAGTCATCGACATATCTTGCATAAAAATCAATATTAAAATCAATTTTTTGGCAAACTTCATTTTCTAAATCCTCCATAACAATTTCAGCTAAAATAGGAGACAACACTGATCCTATGGGAGTTCCGAACTTTTGTTTGTACAAATTATTATTAAATTTGAAACATACCGAATGAAAAACATATTTTATGGCATCGAGAAATTGTTTTTTTTTTAGGAATTTTGGTATTAATTTTAATTGAATCCCAACGTTTTTTTTATGGCAATTTCAACTCTTTCGTAAGAGATGTTTGGAAACATAGCTATTACATCAAAAGAAACAAATATGTGATCCAAAGGTATTATTAAATTATCAATTAGATTTAAGAAAGCATGACTTTTTTAATTAAGGGTTTTCAGATTTCTATTGATTTTTCAATAATTTGACTCAATAATTCTTCCATTTTTCTAGTTGGAGAACCTATTGTTGAAGTAACTGGTCATAAAGGGTAGTCAGTTCTATAAGCTTTAACAAGGCCATAGGCTAAGGAAAGATTAGTACTCGTTGTATCAATATCACATCTTTCAATATTATTACCTAAGTATTTATTAGTTCTCATTCTCTTAAAAATTTTAAAAGTCCCTTTTTGAAGCATATTGGTGGAATTATTAGGAATCAATTGAAAACTATATTCATCATTAAAAATATGCCACATTTTTTGAATATAAACATCTCTATGAATCGCTACTGTAATACTTCCTTTATCTGCTTTTGTGATCATCAATTCTGGATGTTTTTTTAAGAAAATTTTTGTTTTAATTAAACTCTCATTCAATTCTTTTTCTAACCAAGTTCATCAATTTCATTATCAGGTATTTTTCTAATATTGGATTCAGTATCTTTAATGATATCAAGTAATTGAATATAATTTTTTTCTCCATATTTTTTGCTAAAAACATGACCTAATCTCAAAATGTCAACCACTCTGTGTGGAATAATTACATTAGAAATATTCAAAAACCAGGGGTCTGGTTGATCTTGGAAAAGAACTAAGTGAATGTTTAAATGCAACTTTTGTACATCTCCTTGTTCTTTAGGAATGCTTAAAAATTTTCGATCATGCTCTATATTATCTTTAAGGGCATTTTCAATCAGTTTCGTTTTCCTTTAAAAACATTCCTTAATAATAAAAAAGGGAACTTGTTGATTTAATTTCTCAATGCGATAAAATTATATTTGAAAATTGAAACTCTGTGTTAAAAATTAATTTTGTTATTTGAACATCCATCTCTCTGGTTGAAAATTCAACTATTTTCTTAAAAATTCGTTTCTTCTTTTAAATTAATTTTTGTAACTGAAAATTTAATCATTGTATTTTTTGTTGAATATTTATCGTTTTTAGTTGAAAATTCAACAATTTGGTTGAAAATTTATGTATTTTATTGCTTGGTCGTCTTTTGGTACAAAAATAATCATCTGGATTGAAAATTCAATTACTAGGTTGAAAATTGAACTTCTTTGTTGAAAATTAATTTTATTATTTGAAGATCCATCCTTCAGGTTGAAAATTCAACTATTTTGTTGAAAATTCGTCTTTTATTTAAAATTAATTTTGTAACTGAAAATTTAACTACTATATTTTTGGTTAAAAATTCAACAATTTGGTTGAAAATGTATGTATTTTATGGTAAGTTCGCCTTTTTTGGTAGACAATTAATCTTCTGGGCTGAAAATTCATTTACTTGGTCGAAAATTAAATCTCACTGTTAAAAATTAATTTTATTCTTTGAAGATCAATTTCTCTGGTTTAAAAATCAACTATTTTCTTGAAAATTTGTTTTTTTCTTTTAAATTAATTTTTGTAACTGAAAATTTAATTATTCTATTTTTGTTTGAAAATTGATCGCTTTCAGTTGAAAATTCAACAAATTGGTTGAAAATGTATGTATTTTATTGTAAGTTCATCTTTTTTGGCAGAAAAGTAATCTCCTCGATTGAAAATTCAATTTCTTGGTTGAAAATTGAAATTCACTTTTAAAAATTAATTTTATTATTTGAAGATCCATCTCTCTTATTTAAAACTCAATTATTTTCTTGAAAATTCGTTTTTTCATTTAAATTAATTTTTGTAACTGAAAATTCAATTATTCTAGTTTTGGTTGAAAATTGATCGTTTTTAGTTGAACATTCAGCAAATTGGTTGAAAATTTATGTATTTTTTATTGCAAGTTCGTCTTTTGGTAGAAAAATAATCTTCTGGATTGAAAATTCAATTACTAGGTTGAAAATTGAACTTCTTTGTTCTTCTTTATTCATAATGTGTCCCCTAAGCGTTGACATGATCTCCGTCTCTTACAAGACCATCTACAAACTTTATATTATCTTATCCTTACTATTTACAAATATGTACAACTATTTAGATCAATTCTTATATCTATCTCCTTTTTCTATATTGATATAGCGCAATTTTACTGTCGGAAGAGTGAGCGAGTGATCGAAAGCGAGAGCTAATTATACTACTTCATAATAACTACTTACAGTTCTTTAGGCCTCTAGCCCCCTCCAACTCCTTCATCCACCCCTCACCCATTCCATCCTCCCCTAGAATCTTTACCACATTCTCTGGGCAGCTTCCCTTATCTTCCATTCTTCTCGTACATCCTTCCCATACATGCTCTCATGTTTTCTCCTCTCATTCACATATTCTGCACTATCTGTTCCCTTCCTTTTCCCAATGGATCCCCTCCCTTACCTCGTTTTCCAATCTAAATCTTGCTATTCTGGTCCATCTGCTCTTTCCCCATCCCTTTTCTAAATACTTTGGTACTCCTGTTTTATCATCTTATACCATTCATTATGTTTTGATTCCTCAATCACTCTTCATCTTTCCATTGAGTGTATTTCCCTGTCCCTTCCCTCCAATTCTTTATAGCTTACTCCATTCCCCTCTCCTATATCTCTAGCACTAAAAAACTCCCTCCTTTCTTCTTCCCATCTGGCTAACTCCCCTCCCTTTCCCTCCCTTAACTTCGTCTCAAATTGCCATGCTCTCTTACCCGCTCTAGTACTTAATTTATCCCTTTGCGCTTCTTCTCTCACCATATATCCAGGCGTCCTCCAATCTACCCCTAGCGTCCACTCCATTAATTCTTTCTTCCCCCTCCTTTTCTAAACCTCATTATCTTTGTCTTTTCTACATTTCAGTTCAACTTTTTCTCATCTAAGTATTTCTCCAATCCTTTAATTAAGCCCGTCAACCCTTCTTCATCCTCTGCCGTCAACACTATATCGTCCGCGTATGCCAGTGTATGTATCTTTTCCTCTCCCATCCTAACTCCTCCCCATCCTTTTCTCTTAATTTCTTCTTCTAGGTCTGAGATTAATATATTAAATAAAAGTGAGCTCAGAGGACATCCTTGTCTTACTCCTCTCTCGACTCGGTCCAAGGAGTCAAATACCGCCTTTAAGTCGACGAATAATGCTATCATTACACCTTTCTCCCTTTTAATCCTTTTATTTATCAGATAATTCAGAAAATATATGTTGTCTATCAGCCCCATTCCTTTTCTAAAGCCTGTCTGATTCGGTGGCTCTATCTTTTTTTCCACAACTTATTTTTTTAACCTCTCCGATAAAACAGTGACATATACTTTATACAGTGTTGGTATTAGTGTCACTCCTCTATAATCTTTAACTTTTTCCCCTTTTCCTTTCTTCACTATTGGTATCACTACTCCTTCCTTTCATAACTGGACACCCCTCTTCTCTCCATACTCTATTGCACATTATCCACGCCCATTCCTTTAGTTCTGTCCCCCCATATTTCCAGGCTTCATTTGGAATCTCATCTATACCAGGTGCTTTTCCAACTTCCATTATTCCTAACACCTGGACTATTTCTTCCTTTATGTGTTGGAGGGTGAGGAGTGTGTTAGCGGGTTTTGTGAGTGAGGGTTTTTATGTTGAAAAGAATCAAAGTGAAGAATTGTGTGATATTTTAAGAGATTGAGACTATTTTGGGTGGGCTGAGAGGTTAGTTTGTTTAGCGTGAGGAGCAAGGTGGGGAGGCAGGTGCAGCCGAGTAGCGGCGACAGTGAAGGATAGGGAGAGAGAAGCACAGAAGAAGGTACGGTAGCAGGGTGAGGTAGCGCCGTGGAAACAGTAGCTACACAGTGCGTAACTTACGTTTTGATGGATTCAGACGAGGAAGTATTCTGCACGACGAAAAGTGAGACATACAGAACGGGTCAATATAGGAAAACGTTAGAGAGGGAGAGATGAGGGCGGATAGTTTTGGCTCAATCGAACGGTTTATAAATAGGAAGCGGGATAGAGTGGAAAGATGAAGTAGCGAAGACAAGATAGAAGTAAGATCCACCCTGAAAACCCCGAAAATGATCAGAACACCACCGGAAAAGATAAAAATAAAGTGGGGGAGAAAGACAAGGGGAAGGACGAAGACAAAGTTGAACATAGAGGGCTGATAGAAGTTGAAAATTCAAAGTTAGAAGAATTGGGTGAAATGATGATAGAGGTAATACAGATGAACGAAAAAAAGCAGGAAGAAAGAGGAGAGGAAATAAAAAAAGAAATTAGGAAAGAAATTGCCGAACTTAGAAATGAGATGCGAAAATCGGAAGAAGTTAGGGAAAATTTGGAAGAAAGGATGCAGACTTTAGAACAAAGATTAGAAAAACAGGATGAGCATAATAAAATAGTAGCACAGTTAGAAAGTAGGATAGCGAAGATCGAAAAATTAAAATGGGAGTTTGTTGTAGGAGAGGGTGGGAATAATGAGAGGGAAAGGCTAAGGGAAATAGAAAGAAGATTAGAAAGGAAATAAATAGATGAAAGAAAAAGAAACATACTGATAAAGGGTCTAAGACTAGAAGTAAAGGGATTGAAGGAAGAAGTGGAAAATGTGCTAAAAAAGGATAGATGCTAAAGTAGAGATAGAGGAAATGCGAAGTGTAGGAAAGGAAACGCGAAGAGGAGAAAAAATGGTACCAGTGAAACTAAAGAAATGGGAACATAAGAGGGAAGTGATGACAAAGAAGAGGTTGTTATATGGAAGCTCGGAGAGAATAGAGGATGATTTGACATGGGTAGAAAAGAATATGCAGTATAAGTTAAGACAAATAGCGGAAGAGGAAAGAAGTAAGGGAAAAATAACGTGGGTTAAGTATGGCAGCATACAGCTAGAAGGTGTATGGTGGGATTGAGACGAAGAAAGGGAAGAGATGGCAAGAAATGAGTTGCCGGGAAACAAGACGAGAAAGGAACGGGAGATAGGTAAATAAGAAATAGTAAGATGCAAAAAGAGACTAGAAACGATTGTCGGGAAGAATGGAGGATATGTTACTGGAATATAGCAAGTGGCATGTTCAAAATGCAAAGAGGAGGAATAAAAAAGGCAGAACAATGGGAGGAATGGTGATGGGAGTAAGGAACGAATGTATAACAGGGAAGGATAAGAAAGAGAGTAAAGAAGAAAAAGAAGGATTAATAGTAGAAGAGGTAAAGATGGGAGGAGAGAAGTGGAAGATAGTGGGGGTTTATGTGAACTTTGATATGCACGAGAAATCAGAGGAGATGATAGAAATGATGGAAGAAAATAAAGAAGAGATTAGGCTTATAATAAGGGGGGGGGGGGATTTCAATGCGAGAAACGAAGATAGAGGAAGAAGGCAATGGGGATGAGAGTGAGGAAGAAAATCCAAAGAGGTTGGAGGAGTTGGGATGGTTTATCTCAAACGGAAATATAGAGGGTGATGAGGAAGGGGAATTCACACGCTCAGGAGGAGAAGGGGGAACGGTTATTGATGATGTGATAGTGGATAATAAGGTAAGAGAGAAGGTCAAGAAACTAGAGGTAGGGGATTATATATATATATATATATATATTCGGATCACTTTCCCATATTAGTGACAATAGAGGGAGAAAAAAGTAATAACAATATGGATAAAAAGGAAGCAAAGGTAAAAAGAGCAGGAAAAGGGGATCGGTCAATGGAAGGAATAGAATAGTTTAAAGAAAAGGTCAGAAACATCAAAATCGGAGAGGGAAATGTGGACGAGGAGATGAAAATAATGATAGGAGAAATAAAAAGAGAATTAGAGTGCACAAGCAAAAAATAAGTTAGTAAAGGAGGGAATAGAAGTGGATGAGGAATGTAAAGAGAAAAAGAAGGAGGTCAGAAAGGAATACAGAAAATGGAGAAAATAAAAAAGTAGTGGAGAAGAATATAGGAGAAAAAAAGGAGTATACTGAGTTGTTTGATCAAAAGGAAGAGGAGGAGAATAAAAGGTTTGAGGAAGAGGTGGAAGGCTCTGGTTGAAAATTCAACTATTTTGTCGAAAATTCGTTTCTTTTGAATTAATTTTTTTGACTGAAAATTTAATTATCCTATTTTTTGTTGAAGATTTAACAATTTGGTTAAATATTTATCTACTTTATTGTTATTTCGTCTTTTTGGTAGAAAGTTAATTTTATTAATTGAAACTTCTATTACTTGGTGGAAAATTGAACTTCTTTGTTAAAAATTCATTTATTATTTGAAGACCCATTTCTTTTGTTGAAAATTAAGCTATTTTGTAGAAAATTCGTTTTTTTTTTTTAATTTTTTCAACTGAAAATGTATTTTTTTCTGTGGGTGATTCTGAACCGATCTGTTTAGATTATTACATTTTTCAAATAGGAAAAGAAAACAATCTAAAATATTTAAATGCATTTCTAAAAATTGCTAATATTTAATACATTCTTTTTATAAAAATTTAAATAAAAAGAAAGTCTTCTTTCAAGAAAATTGAGGTAAAAATATGTGAACTCAATAAAAAGAAATCTTAAATTATTCATAAGCAAACCAAGCAGTTCGGAAAGAATCATGATTTTAGTGTCTCTATTTTAAAAAATTTTTCATTAAGATTGAAAAGAAATCTATTTTATCATGAATAATTTTCTGCAAAATGAGTAAGAAAAACATAATTAAGATCGAAAAAAAAAACTATTTTATCATGAATAATTTTATGTAAAATGAGCATGAAAAAGATTCACAATAAAAAAAAGCAGACTTCCAAACTACCTCACTTTTGGGTTCATCAGAGGAAAAAATAACCAAAGAAAAAGGAGGGAGAAGAAGTCAACCAAAAACAACCTCTTAATTTTTCCTTTTTCCGTCCTTTTATATTACTAGGGAACCAGCATGTTTCGGGGCCAATTTAGACCCCCTCAACAGCGATTATTTATTTTCAAATAATTATTTAGAATTAAAATATGGCAATGATTAAGCTCCTGTGTATATCAAAGAATTTTACCTAATTAGTAAAAAATTTTTTTTCAAATATAGGCTCGTAGAGAATGACGATACGGAACTTTTTTCTATTTGCTGTTTTTTCATCAGATAAGTATTTTCAAAAATAAGCATGAAAAACTAAAAAAATTGATTCCCCAAATTCAATTATTTTTCAAAACATAAATTGTCTTTACTCATACAAATATTATTGAAAGTGTTTGAAATTTGGCATGTACACGCATTATGCCCTAGCGATGCCTAAAAAATGAAGAAAAAAGTTAGAAGTGCAAATTGTTTAATAATGTTTAATTGCAAATTGAGACAGGTCCGGTAACCAGTGAGACGTTTGTTCCTTACTATTGACGGAAGATTTTTTGAAATTTTGAGATCGATTCATGAAAACTTGGCGAAAATATCCATCTTATCAGAAAGCATGCAACGACGACAACGGTAGCTCCGCGAGCACTCAGGCCACTCAGCACCATCGGACAGCGTACTCGTCACTGATCGCCGTTGGCGACGTCGCATGCTTCCTTATAAAGTGAATATTTCCGCCAATTTTCAATGATTCGATCTAAAAATTTCTAAAAATCTTCCCTCAATAGTAAGGCACAAATGTCTTACTAGAAATTGTTTCAACTCTAAAGTTCCCTCGATACATTTTGTCGGCGAAACTGAAAAAACGGGGTTACCGGACCTGTCTAAATTTCCACTTAAACATTATTAAACAGTTTTACATGCTTATTATTAAAAATAGTTATCTAATGAAAAAACATAAAATAGCAAAAAGTTCCGTCTTGTAATTAATTTTGTAACTTTTAAAATTTTCGTCCAACGAGACGTTCGGACAATACTTTTGCCCGTGTTCGCGCGCTGTAGTGGTTATTATATGGGGCCCCTGAATTGTTGATCTTAATTTGTTTCTTTACACATACATGCAAAACCCTCGTTTTCCCACCGTTTACAGACATCGAAAATGGCCGATTCCGCACTGTGGGCGAAAGCAATGAGCAAAATCCCCAACATCGATGACCAAAATTTTTTGGGTGCTGTTGGGTTTATTTCGTTCGTGACAGTTTTTTTTTCGTTCATTTTCTTTCAAGCAATTCGTTGCATGAAGAGATTAAAGACTTTATTACAATAAAATATTACCAACAAAAGACTGTTACAGATATTAATATAAGACACAAGATACATTTCATAATCTGTTTGAAATTTTTTATAAATAAATAAATGGTTGCGACGAGTTAGGTTTTCTTTTATTTTCAGGAAAGATAAACATTTTGGGAGATATTTTTTGTCTTGCTGGGGGCCCCGCCCCCCTGGGCCACCGCCACGGGGGCTCTGCCCCTCGACTTTTCTTCAAGTCTACATATCTCGGGGTTTGCATAGTATTCTATAAAGAAAAATAGTGTTCGATACTCGAGTCCTCACGGGCGATTTGGTCACTGCTTGTGTGAAGGAGCCGCCGCGTGAACCCGAGGCGAGGCGGACACCTCCGCCTCGCCTCGGATTCACGCGGCGCCTTCATACTCGCAGTGACCAAAACGCCCGTTTGGCCTCTCGTATCGAAATATACTATTACTAATCAGGTAAAATTCTTTGATATACACAGGAAGTAAATCATTACCATTTTTTAATTTTAAATAATTATTTGAATAGATCGAATTTTGAATATTTTCTTATTCTTATTATAAAGAATAATTTTTATATCCTTGCCATTTTTTTCACTAATGAACGCAAAATTAGATAAAGTAACTCAGTTGGAATCACTAATTTCAATTCACTACCAAATACACACTGCTCTTGAGCTAGTATCGAAAATCGAAGGTCGTTACTATCGTTATTCTTTCCATTGCATTCTAACCTACAGATGCTGAGCGGAAAATCGTGTCAGGCCTACAGTAAGCAAGCATTACTATCGAAAACGTTAATATTATTATTATTCTGGGCTATTCTGGATTATTCTGGGAATAGCACATATAGTCGCAAATGGACAAGACCCTCTACTTAAAATTGTCAGGAAACACGAAGAAGTGGACAAAGGGGCCAAATTTTCTGGAACTACGATTTTCGGACAGCAGTCTGCGTTGCACACTCGAGGCCTGGCATCGTTCTCCAAGACTTCGAGAAATCAACTATATTCGTGATCGAATTCTCGGCTCCGTATGAATACAACATCACTGCCAAGGAGAAAGAAAAGGAGGAGAGGTATCAAGATCTTAAAAGACAGCTGCAACGACTGTACCCAAAATATTCGGTACAAGTAATTGTCCTTGTGATAGGTGCTCTCGGAGGTGCGAAACTATCACTGGTTCGTAACCTTAAAGCCATACCCGCGTGCCAAAAATAAGCCAAGGCACTTGCGAGATGGATGCAGAAAGCTGTCATCCTTGGGTCGCTTCGTGTCCAAAGACACACGAGGGTTTCGCCGGCCTGTCCTTGTTATTTCATCGTGCCGTGTGACCACCCATCTCACGGGTGTGAGACGTGGCCATAAGTGTGATTTACGGCGGTTCTAGTGGGAGCCGGTGTCATTTTTTAGATGGCAGGTGCTCTCAGTGGGACACTGCGGTGGTGGTTTAACCTTTTTTTTAAATTATATATATATATATATATATATATATATATATATATATGTATATGTGTGTGTGTGTGTGTTTTTTTTTTAATTAAACCGCCGCATGCAATAAGGGGGTATAAGGGGGTGACATTTGTTGTTTCCAAAATAAATGCAAAAAACACATTTTTTGAGAAAGGACGATTTTCAGTATTTTTTCACTTCAACTCGCTCCAAATCCCAGAGTTTTCGATTTTTTTACTTTCAAATTTCAGGAGTTACTCATCAGACTATTATTAAAGTGTTAGTAAAATCAAAATTAACATTTATTTGTATTTAAAAAAGTTAATAATTTTTTCTGAACAGTTTTATAAACATCGTTTGAATATTTTCAATCGCAAAGTCTATCGGCGTAACTTTCAGGTACAATAAACTTCTAGCGGATGAAATGTTCACTATGGTCCACATAAGTTTCTGAAAAATTTTACTTTCATTGATCCAGCTTCTGAAAAACTATGATGCTTTAATTCTTTCGCTCGGCGTCGTGAATATAGGACTCAGCGACGTCTATGAGAAAGGCGAGCCGCAGTGCTGATTCCTGAAGGTCTGAACGTAAAAACTTATATTTTTTATCATAAGTTATTTAAATGGAGTAATTGTTAATTAAAGTAAGTAGGAAAAGGAGAGTCATATTTTGTTTGTGGTAATCGCTAAGTCCCCAAAAGTGAGAGTGGAATTTCTCTTGTTCTTCAATCCGAATTTTCTCGTAACATTTTTCGAATTTGCAACAGGACTGGACGTGAATAAATGACTTAGGCTCTACTCGTTTCCCAGTATTTGATTCATACTCTTCACCCTACAAGTAATATACTTTTAACTTACATGAACACTTGTTAATAATATTGGAGAATGAGCACTTTCAATAAAATTAAGGTTGCTGGAAAAACATACATGACTAACATTCACCCCGGGAAAATATTTTTTTTTTACATTTTTTGTCTGAAGTAAGGATTTTCAGTAAAAATGCTCACTGAGTTAATTTAGTGACTGTTTTCTGACTGATTCATATCAAAAGAGATTTTTTACATTTTCGGAAACTGTAACTTAGAATTTGCCAAATTTTGATACAAATCTTTAAATACCTTATTTTTTCGAATTTTTCGAATATTTCTTTTCAATTCTTCCTCGTCTTTACTTCTTTTTCTGCCTCGAGGTTTCAAAATAACTAGTTCCATTTTATTGAACAATAAATAATTCAAAAATTACCTGTTTTAAAAATGATTCTCTTATTTTTTAGATGTAACACTTTCGATGTTCGAAACTATTGTGAGGTATATTTTATAAGCAGTCTTCCTAATTCACAATATTTGTCTCACTATTATTATGTTTACCGCGATGTTTACAAAATTTTCTGATAAATCCTTGAACATTATTTTTAGGCAAAGAAAGAAGAAAAGAAAGAGGGAAAGAAAATAATACGTTTTGACTGAAAGAGATGTCATAATAATTTATCTTTTTTACGTGAGTTATTACATGTATAAATATATATTTTTTTATATAAAATATTATTAGTTTCATAATCAATTTTTTGTAGAAAAATTCTGCAAAATTTAAGTTTTTACGTGCAGACCTTCAGGAATCAGCACTGCGGCTCGCCTTTCTCATAGACGTCGCTGAGTCCTACATTCACAACGCCGAGCGAAAGAATTAAAGCATCATAGTTTTTCAGCAGCTGGACCAATGAAAGTAAAATTTTTCAGAAAACTTATGTTGACCCTAGTGAACATTTCATCCGTTAGAAGTTTATTATACTTTTTTTAATACAAATAAATGTTAATTTTGATTTTACTAACACTTTAATAATAGTCTAATGAGTAACTCCTGAAAATTTAAAGTAAAAAAATCGACAACTTTTTACAAAAGAAAAAAAAAAGATGCGCAATAAAATTTCCTATAAGGATATATGTTTTAAAAATAAAAATTTTAATTTAAAAAAAAAGTCGCTCAGGGGCCAACCGAATGGTGCAGAAAAATTGTATATCCCCTTATTGCATGCGTCGGTTCAATTGCAGGTATTATGTCTGATTTTTATCTAGTATAATATTCTATTAATCAGACCTGGTAGTTTTCCTATAAATAATCTCTGATGAGGGGGTCTAAATTGGCTCCGAAACATGCTGGTTCCCTAGTAGTATGAAAAGGACGGAGAAAGGAATAAGTGAGTGGTTGGTTTTATTGTGAATCTTTTTCATGCTCATTTTACATAACATTATTCATGATGAAATAGATTTATTTTCGATCTTAATTATATTTTTCTTTCTCATTTTGCAAAAATTATTCAGGATAAACTAGATTTCTTTTCAATCTTGATAAAAAGAAATTTCAAATAGTGACACTAAACTCATGATTCCTTCCAAACTGCAGGGTTTGCTTATGAATAATTTAAGATTTCTTTTAATTGAGTTCACATATTTCTACCTCAATTTTCTCGAAAGAAGTCTTTCTTTTTATGTAAATTTTTATAAAAAGAATGTATTAAATATTAGCAATTTTTAGAAATGCATTTAAATATTTTGGAGTGTTTTCTTTTCCTATTTAAAAAATTTAATAATCTAAATAGATCGGTTCAGAATCACCCACAGAATAATAATTTTCAATTAATACAATTAATTTTCTACCAAAAAAGACGAAATAACAATAAAGTACATAAATTTTCAACCAAATTGTTGAATTTTCAACAAAAAATAGGATAATTAAATTTTCACTTAGAAAAATTAATTTAAAAGAAACGAATTTTCAACAAAATAGTTGAATTTTCAACCAGAGAAATTGATCTTCAAATAACAAAATGAATTTTTAACAAAGAAGTTCAATTTTCAACCAAGTAATTGAATTTTCAATCCAGAAGATTAATTTTTCACTGAAACAGACGATCTTAAAATAAAATACATACATTTTTAACCAAATTGTTGAATTTTCAACAAAAAATAGAATAATTAAATTTTCAGTTCAAAAACTTATTTAAAAAAAAAGCAATTTTCAACAAAATAGTTTAATTTTCAATAATGTCTTCAAAAAATAATTTAAAAATGTTTCTAAAAATAGAGGCATAAGTCTAATAAAATATAATGAACAAATTAACGATTTAAAATGCAATTATAATTGAATGAGCGAAACATGTTAGGCGAGTTAACCTCAAAATCTCAAAGATAGGGCAAGATAAAAAAAGGTTCAAATAGCCCCCCCCCCCCCTCCCCTTTTAGTCTTTTAACATACGCTATTGTCCTGATAATATAAAAAGTACTAAAAAAAATGTAAGTCAATTTGCCGTGCCAGGTTTATGCGTTGCTTTTCCACGAGGACACGAATGGACATATTCCACGCATCACAAGGTGGCGGCTATGAGTTTTTCTTACATGGTAATTGGGAACGTAAATGCGCGAAACCTGACTAACAAGTGCGGATGCTCTATGTCTCCATGGACCTGGCAAACAAGAGAAAGATTATCTAGGCGAACGTACACTGTACAAAAAGTTGGTGTAAATTTACATCCTGCGACGATGGAAATAATTCGATCGGTGTGGCACATAGTAAATAAGCAGAATTCTGTAAAAATACATATTTTTCTTCGCAACCTGCGTCCGCCGTAAAGAAATACATGCAGGACGTAAATTTCCCATCGTCGACCGTGAAATTACGTACGGTTCGTAAATCTACGGGTCGGAAATATCCGAAATTTTGTTGAATTTTATTTTCAGCTTTTATAATCGAAAAGATATTTCGAGGTTTGGTTCCCCAAAAACTTTTCGGTTATTCAAATTTTAATTTTTTTTTCTCTGATTTATTCCTAACGTTCCCTGATTAACAAATTTCCCTGACTTTTCTCTGATTTGCAGGTTTTCTCTAACCTGCGGCCACCTTGCTACTATTCGCAACTTTTTTCGAGTGATAGAACAAATTATGTTTACATATTCTAGATAGAGGATCATAAATTTCTTCAAACAACGTAACACAGATTTTCAAAAATTGGTCTTCATCCTATTCTCATTGTCGTGTCCTAATTTCATCTGATACGTATATATAATTGAAAAGGAAGAAGACGCTTGCATAAATACCAAAATGAATCTAATATTGCATATAAAAGATATTACATCACATTTTTATATAATTGCCTTTCATAAATTTCCAAGTTCGACAAGAGCACCGCAACACAACCTAACGTGTAAAACAACGTAAACAAGAATACAAACGAACGAAATGCACACTCATTCGTAAGAGGCCGTTCGGGCGTCTCCGGAACTCATCGCTTGGCACGACTTACTCTCGTGAGTCCCAAAGTCCAAATTTACGTCTTGCACATAATTCTGCGGCGGTCGTCTGTTCGGACTTACTCCCTCGCGATAGAAAAGCACACATCGTCAAAATTTACATATACTTTCGTAGACTCAAAGTCGCAAGTAAATTTATCACCTCACGTACAATTACTCTGTTCCACGCCAATCGAATAATTTCCATCATCGGACGTAATAATTTTACAGTCGACTGCAAATAGAACAACCTTCGTTCTATTTTCACATTGTTACCTGAAGTGAAAGCACACTAGATTGCAAATAAGTACTGTAGTATCGTAAATTAATCAGGTTATACGGTATGGCCAACGGCCATACCACGCTGAAAAACCCAGTTCTCGTCAGATCACTGAAGTTAAGCAGCGTTGGACGCGGTTAGTACTTGGATGGGTGACCATTCAAGAATACTGACATGAGTGCTGTTGGCACATCGTGGGTGTGGTGAGCCCACACTTGTAGTTATTTATAACTACAAGAAAAACCTAGAAACACTACCCGAATCGGGTAGTGTCACGCCTACCCTGAAAGGGAAATGGTTTAATGGTATACATTGTAATTTGAAAATACACTGCACGTATAATTACTAGCTGATTGTAAATATCACCAAAGCTTTTTTTTTACAGTGTACGCTCCGTGCGTTTTAAAATATCAACTGCTATTAACTGTGGAATTCTGTAGACTTGTCTTGCGTTACGAGGTGGCGATGGATGGATGGATGGATGGTTAAGCGCCGAATTGATGAGTCGTGTTATCGACTTCAAAGTTCAAACTACGATTCGCTTGCTATTTCAACCAGCGCTCATTGGCTCTAGTTTGCTTCCTTATTTGAAATTCAAATACAGGCGCGCGCTACAGCCAATAAATGTCCAAGCATGTGCAGATAAAGGTTACTCAGTTGGAATCACTGATTTCAATTCAGTACCACATATACACACTGCTCTCGAGCTAGTATCGAAAATCAAAGGTTGTTACTATCTTTATTCTTTCCATTGTATTCTAACCCACAGGTGCTGAGCGGAAAATCGTGTCAGGCCTACATTAAGCAAGCGTTACTATCGAAATCGAGATAATAAGGATATATATATATATATATATATATATATATATATATATAT
>CAKNYM010050356.1:122526-138168 GCA_932195095.1 Andricus curvator
GTGGATATAAGTGTTATCAGACATCTTAATACTGGAGAGACCTATACATACCTGGGCGTGCCTCAAAACCGCATTCAGGACGTAACATCAGTGAAGGAGTCTCTCCGAAGCAGATACAAGCATCTTCTTCGACAGATTTGGTCTTCCAATCTGTCGGCGTTGAACAAGGTATCTGCGACTAACATGCTTGCCGTCCCGGTTCTACTCTACTCGTTTGGGGTAGTTCAATGGACGAAGAACGAGCTTAAGGCCCTTGATGTCATTACAATAAGATCATGCATATGCATGCATCAATTCGTCAGTTCCGCGATTATATATTTCACGCCGTCAAGGCGGACGCGGACTTCTGAATCTCCAGTGTCTTCATAACCGGATTGTTCTAAGTACAGCTTACATCGTTGCGAATGGCAGAGATCCTCTCCTAAAGATGGTCAGAAACCACGAGATGATTGGCGAAGGAGCGTTCCTTTACAAAGCCGCGGAGCAAGCGGCCGAGACCCTTGGCCTGAATTTTAACATCAGAAGTGAGGAGAGTGCATTACTTCATCTAGATGCTTCACTTCTAAAAACCAAAGTGAAGAAAGCAGAGGTTGAAAATTTTCACCAAGAGCTACTCGATAAGAAAATGTACGGAAACTTTCACAGAAATGTAGAAAAACAGTCCTTGTCGAAGGAGCAAACTTTTGCTTTCCTCAAATCATCAGGGCTTAATTCAGGTACAGAGGGTTTTAGTTTCGCATTCCAGGACGGTGTCATTTCCACCTTAGCATACCGTGAGCGCATTTTATGTCAAGAAGTTCCCAGTGATAGGTGCAGAGCGTGTCATGCACACGCTGAGTACCTAGAACACATACTATCAGGGTGTCCGACCCACGCGGGAACGACGTATATCTGCAGACATAATGCGGCCCTAAGAGTGCTTTATTACCATCTTTGTCGCTCTTACAGTGTTGGCCGCGACCCTGCCCTGCCGAACGCTCCAAGGGAGATAGAGTCGATTGTCCGAAACGAGAAGTGCCAAATTTTCTGGAACTACGATTTTCGGGCAGCAGTCTCCGTTGCGCACTCGAGGCCTGACATTGTTCTCCAAGACTTCGAAAAACGAACTATATTCGTGATCGAATTCTCGGCTCCGTCCGAATACAACATCACTGCAAAGGAGAAAGAAAAAGAGGAGAGGTATCAAGACCTTAAAAGAGAACTACAACGACTGTACCCAAAATATTCGGTACAAGTAATTGTCCTTGTGATAGGTGCTCACGGAGGTGCGAAACTATCACTGGTTCGTAACCTTAAAGCCATACCCGCGTGCCAAAAATATGCCAAGGCACTTGCGAGATGGATGCAGAAAGCTTTCATCCTTGGGTCGCTTCGTGTCCTCAAGACACACGAGGGTTTCGCCGGCCTGTCGTTGTGATTTCGTCGTTTCCTATGACCACCCATCTCACGGTTGTGAGACGTGGCCGTGGGTGTGATTTACCGCGGTGCTACTGGGGGCTATTGACATTTTTTGGATGGCAGTTGCTCTTAGTGGGACCCTGCGGTGGTTGTTTAACTTTTTTTTAAATTATATATATATACCACTGCAGGGTCCCGCTCGTGGGACGAGTGGCTATAGGGTACGATGGATTTACATTGATGGGCTGGCGAAACCCTCGTGGCATGAGGACACGAAGTGACCCAAAAATGAAAGCTCTCTGCATCCATCTCGCAAGTTCATCTGTATGTTTTTGGCACGTGGGTTTAAGGTTATGGACCAGTGATTGCTTAGCACCTCCGAGAACACTGATCACAAGGAAAATCATTTTAACCTAATATTCTAGGTATAAACACCGAAGCTCGCTTATAAGGTATCGATACCACTACTCCTTTTCATGCTCCTGGACTGTCATGTTTTTGGCCGACGGTAAGAATTCGATCACGAACATAGTTCGTTGCTCGAAGTCAAGGGAAAATATGTCATGCCCCGCGTGTGCAATCGAGACTCTTGTCGGGAATATCTAGTTCCAGTAAATTCGGCACTTCTCGTCTTCATTCAGTGGATGCTAGACTTCGCAGACTTCTCTTTAAAATGCCTCGACCTCCTTTGGTTTGGCGGGTGGTCCACAGTAACTAGAGGGTTTCGGAAGAGACGAGATGGGTAAGAGAAAAACTGTTGATTTTCTCTGACCCACTTCTCCCTCCGCTCTACTTCTCCTAGCGTCATATAGTACCAGTAATCTTTCAATAATATTTTAGTAGCTTTGACTTGTTGAGTGTGTGATGACGAATTCGCAAGTTGCGCGCGAACTGTCGGACCATGGCAGTGAACTTTCTGCCAGTTGTTATGCAGTCAGTCATACACTAATTGCGGCATGCATACTGCATCATAGACACCACAATTGATGGCCCAGACGGACTCTTCGTAAAAACTCCACGAAGCGCGTCATTCACTTGAGCCAGATCTTCGGGCTTGAGAGAAATCTGGATTCTGATATTGCTCGTGGTCCTAAAGCATCGCTCGACCTCTACTGGATGCCTGCCCGCGGTTTATCTTAGTGTCGCCTCCCTTCACAGGACGTGTACGCGCACGTTTTCGCAGCAGTTGTTGTGAACAGTGTGAGAGCTGTGGGTGTTCCTTGCACCACGGAGCATGCAGACACGCCATGATACCGCTTTTCTCAGGGGCTATACTGGTATCGTAGCACCCTAACAGGTCGTCCCTCAGTCGATTGGTCTACTCAAAACTATTGAGACATCGCCGGTCCATCGTATTGTCTCCATCTTGATTATCTCCTGCAACTCTAGTGTAGTCGGCATTGTCGTCCGTCCCATTATCGGGAGCCCTGCGCGTTCTTTTGTTTTGAACCGAATTTACTACTAGGTTTGGTGTTATCATTGTTGTTCCCATGACAGCTAGGGAAAGGGTTCGTCCGCACTCGGAGAGACCAACATGCAAGGGTAAAAGTATTAACTCTGGGAGGTCGTCCGGTATCTCAGAGGCATCGGTTGAGACACCACTCCCTGGTATTATGCAGTTATCGGCACGTTTGCTTACGCCTTGGTTTGGGGGTTTTTGCTTCGGGACCATCCCTGGAACATTTTCCGCGACTGCTCATTTAGTTTGTAGCCAAATTCAGCAGTAGTCCTCGTTACATGGACCCTCTATCTGGAACCCGAGGACGCGTTCGGTATTTTGGTCAAAGGCTTTCCGTCTCGGCTCATAAAGAAACGCGACCGAATCGGAGAAAGCGGACCAAACATGTACGTACGTGAACAGTTAGTGCAAGTCCGCGTGTAACTCCGGCCAGAAATTTCTCCTAACGTTGCGACTTCATCTAACTTGGAGCGTTCATAATACACAAATGCGAAACATGAAATTATTTGCACCTATTTCCAATTTCGTTAATTGAAATGTTTAGAATACACGTTGAATTATTTTTAATTCCTTCACGTCTTTTGAATTAAGCAGCATCCTGTGGATTTCTGAGAATTCATTTGTAATTTTTGAATTCTTCTCAAGATTTATGAATTTTTTTGAAATAATGAGGATGAAACTTGTTTTATTTTTAAGGCTCTGACTTCTTCTAAAAACATGGAATTATTTGCAACTATTTCCAAACTCATCAACTTTGGTCGATGGGTTAGTTACTATTGAAAAAGGATGCACACGTCGTTTTCAATTCTGCAGAATTCTGTAGAAGTCTTTGAATTCACTTGAAGTCTTTTAAAATCTTTAGAATACACGTTGAATAGTTTTGAATTCCTTCGAGTCCTTTGAATTCGATCACCACAATTATGAACATTTTCGACGGGTTAACTACTACTCAATGAATTGAGAAGAATTCAAATAAACAAGAGAATTCAGAAAATTCAAAAGAATGGAGAAGACCTAAAGTATTCAAAGGAGTTCATTTGAGTTTAAGAATTGTACCTACTGAAAAAATGTATACATCTTCATTCAGTGGTAGTTAAATGTTTGAAAAAAATTGATGAATTTATAAATCGTGAAAAAGAATTCCAGTTTTCAGGAAGTATTCAGCGCATATAAAATATTTGATAGAATTCAGAATAAGTCAATATATATCTTGGATATTTTAAGAGAATTCAAAAGACTGGAAGTGAATTCAAAGGCTTTTACAGAATTACAGTCACTTTCTGCGTGCAGGAGTTATAAAAATTTTGTCCTAAGTAATCGTAATGGTAGTTGCCAAAAACTTGACCACTTTAATTCCCCGTCATTGGCCACCTTTTTAAACTTCTAAAACCTCGTTTAGAAAATATAAACAAAGAGGTACGCAAAATGTGTAGTTACCCACCTATCCCAAACTACAAATTCAAAATGAAAAAATGCTTAATTATATTAACAACATTTTTCAATGTTTGAGATTAAGAGATAATGTAACTTATATTGAGCTGAAAACGGTAACAGTCAAGAAGAGGGTTCAATATTTTGAAGTTTAGGACTTAAAAAATCACTTGAAAGTCTGCCCCACAAGTTTTTCGTCCTTACATCCGAAATTACTACTTTAGGTGAAAAGTCAAAAATAAGTAATGAAACTATTCAAAATATTTAAGATTGATTTATCAACGTTGATTCCAAATAATAATAATTAATGATCACTGTTTTTGCATAATACTTTTTATAAAATTTCAGTTCATCCTCCATAATAATGTAAACTTGTACAGGGTGTCCCAGAACTAAGTGTCCGGGCTTATATGGCTGTATAAAAAAAATAATAAACCGAAATTTCCTTTGGCAAAAATGTATTGAAGTTTTAGTTTTTGAGTTATGAAATGATAAAGCTGGACCAAACAGAAGCGCCGCATAGAAAGTCGTACGTGCGTGAGAGGCAGGCCAGCGCTGTGTTAGTGACCGCTACGTCTCCACTCAGTATCCCCACTCTGAGAGCCCGCTGTACGTTCGATACGGTGCAGCGGTTCAATTGCTAGAGATCATTTCTTAAGGGGATTTATCAGCGTTATAAAACGGTA
Organism: Andricus curvator; assembly: GCA_932195095.1. Classification (NCBI taxonomy): domain Eukaryota; kingdom Metazoa; phylum Arthropoda; class Insecta; order Hymenoptera; family Cynipidae; genus Andricus; species Andricus curvator. Next base: position 127,501 of record CAKNYM010050356.1, read on the forward strand.
TTCAAGTTTCCGGACGCACGGTTGAATATTTTTGTCTGATATTTTGCATACCTCATCTAAATATTGGTATGTTTTGCTGTGAAGTTTCGGTTTTTTGAAAATATGTTTATATTTGACGTTATAAACAAAAAGAAAAGAACAATAGAAAAAAAATGCAGTGGCGCTCAGTACTAGCTGAGTGTATATTTTCGAGGCCTGGGCAATCGACCCCCGTCACGTTTACGAGGCAGACTCCCCGGAGCGCGAGCGGAGACTCTGAACGGCGTCGAATTACCCGAAACGAATCACCCTTTCATTGTTATGAGATGCAGGCCGGTTCAAAAAAGTGAAATTATGAAAGCATCGCGTGATTCAATTTTAATTAGCAGAAATAGTTTATTCATATAATTTCAAGAAAATGAAGAAAAGATTCATGAAAATCGGTTAATATTTGCAGTAATAATAGAAATGTTGAATTGCACGCGATAATATGCCAAGATACACCGCACTATGGGAGGAAACACATTTTTTTCGTTCAAAAGGTCTACAGCCTTCAATTTGCCCCGATCCGCAATTATTATTTTTTTTGTTTGAAGAGCGCTAAATTTCCAAGAGCACCTTAGTCAAAGATTGTTGCATTTTCATTTGTTTATTTATTATATGTTTACTCGAAGTATGAGAAAATCGAGATTTTTCACAAAATCATTATTTACTCTTCAATAGCGGTTTGCATATAATGAAAATCATCTTAAATCGACGCAAGAGTACTCCAAGAATGCAAATAATTTGATTATCCTCTGTTTTAATTGTTATAAACAAATGGCATTATCAAACAGCCACATAGTGTAATTTTTGTTGAAATTTTTTTTTTGGATGAATATGCTTTAAATTATAGTGAGAATGACTGTTAGTCACAATTTTTATGAAACATCAACAATTGTAAATGTTGTAAACAATTTTTTTCAAAAATTTGGAATTTGTGGTTTTTTCTATTTCGGTTCTTCCTTTATTATCTAAATTATGAAGATATTCGGAAAAGTGATATATTTTTGATTATGTGTGTTCAAATACAATAGTTGTTGATTTTGTAAACAAATGAAATAAGTAAATATAAAGCTTTGTCCTGGAAAATAATTTTGTTTGCACTGAAACTGCTTCGAATGTTTGTGAGAGAGATTTACAGTAACTGTTTCTATGTAAAATTCACACTAAATAGTTGTTATTATTTGTATACCATTAAGCCATTTCCCTTTCAGGGTAGGCGTGCCACTACCCGATTCGGGTAGTGCTTCTAGGTTGATAACTTGTAGTAAATAACTACAAGTGTGGGCTAACCACACCCACGATGTGCCAACAGCACTCAGTTTTCTCGAATGGTCACCCATCCAAGTCCTAACCGCGCCCAACGCTGCTTAACTTCAGTGATCTGACGAGAACTGGGTTTTTCAGCGTGGTATGGCTGTTGGCCATCTATTTAATTTTAAATATTACGATTCGTAGGTATTTAACAATATTGTAATTTTTATTGAAAAAAGTTTGTTTTTCTCTGGAAATAGTTTGAATCATCGTGAGAGTGATTGTCAGTAACAATTTCTATAAAACATTATACACAATCTTTTTTGAAAACTGTGGAATTTGTGCTTTTTCAATTTTGGATTTTCCTTTATCATTTGAATTGCTGCAGATATTATTGAAAACAACATAGGTTCGATTATATTGGTTGAAATACAAATCCTAAACAAATGAAATAAGTAAATACAAAACTGTGGCTTTTCGGCCTGCAAAATACTTTCTCTTGCACTGAAATTGGTTCAAATTTTTGTGAGATAGATTTGCTGTCACTAATTCTATGTAAAAATTAACAATAGATCATTCTTATTATCTATTCTTGTAATTTTAAATGTCACGAATTTTTCATGTATTTAAAAAAGCCATTTATTGATCCATTTTACCATATCAATACATCGGTTACCTAAGGCCAAAAGACACATACACAAATTGGCGAAAGCCGAGTTTTCTAACGGAAAAATGCCAAAAATTTTAATTTCTTCATTTCCATTGCTTATAAAATGACAAATAGAATGACATATGTATAATTTCCAAGAATATCTGAATTATCTTAAATGATTCAGAGGAGTCCAAATTTGATAAAATCGCTCATTTAGAGATGTAAATAAGAAGTGAACCTCAACAAGAATTATTTTTTAAATAGTAGATATTGTATTTCTTAAAGTAAATTATTTTATCTCTTTCCAATGTTTAAAAAAGATTGATATGAACGAAAAAGCTAATTTACGCAAGAGACTTGACATGACTTGTAACAGTTTTGTTTAGAATTGCAAGAAGAAGTTTATTGCAAAGCGTGAAAGAAAAATTTGGAATTGCACATATTTTCACATCGTCTCCCATATCCCACCTTCTCTGTTGGAAATGCGTATCATCAATGATAGTATATGTATATAAAGATTAAAAAAACCCTAAACAAATAATTAATTGATTATAACATCTCATGGAACAAGGTAGACTTACTGCAGTCATGAAATTGCTGCCGGTACTCTGTTTCCATCTGTGGTAAATATTTCCTAACATTATATTCACAAAAAATAAAGAGATTGTGTACAAGATAATTCTCTCTAATGCTTATTAATTATTTCTTCACAACTCAAAAGGCAAAGCAAAGTTAAAAATTTCATGAAAAACCACAACTTTTCCGCGCTTATCTCAGAGAACATAGTTGTAAACAATAATCAATTGTTTGAAGAAGCGTGTTTGTTAACGAGTATTAACTATCGCCGCACTAAGTGAAAAGTGGACCAGAAGTTTCAGAGTTCAGAAAAAACCGCAACTTTTGAGCACTTGTATAAGCGAGAATAGTTATGAACCATAATAAATTGTTTAGAAAACTATGTTTGTTAACTCCCATTCTGGATTATTTTAGAACTCAGATATCCTTGAAAATAGCATAGGTTTCATTATATTTGTTAAAACACAACAAGTGTCAATCTTGTAAACAAATGGCACTTTGGTCTGGGAAGATTTTTTTTCACTCAAACTGCTTCAAGTTTGTGTGAGAAAGATTTGCAATAACTATTTTCATAAAAAATAAACAATATACAATTGCTATAAGAAATTTTTGTAGCGACATCTCTAAATGAGCGATTTTACCAAACTTGGACTCCTCTGAATCATTTAAGATAATTCAGATATTCTGGGAAATGATACATATCTCATTCTATTTGTTCATTTTATAAGCAATGGAAATGAAGAAATTAAAATTTTTGGCATTTTTCCGTTAGAAAACTCGGCTTTCGCCAATTTTTTTTTAATGGCAGGTGGATATAAATTGCAGGATGTATGTGTCTTTTGGCCTTAGGTAACCGATTTATTGATATGGTAAAATGGATCAATAAATGGCTTTTTTTAATACATGAAAAATTCGCGGCTTTGTCATAGGCCCTTCGGTTCTATTCCAAAGGAATCGAAACCGAAAACCAAAGGAATCGAAACCGAAAACCGATATATATATATATATATATATAATATATATATATATATATATATATATATATTCAAATATATAGCCAAAAAATTAATTAATTAATTAATTAATAGCCAAAATTCATCTGAAGAAAGGAAAGATTTCTGGCGTTCCCAAGGACCCTGAGCTTGTGGATATAAGTGTTATCAGACATCTTAATACTGGAGAGACCTAAACATACCTGGGCTTGCCTCAAAACCGCATTCAGGACGTAACATCAGTGAAGGAGTCTCTCCGAACCAGATACAAGCATCTTCTTCGACAGATTTCGTCTTCCAATCTGTCGGCGTTGAAGAAGTTATCTGCGACTAACATGCTTGCCGTCCCGGTTCTACTCTACTCGTTTGGGGTAGTTCAATGGACGAAGAACGAGCTTAAGGCCCTTGATGTCACTCCACGTAAGATCATGCATATGCATAAAACCTTGCATATCAATTCGTCAGTTCCGCGATTATATATTTCACGCCGTCAAGGCGGACGCGGACTACTGAATCTCCAGTGTCATCCTGGGTCGCTTCGTGTCCCCAAGACACACGAGGGTTTCGCCGGCCTGTCGTTGTGATTTCGTCGTTGCCTATGACCACCCATCTCACAATTGTGAGACGTGGCCATAAGTGTGATTTACCGCGGTGCTACTGGGGGTTATTGACATTTTTTGGATGGCAGGTGCTCTTAGTGGGACCCTGCGGTGGTTGTTTAACTTTTTTTTTTTAATTATATATAGGGTGTCCCAGACTCAAGTGTCCGGACTTATATAGCTGTATAAAAATAAAAAAAATAAATAGAAAATTCTTTTTTCAAAAATCAGTTGAAGTTTTAGTTTTTTAGTTATAAAATATTTAAGCTGGTCCAATCAGGAGCGCCGTATAAGCAGTCGTGTGTGCGTGAGCGGGATTCCAACGTAGTGTTCTCCCGTCGCTAACCCCACCTATCCTCCACATTTCTGTGAAAAATGGCGTGCATCCTCTTGTCGAGGAGCTGTTCGCTGAAGTTTTTCTCCTGTGCTTTCTTAATCTAGTCCTTCAGGAGTGAGTAGTCGAGATGGATAAGATTTTATACATTTTGCTCACCACTGATATTGAAGTCAAGGCTGAGTGTTTCAGCAGCCTCCTCCGCTGCTTTGTACAGAAACGCTCTTTCGCTCACTTCTTCGTCCTTTCTGACCATTTTAAGAATAGGGTCTCTTCCATTTGCTACTTATGTGCTATACCCAGAATAATCTTGTTGTGAAGACATTCAAGATTCAGTTTTCCGCGACCACCTTGACGGCGTGAGATGTAAAGTCGCTTTACAGAAGACTTAAGGTGCATGCTTCTGTTCATGTGCATAATCTTTCGTGACCCGATATCAAGGGATGTGAGCTCGTCGTTCGCCTATGGAACCACTCCAAATGCATAGAGTACTACCGGGGCGGCAAGCATGTTCGTTGCAGATACTTTGTTCCTCGCCAATAGTACGGAAGACCAAATCTGCCGGATGCAGCTTTGACTTGCTAAGTGTGTGATAACGGATCCGCAGTTCTCGCGCGAACTGTCGAACCTTGGCAGTGAAAGTCCTGCCCGATGTTATGTTGCTGGCTCGTTGAGGACGAAAATAAGTCGGTTCGCTTCCAGTCTTTTCGGTATTTTTTATGGAGATTAAATCCGTGCATCCTATGTCAGACATATTGCGGCTGACTGTTACGGGATAATCGATTGTTTCCTGTATGAATTTCGGATAGCTTTACGGCTGGTTTATTTTTTGGTTTCTTGATTTCCTGTATATTAAAAATTTCGTAGCGCTCCAATTTACTCGTTCATTTCTTTTTAGTAAATCCTAAATTGAAAATGGGTAGGAGAAATTCTTTGCTTGAATTTATTGTGGAAAGAAGGTTCATTGAGTGAGGTGGAATTATGGCACCTGGAAATCGTGATTAAATCGGAGTTCATAAACACTGTAATGCATAACACATTATACATAATCTAAAAATTATAAAGACTCCCGGTAAAGTCCATTTTTCCCTTCCAGCTATTGACCTACGGGTGAGCCGGTACCCCCTTCCTTCTGAGGCCCCTATTGTTGTGAAATGGATACTTTTTTTCTAACACTATGAATACGGTGGCTGCTCTCATTAAATTCCGAAATATTCGTAAAGGTGTATTTCGCGAAATATTGATCTAATTTCCTTTTCTGAACGTGTACTTCAATCACGTTAGAAAACTGCACATTTGAAGCCATAAAACTACTTCCTATAATTTTTTCTTCCCAAGATGATATGTTTGATCGTAAAAAATTTGTTAGAACAACAATATACGTATCTTTCAATTCGGGAGACATTAAGCTTTCACGTGTACCTGGCTAGAATTTTCTACGATTTTTTTTAACGATTTGCGAGCGATCAAAGTGAGGTTCGCGTACTTTTGACGCCGACTTTAGTTAGTTTTCAGCGTACAGGTATTCGCCATCGTGTAAAGACAGTGGAAGTTATAAGTCGTGTTTTCTTTCATACATAAAGTCAGAGGCAAGCTTTAAAAAGTGTTCAGGAAAGTCAGCACATAAATTAATGAGGTATTTATGTATTAAACTTAGTAGATTTATATTTTTACTTAGAAAAAGGTTAGAATTTTATATAATTGTTCACGGTTTTTTTTACAGAAAATGCTGTGAGAAGTACAGAATGTTCTAACTAAACGATTCACCGAAAATTATTCTAAGATTTACAAAAAAAAACTGCTGACTTTACTTATATCCGTAAATTTGTAAAGTACTATTTTAACCGAGGGGTTGACAACTCGTGAAGTCAGGTGTACACTTGTAATGAAATCTCCTGAAGTCTCTTGAAATATCTGAAATCTCCTGAAATATCTGAAGTCACTTGAATTCACTTGAAGTCAATTGAATTCACTTGTAGTCACTTGAATTCACTTGAAGTCACTTGAAATCTCCTGAAATATCTGAAGTCATTTGAATTCACATGAAGTCACGTGAATTCGCCTGAAGTCACGTGAATTCATGTGAAGTCACTTGAAATCATCTAAATTCATGTGAAGTCACTTGAAATCACCTAAATTCATTTGGGGTCACCCATATACATGCTTCTAGCAATGATCTAAGAGAAGATAATATTGAACAATAATGAATTGTTTAAACAATTATGTTTGTCAACTTGCTTTATTTATCATCTCACTCTAATTATAAAATTCGGAAAAACCGCGACTTTCTAACTGTATACTAAGAGAAAATTGCTCAAAGCAATAATAATTTATTAAAACAATACATGTAAACATCTAATTATCAGTAAGAAGTAGTATTTTATGTATTCGAGACAATTTGTTTAAAAAAAAAAACAAAAAAAAATCATAATTAGCGCCAGCAACTCGCAAAACCCAATTTTTCACTTATGGGCTGTTTTTGGGACCCTATAAAATAAACATATGGGGGTGATATTTAAAAACTAATTATTTATTTGCATGCTATAGCCAATTATGGAGAGGAACGTTGAGTTTCAACTCGATTCACCTAATATTGACGATTCTGAATAAAATGTACACAAACGTATTTTCTTCTTCTGGGAAATATCGAACATCGGGACACTCCGAACATCATTTTTTATTGCAGGTCAAAAAGAAATATACTTTTTGATGAATAATTTTGTGCAAAATGAGCATAAAAAAGATTCACAATCAAAAACCAGACATCAAACTACCTCACTTTTCGGAAAATGTAATAGTCTAAATAGATTGGTTCAGAATCACCCACAAATCTGAATATCATTTTTTTAATCGCATTTATTTTTTTGTGGATTCGAAAAAATTTGGGAGCGATATGTATGCACATTCGAAAAAACAATTTTCCCATGCATTTTTGGACCACCTCAACGTGGACTCCCGTTTTTTTGTATGAGCGGATTTCTTTTTGAAACACATACAAAACTAAAAAAATGTTCACTAATTTTTGTTTGAACTTCCTACTTTGTATCATGAAGCTTATGTTTTTAAGAAAAACCGAATTCTCATACAATTCACAGCTCCTTTTGGCTTCGTAGCTTTTGAATATCAAGAATATCCATATTTTCATAAAATATGAAATATAAGTTCACTTGAAATCTCCTGAAATATCTGAAGTCATTTGAATTCACATGAAGTCACTTGGATTCTCCTGAAGTCACTTGAAATCTCCCGAAGTATCTGAAGCCATTTGAATTCACATGAAGTCACGTGAATTCACATGAAGTCACTTGAAATCTCCCGAAGTATCTAAAGCCATTTGAATTCACATGAAGTCACGTGAATTCACATGAAGTCGCGTGAATTCACATGAAGTCACGTGAAGTAACTTGAAATCACCTGAATTCACTTGAAGTCACTTAAATTCTCCTGAAGTCACTTGAAATCTCCTGCAATATCTGCTGTCATTTGAATTCACATGAAGTTACGTGAAGTCACTTGAGTTCACGTGAATTCCCTTGAATTCTCCTGAAGGCACTTGAAATCTCCTGAAGTCAGTGAATTCTTCTGAATTCATTGAAATATGCTGAAGTATCTTGAAGTCAGAAGTAGCTGTACACCCAATCGGTCGAGTTGTCAACCCCTCGATTTTAACATAGGACCCCTGTAACATTAACCGTTTTTTCTCCGTTTGTAAAGTAAAAAATATAGCAGTATTAGGGGCATTCAAAAATATACGGCTTCTCCTTTGTATATGTATTGTTAGTCCGGTTATTTTAAGCCAAGAAAGAAAAAAATCGTGTTACGCGTTTTTGAGAAAAACAATTTCTTTAGTTTTAACGATTAAAGTTCTATTTTTCTCAAACACGACGCAAAACATGAATATCAGTTCATGGTTCAAGTTGTTCTTCCTGAAATCTATTATAAAATTATACCCTTACTAGTTGTTTGTTTTGTGTATTTCAAGTACCCAGTTGGCACAAAATTTGGTGACGTCTTTACGACATCGTTATGACATCTTTACGACAACTTTACGACATCCTATGCCCATGTCGTTAAGATGTGTTTACGATATCGTAAAGACGTCGTAAGATCTGACGATGTATTTTCGACATGGTAAAGACATCTTAACGACATGGACATAGGATATCTTAAGTCGTCGTAAAGATCTCGTAATGATTTTTAAGACGAAAAATGATAAAGTTTCTATTTCAAATGTTATTAATATGATAAAAAATAACCAGAAAAATGTACGTTGCTCAATCTGAATTTGAATTCCAATCAAATTCTCACATTTTTGTTGAAAAAGAACTTGCAGCTAGTCTTTCCAAATACGTTTTGTAGCATACCGAATACTGCTTAAATTGCCGGTTTCAGTTGCAGCTGGGGAAGGATCGTTTTCGAATCTAAACATTATAAAAAATTATCTACGAACAACAATGCCCGAAGATCGTCTGTCAAACCTAGCTATCATTTCTATCGAGTATGAACATAAAGGTCACACTATTCTGTAACGCTGTTACTGTAAGGATATGTTATGTAACAGTTCTGGAATTCTGTAATGTAACTAATATAGAACAGAGTGATATGAACTGTTATGTCACTAGAATGTCACACGTGTTCCAGGAACGGAACATAAAGGTCACACTGTTCTGTAACGCTGTTACTGTAAGGATGCGTAACAGTTCTGGAATTCTGTAATGTAACTGGTATATCACATAGTGATATAACTGTTCCGTCACTAGAATGTCACACGTGTTACAGGAATGAAACATAAAGGGCATACTGTTCTGTAACGATCTTAGACCAGAGTTGTGCCGACGGTGGGGCAACCGAGAAAAAAAAATTTATTTAATAACATTTCATTTTTAAAGCACCTTACAATTTTTAAACCCATATTCTCATAATATGTCTAAAATAAAAAATAATGAATATATTCCTGAGATGACCCTGGCATTTTCAGCAAAAAAGCATGGCCGAGATTTTATCACGAACGTTCAAGCGGTTCCACAGCGCAATTGGCTAAGGCCTCGGCTAGGTACATACGGGTAAGGTAGTTTAGGTAGGGTGCGAATCCCCAGCGAGTGCGATTTTTCAGCGGGTTTAAGCGTGCGATTATATGTGTAGGAGACCGTGCGTTAACTTGGGTAATTACAATATAAATCAAGTGCAGCAATAATACAAAAAACATTTTTTTGTCACATATCCTTGTAACACTGTTACAGAATTGTTACAATAAATGCAAAAACGTTGTAGCTCCGTCATGGAATCGACACGGATCTATTGCAGAACAAATTTACATCGTAACACTGTTACATATGTGTTACGGCACTATTACTGAACAATGTTACTCTGTAACCCTGTTCCTAAATTGTTCTAGAAATATTTTTTGACATATAACGCTGTCCTAGAATTATTACAGAACGATCACAGAACAAATTTACATCGTAACACTGTTACATATGTGTTACCGCACTATTACAGAACATGGTTACTCTGTAACCCTGTTCCTAAATTGTTCTAAAAATATTCTTTGGCATATAACGCTGTTGCAGAATTGTGACATATCTCTGACAGAGCATGGTTCTGTAACAGCGTTACAGAACTGCTACGTCCATTTGGGGACGACATTACTCGGACCATGGTCTAAGTATGTTCTTATCCTGTACCAGAACCTGTTCTTTCCTGTTCTAAACTGTTACATCATAGTTATATAACAGTGTCCGCTGTGTCGTAACAAAGATCTGCAAAATACAGTAATAAACTTAACGCGGTCTGATACAAAATGTTTTATAATTACAAATTAAAATTTAGAGGGTAGAAAAAGGGTCAACGGGCGACATGAAAATATTTGCATACTGGCGGCCGAATGTCCAGGAACGGCCCTGCCTGTGTACCGTTCTATGTCCGTCGGATTTTTTTACTGAATATTACGTAAAATGTTGTGCTGATTACAAAAAAGTAGAGTACCCCCTAGGATGCGCCGAAATTTTTTTTTTCAGTTTTTCAATCAGGATAGGAAAAATCTCATTCTGTGTATAAAAATAGATTTCTGTGATTTTTAACAGATTTTTAAGACGATATTTTCCGTTAGAAGGAATTATTAAAAAGTTGTTCATTGTAACAGAACACATTGATTGACATTTTGAAGGGCTCTCTCATTTTATGAAAATAAGATTTTCGGTAAGACAGAAACATAAGCTTGAAAAATATTAAAAGTATCCA
>CAKNYM010050356.1:138268-156791 GCA_932195095.1 Andricus curvator
TATATATATATATATATATATATATAGGTGGTGTTTCACCACCTATACAACCCCTTATGCTATGTGATATTGCACAAAAAAATAAACACAAAAGTCCTCTAGCAACAATTTGGGCGAAGCTTAGTTTCCCTGCTGGAAGTAAAGAGATAGAAAGAGATAGAAATTTGGGGATAGAAAGAGATAGAATTTTTTTATCTCTTCCAAGTATCCATTTTGCATCCCCAAAACGCTATCTCTTCCTATCCCTCAGTATCTATCTCTTCCTATCCCTCAGTCTATCTCTATTTCTGGTAATGTCTATCTCTTTCTATCTCTACGTAGAAATTTTTTTAATCCCTTTCTATCCCTAAATCTATCTCCCTGACTAGAAATTTGTATCTTTTTCTATCCCTAAGCCTATCTTTCTTTCTTTAATTTTTTATCTCTTTCTATCCTTAAGTCTATCTTTACGATAAAATTTGTATCTCTTTCTGTCCCTAAGCCTATCTTTCTTTCTTTAATTTTTTATCTCTTTCTATCCTTAAGTCTATCTCCACGATAAAATTTGTATATCTTTCTATCCCTAAGTTTCTCTTCATGCTAGCAATTTCTATCTCTTTCTATCCCTAAGTCTATCTCTTATACAAATTTTTATCTCCTTCTATCCCAAAGTCTATTTCCCTTCCAGAAATTTTTATCTCTTTTTATCTCTCACTCTATTTGTCCCTGCTATATATTTTAAACTTTTTGAATACGTAGATTTATCACTTTTGTTCTCTATTATTCTTTTGTTTTCCATCCTTCAGTCTATTTCTCCATACAAAATGTTTGTCTTTTTCAATAACTGAGATCCCCGCGTCATCTCTCCTTAACAGAAAATAAAGCAGTTTACCTATCGTTATATAATTTTCCACAATGATTTTTATACTTAGGAAAATAATCATCCTTATAGAAAAGTGATATAAGACGTTTTCAAACTGAACTACTTATCTTTTGTGGAAAGGACAGATGTGGATCTATCGATACATAAAGATACAAAACTTTAGAATGTAGAGATCGACATATGATACAAAACATATGAATAATAAATCCAAGTTGAGAAAAAGATTAAAATTTCTAATAGAGAGAAATAAAAACTAAGAGATATAAAAAATTAGATGGAGATATAAATTGAAAGATAAAAAAATATAAGTAACGAAGGACGCAAAAGATATATTCAGATACTGAAAGACATTCTTCAAAGTCAAAGATAAGAGATTCTTCAAAAAAGCTTATCTTCCCTTATTTCTGAGTAATTTTTTATAATACAGAGCATTTCCATTTTATTTTAAAATGAATTTTTGATAAATAAACGTTTGAAATTTTTGTAATTTACATTATAATTTATTATAATATTCGAACATATAAATATATATTATAATAATCCTTCTTTATAGTTACGTATATATATATATATTTAAGAACACAAACGTTAAATATACGATAAATTACATTATCGTAAATATGAATTATTTTTAAAGTAATGCTTTTTAACTCAGCGATTTTAAACATTTGTAATATTTCTTTTATAGAAAATGGAAAAAAACCTGTGATACTGTCCATAAAACTTGTAATCATATCCGACCGGTGTAGAATCTCAAGGTTGCACTTCTTCGTCGCTTCATACAATAATAGCCTCAGCTTTATCTTCTTCATTCCTTCCATCCACGTTTTTTGTGTCATTTGCCGTTTCCTCCACATCAATTTCAGATAAATCACTCATCTCCAGGTTCGAATTGTTTATTGTTTCTTGAAGACTATCAATAACTTGAATTTCAGTTGTATCGCTTACTTTGGAAGCTGAAGAATCATCTTCACTGTTGCTTCTTTTTTTGGAATCTAATGCAGAAATAAATATATGACTTCATAATGAAGGAATATTACTTACGAAAGAAAAATAAAATGTCTAAGGTTTTAGAACGTACCAAGAACTTTTCTGCTTTGTCTAGATCTCAACAAATGAACACGTGTTGTATCAAAAGACGTGCTAATAATCGCATTTGTGTTAATCACTGCTAGATCTTCGTGACCTGAGCAAGGACGAGAAAACTTTGCACATGCAAACATATTTAAAACGATTTATAGTTCAAGAAAACCACTGTAAACGCACTTCTAAACTTTTTCCGGCCGGCTTGCAATGTTTAGACGCGTTCTTCAGTGTACTTTTATGAAAGAACAAAGGACATAACGAATGGAAGGGGGAACAGGGGAGACATGTGACACGAGTGTCGACGATGTCGACCGAGCGGTGTCGTGTTGATAGAAAAGTGATTGATAAGGAGATAGAAAGAGATAGGCGGAGATAGACAAGAGATAGAAAGAGTTAGAAAAGAGGAGATTCAAAGAGATAGGTGTGGATGTGAGTTGATATGAAGATAGAAAGGGATAGATAACTGGAGATTGAAAAAGATAGGAGAGAATTGAGATTGTCAAGGAGATAGAAAGGGATAGACAGGTGTATACAGAGATAAAAAGTGATAGAGGAGTGGGGATTGAAAGAGATAGGAGAGGACGGTGATTGGCAAGTGGGTAGAAAGAGATAGAGACGTGGGGATTAAAAGAGATAGGAGATAACGGTAATTGACAAGGAGACAGAAAGAGATAGACAGGAATAGACGAGATATATAAAGAGATAGAGGAATGGGGATTGAAAGAGATAGGAGACAATGCTGATTGACAAGGAGATAGAAAGAGATAGGTAGAGATATACCAGATATAGAAAGTTATAGAAAAGAGGAGATTCAAAGTGATAGGCGTTGATGTGGATTTAGATGGAGATAGAAAGAGATAGAAGGAGATGGACAAGAGATAGAAGGAGATAGGCGGAGATAGGCAAGAGATAGAAAGGTATAAGCGGAGATAGATAAGAGATAGAAAGGGATTAAAAAGAGGAGATTCAAAGAGATAAGCGTGGATGTGGATGGATATGGAGATAGAAAGAGATAGAGGGTATAGGCGAGAGATAGAAAGGGATCCCTTTCTATCTCAGAGATAGAAGGAGATAGAAAGAGATAGGATTTCTATCTCTTTACTTCCAGCAGGGTTGGGCACAAAAAAAACTACAAAGTTGGGCCTAATAAACCATTGAGGAGCGAGCTTTAGCGACCTCTTGTTCGTGTCTCAAACGTTAAGATAGTGTGCGCTTTTGGCGACACACTTCATCTCCCGCATTAGGTAATTCCCCGTCGATTTGTCGCTCTTCCATTGTTTATTGCAAAACGCAAAGTTCAAACCTCCAAAACCTTTTAAAATTCGGCAAACTTAATTTCTTGAAAATTTGTAAGCAAGCTTAACATGGGATTACAACTTTTCCAACAAAAAATTACGTTTTTTGATTCCTATGAGAATTTCTGTTTCATAACTTGTAAATAACCTAACAAAAAACTGAACATTTATGAAACCTAGCAAAATTTCTTTCTGTAAAATTCGTTACCAAGATTTAAATAAAAAAGAAAAAAAACACATTTGCTAACAACAAAAGTTAAACTTTTCGATTCCTCTCAGAATTTCTGTTACATAACTTGTATCAAAAGTAACAAAAACCTAAAAATTCGCGAAACCCAGTAAAATTGCTTTTTTGAAAATACGTAACCAAGATTTAAGTAACAAAACACGTTTTCTAACAACAAAGGTCACCCTTCTCGATTCTTCTTAAAAATTCTTTTACACAACTTTAATAAAAGTAACAAAAAACTGAAAATTCCAGAAACCCACAAAAATGGCTTTGTTGAAAATTTATTAAGGAAGCCTAACATAAGATAATACATTTATCAACAAAACGAAGTTACTCTTTTTGTTCCTCTCAGAATTTCCGTTACATAGCTTGTAACAAAAGTAACAAAAGAACTGAAAATTTGAGAAGCCAAGCAAAACTTGTTTCCTAAAAATTTGTTGGCAAGAATAAAATAATACTACACCTTTTCTAACAATTAGAGTTAAGCTTTTCGATTCCACCAAGAATTTCTGTTACATAACTTGTAACAAAAGTAACAATAACTTGAACATTCGCGAAACCCAGCAAACTTACTTTCTTAAAAATGTATAAGCGAGACTAAAAGAAGATAACACATCTGCCGACAAAAGAATTTCCTCTTTTCGATTTCTTTCAGAATTTCTGTTACATAACTTGCAACAAAATTTACAAAAAAAAAACTAAAAATTCGAGAAATCCAACAAAATTTCTTTCTCGAAAATTCGCTGGTAATATTAAAATAACAAAACACCTTTTCTAACCACAAAAGTCATTCTTCTCGTTTCCTTATAGACATTCTGTTACATAACTTGTGACAAAACTAACAGCACACTGAGCATTTGCAAAAACCAGCAAACTTGCTTTTCTGAAAATTTGTAAGCAAGTCTAACATAAGACAACACCTTTACCAACAAAAGAGATACTTTTTTTGGTTCCTTTCATAATTTCTGTTACATAAACTTTCGCAAATGTAAAAAACTGTAAATTTCGGCAAACCACAAAATTTTGTTAGTAACATTGCAAAAACACAACAACTTTTCTAACAACAAAAGCCGCCCTTGTTCATTCCTCTCGAAATTTCTGTCACATAACTTGTAATAAAACGAACAGAGAATCTCAACACTCACGCAACCCACAAAAATTGCTTTGTTGAAAATTTTGTGAGGAAGCCTAACATAAGATAACACCTTTAAGAACAAAAAAGTTACTATTTTCGGTTCCTTTCAGAATTTCAGTTACATGACTTGTAAAAAAAAAATAAAGAGATTGAAAATTGGATAAACCAGTAACATTTCTCTCTTGAAAATTTGTTAGCAAGATTTAAAAAACAAAACACATTTTCCAACAAATAAAAATTACCCTTCTCGATGCATCTCAGAATTTTTGCTTCCTAACTTGTAAAAAAACTAGCAACAAACTGAACACTCGCGAAAACCAGCAAAATTGCTTTTTCGAAAATTTGTAAGGAAGTCTTACATACGATAACACCTTTACCAAAGTAACAAAAGTACTAAAAAAACTGAAAATTTGAGAAACCCACCAAAATTTCTTTCTTTAAAATTTGTAGGCACATTAAAATAACACAACCCCTTTCATAACAACAAGAGTTATTCAAAAGCTACCCAAAAGCTTTGGAAACCGAAACCTGAATCATGCAAGCGGAATTAGTGAAAATCTAGGGACGTTGGAATTCCTTAGTCAATTCTGTGATATTTAGCAATTTATTAAAAATCTATGAAAGTTTTCTCTTGAATCGAACCCTTTTCAAAGTATTCCTTGAACGAAAAACTACCCAAAAAATGCATTGAACATAAATTTCAATCATGCGACCTCAAGTAGTACATTATTTTTTGAAAATCATGAACAGTGTAAATAATTTCTAACTTCTGTGACATTTATTGATTTTTTTTAATAGGTCAGAGGTTCTCGTCAAAGTGAATTCTTGTCTGTTTCGATCCTTGATGGAAAAACTACCTAACAAACTTTTAAAACATAAATTTAAATCATGCCACTGCAAGTAGTGCATTACTTACTTTAAATCATGAAAACTGTAAATAATTTCCAACTTCAGTGACATTTATTGATCTTAAAAAATAGATAAGAGGTTCTTGTTTAATTGAAACCTTGTCTCTTGCGTTTCTTGATGGAGAAACTACGTGCAAAATTTTTGCAACACAAATTCTAATCCATGTTCGAATAGTTAGAAACACGTATCCCTTTTCGCAAAAAAAATAGGTTTGCGTCAAAAGAAGATCTTTTCTTTGGATTTTATCTAGTTTTGGAAATTACCAAAAGGTTAGAAAGGTTTAAATTTTTCAATGATGTTAGAGGTCTGAATGTCGGTTTCGAAAATTTCGTTCATTCCAAACATTGATATGTTACATAAATTTTCTGTGCATTCGAGTTGCTCTTTTGTTTTTTAAGCTTAACTTCTGGTCGGAAAGTAAGTCATACTAATTGTGTTACACAAGAACTCCAATACTGAGTATGGACATGACCTGGATATTTACCGGATATGACAGACAGCGCCCGCGGCGTCCAAAGCCGAAAATTTTTTAGGGATAGAAATTTGAAATTTACATAAGATAGCACGTATGCACTGTTTTTAAATATAATAAATGCATAACTGATTGCTTTAAGAACGTTATAAAATTTTTCAAAACGACGCAAAATAACAGAGGATTCTTTCTTGCAAAAAGATTTCGTGAAAAATTTATCTTTTCATTCCATCTAAACCCGTACTAGTTTCGTTGTTGGTCACGAACATAACCTTAAAAATTACCGGTCGAATGTCAACAAGGGGATTGATGATGAATATTTTAATCAAAACAGGATTTCAAGCTATAAGTCATTCAATCGATTTTCACCCTGAAATACTTAATAAGGGAAAAAGTTTAGCAGTCACTCATGTGGTGAGGGTGCAGGAGTTGAAAGTGAATAGAATAAACAAAATTCAGTTCAGCGTAATCAGTCAAACGTCTGTTAGCTCTCCCCCATACGACGTTAAATTACAGGTGTTTATTAATTAAAAAATATATTGTAACACAAAGAGAAGTATTAGGGCAATCTATAATTATAATTATCAATTTCCTAACATTTTTCTTTATGTTAAAAATATTAATAAATTAGAAATGATATACAGGACACTCACTGTGAAAAATTCAAGTAAAAAATTACATATAGGATTGCCTTAAATTTTCTTCTTGATAAATGTTTCTGTAAACATTTACCTTCACTTTATGGACTTACCAATAAAAATGTGCCACAGAAATCTTAGGACATAAAAATACCAGTGGTATTTTTATCAGGAATTGTGTAATTTTCACACTAGAATATCCTTATTTTTGAAATAGAGAAAACTGGGGATGTTACGTACATCAGGGTAGTTCAAAAAAAATGTTTAGAGGGCAACGATACCATATGGGTGTGGCATTAGTCTAGTGGAATATTTATCAACATTGTTTAATAAATTTTCAATTATTTGAACAAATTTAACTTGTTTAAATAATTTTTTTCTCAATTTTTTAGAATAATAATTATGATTATTTCTTCAGTGGAATATTGATCAACACTGGTTAATTAATTTTCAATTTTTTAAACAAATTCCATTTGTTTAAATATTTTTTTTTTTCAAAAATTCGTTTTTTTATAAAAAATATTACTGTATTATCGTTAAGTGACATAAATTTATTTTTATATATTTTCCAATCGTTGAGGTAATGAATTATTATTTATTTTCAACAACCTTTAATTTGTTTCAACAATATTTTTTTCACAAAATTTGTTAGTTTTTCTTCTCTGCTATTTATATTGAAACTTCTGATTGTTGGAAACAATAATTTTCTTATATTTCTGAATTGATTAGAAATTGATTAACCAATGTTGATGAATATTCTAGCAAAGAAATGGTAATCATTTTTAATTTTTAAAAATTTCGAAAAAAATATTTACACAAATTCCATTTGTTTAAATAATTGAAAATTAATGGACCAATGTTAATAAATATTCCACTAGACCAGTAGAAATAATTTTAAGTAAAAAAAAAAACGTTTGCCTCGAGTATGAAAAAAATTTTCCCATGCATTTTTGGACCACCCTAATGTACAAGCAGTTTTTAAAAAATGAAATTTACAGACTTCTGTAATACGTCCTCAGTTAAACAGTGGGTATTTTTTTGTTTCTTTGCGGTAAAAATCCATAGTGTTTTTTACAGTTTTGTATAATATAACTAAAGTATGAAACACAATTGATTAAAATGTACCATTTACAATTGAAATCAAATCAATACAGCTCAGATTGATTTAATTAAAATTAAATTCAATAGCATTAAATACTGAAAGAATCAAATTTTTTTTCACAGCTTGATTGAGAAAGAAATATAATAGAAGTGTCGTGCACGTGTGTTTCTCAGGCTGGAGGCAGATGCAAACACGTATGTGCGTTAATTTATTATATTAATTCAGATCGAAGTATGTCTAAAACAAGTTTGGAGCAAGAATGGGGGAAACCTTCTGCCAAGCAGGTTGCACAAGATATTTATGCTAAAGGATTATCGATCTCTGATCATTTTAAGAAAAAAGAGATCAAAGATGATAATGTGGAGAAAAAAGTAGTAGCCACTCCATATGACTTAACATATTTAGACTTGATTTATCATCCTTGTGCCCT
Source organism: Andricus curvator (assembly GCA_932195095.1). NCBI lineage: Eukaryota > Metazoa > Arthropoda > Insecta > Hymenoptera > Cynipidae > Andricus > Andricus curvator. The sequence continues at coordinate 146,427 of CAKNYM010050356.1, forward strand.
ACGTGCCGTTCTTCGAGAAGAAATGAAATCAGACGGCCAAAGAGCAGCTACTGCAATTTTCAACGAATGCTTTAATTCAGCACTTAAATTGATCAGAAATAAAGGTTGTGACATCTGCATCCAGTATTCAATGGACGCATCTAAGAAAATGTTATCCTACTTCGGCGAAAGTTTGGATAGCACTGATTCGGAACTGTTAGATTTTTATCGCAAAAACATCTTACTATCTGAAACAAAAATAATAAATTTATGTTTAGAAACACAGGGCAATCAAGCTCACAAGAGTGGTTCCAACAACGATTTTTGAGGATATCTGCAAGTTCCAAAGCGCATTCCATTAAATGCAGAAAAACAAAAAGTGTCGAGTCGTTTTTAAATCACCTTTTAAATCCTCCAAAGCTTCAGGGCGTGACAAAGAAGAATGTTACTTGTGGGAAACAGAATGAATCTATTGCTATCCTATTAATAATATATAATAATAATAATATTATATATATAATAATAATATAATTAATAATATATTATAATATAATAATCTATTGTTACTAGCACTCAAAAGTTCAATGTTTCATACCTCAAAAGAATTAATAACGTAGATCAACTCAATCCGTCAGAAAAAATCTACACTCAGTGTCAAATACAAATGTACGTATCAGGACTAACACTTTGCGATTTGTATGTATGGTCACCCAAATGAAGTTACAAGGTTCCTGTACAAAGGAACGAACAATTTCTTAAAAATGTGATTCTTCTCTTGGAGGATTTTTATTTCAAACATTACCTGTGAGCGATATTTAAATGTAAGAAATAGTTAGTTTACATATTTTTTATGTATTTATACAAACATTATTTATTCAAATGTTTATTGCTATTACAATTTATAATGCAATTAGAACTTTAAAGCTTTATTTACAACTGTGTTACTTAAATTTAAGAACTTAAGAACTTAGGAAAAAATGTATACAATTATAAATATATAAAAATAGGTACAAAATTTCTTTCAAATATTTAATCAGGTAATTTTTAATTCTGAGGTACTTCCAAATCTGAATCGCTTTCCTTCAAAATTGGAGGTTGAAAATTTACTAAAACGCAACACATAAAAACGATATTATCTGCTTGAGGTAATAAGTGCCCAGGCATTTTAGCTAATATATTATAAATTCGTATGCGTTGCATAATTCTTTCTATGTGTATTCTCAGTCGTGCAAATTGATACGTTTCTTCGACTTCTTCCTCACTGAACTTTTCTTGTCTTAGAAAAGGCGGCATGGCTAGGATAATTCCTTCACCTTTTTCATCAAGTGTACTTTCAATTCCGGGGGATCCTTTATCTGCTAACACAAGATCCCCTCGTTCTAATAAATCAAGCAATCCACTACTTGTCGTGATTTGAGCATCGCTGATTCGGCCGCCAAAACACTTTGAGACGAAGCATATCAATCCAGCAGGAGTGCAACCTACCAACGTGTTAAAAAAATTTCCGAAAACAATGGTAAATTAAATAGGAATCATCTCTCAGAAAATGATAGATTCAAATCCGAAAAAAACTGAGGAGACTTTTTTGACCTCCAGGTATGCAAAGAAATGGAAACTCAGTAAAATTTAAAAACTCTGCAAACAAGAAATTTGTGAAACCTTTTTTTCGAGCGTGGGTAACCAAGCTGCATGTCGATCGATTCCAAGTTAATCATAATTTTTTGGGACCCCAATACGCTACTTTTCCGCGTTGTAGTAATTTCGAATTCTTAAAGTATTTATTTTGGACCCACCCTATTAAGCATATAAAATTCTGTTTAAGGTAGTTATCGTGCCGAAAATCAGGTCTCTGGAAAAAAAATAGTTCTATGATTTTCAGACTTTTATATTTTCGAACATGTATTATGATAGAAAAAACATAATTTTTAATGGAAAAATGGTTAAACTTACAAAAAATAATTATTTTAACAATATTTTTTGTAACTGAATTTTTCTCACTGTCGCTTTTCGCCAATTTTTTAGTAATAATTGCATTTTAGTAAATCAAAAAAACTCTACTATTTTGAATTTTTAAAATATGTAAATAATATTCAAATATAGTTATTTCTTTAAAAAATGTTTTCTATTAAAAATTTTTTTTAACGATTTCAACTACAGAATTTTTTCCCCAAAAAAATAAGCCATCATATATTAAAATTCAATCATTTTTTTTAAAACTGGTAAGAAGCGATAGTAAGGAAAATTTTAATTTGCAAAAATCATTGTTAAAATAAGTGTTTTTTATAAGTTTAAAAATTTTTTAATTATGAGCAACATTTTTTATTTGAAATTACATCATCAGTAATATGATTTTGATTCTTAAAATTATAGAAAAACTATTTTTGTCAGAGATCTGATTTTTGGCACGACAACTACCTTAAGAGTCGTTTTCAAAAATTTAGGAATATTAAATTCAAAACGTTTGAATTTAAAGAATTATACCTTTTTGATACATGTGAATCAAATAGAAATATTTTAAATTATGATAAGCAGTTTCGGGTTCAAATTAACTAACGGTAACCGTTTCAATTTAACAATCAGTACTTCTTTCTGTTAACAGCACTAATCCACCTGTTTCGCTTTTCTAGCATGTGCTTTGCCGTTGGAAAAGCATAAAAATGCACATCAGGATCAGTATTTGTAAAGCTGTTAAAGCAGTTTACCACACAACAATTCGAATTGCCTTTCCTAGCTTTTTGACTGCGTTCTGTCGCTTTTGCCATAATCAACAAACTTAAGAAAAAAGTTTTTCACATAACATAGCGAATTGTTAAAAAAAAGCTTCACTTAAAACTTAAGACAACTAATAAAATACTCAATGTCATTTAAATTAAAATACAATATATACTCCATAAATATTCTGGGATAATTGAACTTTCTAAGATCAAAATCTGACAACTAGCATTACTTTTACAAAAATAATAGATCGTATATATATATATATATATATATATATATATATATATATATGTATATGTATATGTATATGTATATATATATATATATATATATGCAATTACATATAATATTACTTACCCAATTAATACAATAATTTGTCCAGATACCTTTTTCGAAAAACAAGAATATTGAAGTGCTTTATGTGATATTTGTAATCCGATAAATTGTCATAGACAGATAAATTCAAAACTCAACTCCGCTTAAACCGTTTAATAAACTCGAGCAAAAGTTTTTTTCGCTGAATCGAGATTTTATCAGTTTTCTTACAGACACTCTCGTTATTTGATAGTTAAACTCTTATTTTCAGTATAAATTTATTTATTTTCAATCGCATGTAAACAAGTGGAATTCATCCCTAAAAAATTGCCGCTTTTAGGCAACAGATGGCGCCAGGCTGTTACCGCGGCCGTACTCAATAAGGCCGACTGATTTAGTTGTTCCTAGAACTGCTGGCCCACGCAGTTTCTTAGCGCACAAGCAGTGTCAATAATGTGTCGCCACCACGCACCGTGCGTCCAACGACGAATTTAGTGCCACGGACACTGCGAGGGAACCCCCGAAACTGGCCTTATATTGGAGTTCTTGTGTACTGTACATGCGTGAAAAAAGATTTTCACAGTTATTTCTCAAAATTGTGTCTGTTTGTTGCTTGTGTGTCCTGTAAAAAGACGTTTCGTATCATTGCTAAGGCAAGTAAAAATCTGTTTCTTCCCTCAATTTCGTAAATGTTATTGTTTTCTCACAGAATCATTTTTCAGACAGTTTAATGAAAAATTAGCTGTCCTCTTTCGCTCGTTCAACTTCAAAATCTTGCGAGGGCTCTCATCGCCATGTCTAATAACAACAATTTGTATTAGAAGGAATCTGTATTATCATCGGATTTAGTAACGATCAATCATGTGTAGATATCTTGCACAACTGTGAAACTGGAAATTAACAATATCGATCTAAGGTAACTCCTCAAATAACAGAAATTCTTAACGTCTTTTCAGACTAGATGGAGTTTGATTTTTTAAATTAAATTTTGTTTATTTTCTGAAGAAAGATCTTTCTCCTTCGCTTCGCTGGGAATCGAACCACAGGTCTTCTGATTGCCGGTCGGGTGCTTTTAGCACTAAGCTACTAGAGAGATCGAAGGTAGATACTTTTTTCAGATATACGCTTTAATAGCAAGGTGTTAAGTTTTAATACAAGTTAAATTAGAAGGAATCTGTATTATCATCGGAGTTGGTAACGATCGATCATGTGTAGATATCTTTCACAATTATGAAACTGGAAATCAACAATATCGATATAAGGTAACTCCTTAAATAACATAAATTCTTCACATCTTTCCAGACTAGATGGAGTTTTAGTTTTTAAATTAAAATTTTTTTTATTTTCCGAAAAAAGATTTTTCTCCTTGGCTCCGATGATAATACAGATTCCTTCTAAGTTGACTTGTATTAAAACATAACACCTTGCCACTAAAGCGTATGTCTAAAAAAAGTATCTGCCTTCGATCTGTCCAGTAGCTTAGTGGTAAGAGCACCCGGCCGTCAATCGGAAGACCTGTTTTTCGATTCCCAGCGGAGCGAAGGAGAAAGGCCTTTTTTGAGAAAATAAAAAAAAATTTAATATAACAATTCAAACTTTATCTAGTCTGAAAAGACGTTAAGAATTTCTGTTATTTTAGGAGTTACCTTAGATCCATATTGTGGGTTTCCAGTTTCACAGTTGTGAAAGATATCTACACATGATCGATCGTTACCAACTCCGATGATAATACAGATTCCTTCTAATTTAACTCGTATTAAAACATAACACCTTGCTATTAATGCGTATATCTGAAAAAAGTATCTGCCTTCGATCTCTCTAGTAGCTTAGTGGTAAGAGCACCCGACCGGAAATCGGAAGAACTGTGGTTCGATTCCCAGCGGAGCGAAGGAGAAAGATCTTTTTTCAGAAAATAAAACAATTTGTAGTTTTTCCATCAAGGAACGCAACAGACAAGGTTTCACTTTGACAAGAACCTCTTACCTAATTTTTTTTTTAAATGAATAATTTTCACAAAAGTTGGAAATTATTTAGACTTCATGATTTTCAAAGATAATGCACTATTTGTGGTGGCATCATTGAAATTTATGTTTCAGAATTTTTTTGGGTAATTTTTCCATCAAGGAACTCAACAGACAAGATTTCACTTTGACGAGAACCCCTTATCTATATTTTTAAAATCAGTAAATGTCACAGCAGTAAGAAATTCTTTACTCTTAATGATTTGAAAAAAAATAATGCCAAAGGTCAACAAAGTTACCAATTAGTGAAACGTCTTCTCGTTTTCAGAAAATCCTGCTTCACTTTCAGTTACATAATGGGAATTTGTGTTTTTAAACTTTTTTGGGTAGTTTTTCGAGCAAAGCAGAGAACAGATAAGGCTAAACTTTGAAGACAAACTGTCATCCATTTTCCTCAAATAAATAAATGTCACCAAAGTTAGGTATTATTTCAACTTTTCATGACATTAAAGAAATAATGCAAAGCATCGAACAGACTAGGTTTCACTTTGATGACAAACTCTAATACATTTTAAAAAAATGGCTAAATGTCAGAAAAGTTACCAATTAGTGAAACTTCTCACTTTAAGAAAAGATTGCATCACTCCCTGTTGCATGAATAAAATTTATGTTTGAAAAGCTTTTTGGAATGGAGCAAACAAAGTTTCACGTTGACGAGAACCTCTTATCTATTTTTTAGAACTTAATAAATGTCACAGAAAGTTTAAAATTATTTGTACTTTTCATGATTTTTACAAAATAACGCACTACTGGTGTTGGCATGATATAAATTTATATTTCAAACTTTTTTTCGATAGTTTTTCGTTTAAAGAACACATTGTGGAAGGTTCCCATTAGATGACAAACTTTCATCTATTTTAGAAAAATGGCAAAATTTCAGAGAATTGATTCCAATTGCCCAAAGCTTTTTCGGTAGTTTTTGACCAAAATGTGTTACGGTGTTAACTTTGTTTTACTTTTCCTTAGTTAAGTAACAGAGATTCTTGGAGGAATCGAGAAGCGTGACTTTTGTTGTTAGCAAGTATGTTTTTTTTTTTTTTTTAATGTTAGTAATAAATTTTAAATAAAGAATATTTACTGTGTTTCGCGAGTGTTGTTCTCGTCAAAGTGAAACCTTGTCTGTTGCGTTCCTTTATGGAAAAACTACAAATTGTTGTCAATACTCACGGCGATAAGAGCCTTCGCAAGATTTTGAAGTTGAACGAGTAAAAGAGGACAGCCGAGTTTTCACTAAACTGCCTAAAAAAAGATTCAGGGAAGAAACAGCTTTTTACTTACCTTAGCAATGATACGAAACGTCTTTGTGCAGGACACACAAGCAACAAACAGACACAATTTTGAGAAATAACTGTGAAAATCTTTTCTCACGTATGTACAGTACACAAGAACTCCAATATAAGGCCAGTTTCGGGGGTTGCCTCGCAGTGTCCGTGGCACTAAATTCGTCGTTGGACGCGTGGTGCGTGGTGGCGACGCATTGTTGACACTGCTTGTGCGCTGAGAAACTGCGTGGGCCAGCAGTTCTAGGAAGAACTAAATCAGTCGGCCTTATATTGGAGTTCTTGTGTAACATAATTAGCATGACTTACTTTCCGACCAGAAGTGAAGTTAAAAAAATAAAAGAACAACTCTAATGCATAGAAAATTTATGTAACATATCAATGCTTGGAATGAACGAAATTTTCGAAACCGACATTCAGACCCCTAACAGAATTGAAAAATTTTAAACTTTTTGACCTTGTGGTAATTTCCAAAACTAGATAAAATCCAAATAAAAGATCTTCCTTTGACGCAAACCTAATTTTTTTGCGAAAAGGCATACGTGTTTCTAACTATTCGAACATGGATTAGAATTTGTGTTGCAAAAATTTTGCACGTATTTTCTCCATCAAGAAATGCAAGAGACAAGGTTTCAATTTAACAAGAACCTCTTATCTATTTTTTAAGATCAATAAATGTCACTGAAGTTGGAAATTATTTACAGTTTTCATGATTTTCAAGAAATAATGTACTACTTGAGGTCGCATGATTGAAATTTATGTTTAATGAATTTTTTGGGTAGTTTTTCGATCAAGAAATACTCTGAAAAGGGTTCGATTCAAGAAAGAACTTTCATCTATTTTTAATAAATTGCTAAATATTACAGAATTGACTAAGGAATTCAAACGTCCCCAGATTTTCAGGGAATAATGCACTAATTCCGCTTGCATGATTAAGGTTTCTGTTTCCAAAGTTTTTGGGTAGCTTTTGACCAGAAGGCGTTAAGATGTTAAGTTTGTTTTACTTTTCGTTAATTCTACAAAAGGGTGTATTATTTCCGGGAAGTGTATACAAATGGGTCCTAAGTGAAAATTTTACTCATTTTTAGAAAGATACCACTAATGGGCAAAGGAATTTTCAAGAAGAAAGTTTGGTAGGTTTCGCTAATATTGAGATTTTTTGCCTTCTGTTACACATTATGTAACAAAAACGTTATGAGGAATCGAAAAGAATAAATTTTGTTGTTAGGAAAGGGGTTGTGTTATTTTAATGTGCCAACAAATTTTAAACAAAGAAATTTTGGTGGGTTTCTAAAATTTTCAGTTTTTTTGGTACTTTTGTTACTTTGGTAAAGGTGTTATCTTATGAGAGACTTGCTTAAAAATTCGAAAAAGCAATTTTGCTGGTTTTCGCGAGTGTGCAGTTTGTTGCTAGTTTTTTTACAAGTTAGGAAACAAAAATTCTGAGATGAATCGAGAAGAGTGATTTTTATTTGTTGGAAAATGTGTTTTGTTTTTTAAAGCTTGCTAATAAATTTTCAAGAAAGAAATGTTACTGGGTTTATCCAATTTTCAGTCTTTTTTATTTTTGTTACAAGTCATGTAACTAAAATTCTGAAAGGAACCGAAAATAGTAACTTTTTTGTTCTTAAAGGTGTTATCTTATGTTAGGCTTCCTCACAAATTTTCAACAAACCAATTTTCGTGGGTTTCTGAAATGGTCAGATTTTTGTTACTTTTATGAAAGTTGTGTAAAAGAAATTCGAAGAGGAATCTCGAAGGGTGACCTTTGTTGTTAGAAAATGTGTTTTTGTTACATAAATATTGGTAACGAATTTTCAACAAAGCAATTTTTTGGGGTTTCGCGAATTTTTATGTTTTTGTTTCTTTTGTTACAAGTTATGGAACAGAAATTCTGAGAGGAATCGAAAAGTGCCAATTTTGTTGTGAGAAAATGTGTTTTTCTTTATTTAAATCTTGGTAACGAATTTTACAGAAAGAAGTTTTGCTAGGTTTCGTAAATGTTCAGTTTTCTTGTTAGTTTGTTTACAAGTTATGAAGCAGATATTCTGAGAGGAATGGAAAAAAGTAACTTTTTTGTTGGAAAGGGTGTAATCTTATGTTAGGCTTGCTTACAAATTTTCAAGAAATTAAGTTTGCTGGCTTTCGCGAATATTCAAGTTTTCGTTACTTTTGTTTCAAGTTATGTAACAGAAATTCCGAGAGAAAGGTTGTTTTGTTAGTTTGATCTTGTTAATAAATGTTTGGGTGAAAGCATTTAGAATTTTAAAAGGTTTTGGAGGTTCGAACTTAGCGTTTTTCACCCCTCATCTTCTGTACATTTTTTCTGTACATTTTTCAATTAGACCTTGGCGCTGGAGAGACCTACACATACCTGGGCGTGCCACAGAGCCGCATTCAGGGGCCTATTTCATAAAAATTACAAGTTCACAAGTTACAAGTTACTAACTTACTAGTTTGTAATTACAAGTTCTTGTATTTTGTGTTTCACAAGAGTTTTACGTCCACTCGTATTTACAAGTAATATCTCCTACAATTTACAAGCGCTGTTACAAGTGCGCGCAGGCGCACTTAACGTATCATGGCTGCTAACCTCCTAGGCCCTATGGTGATTGCGTATTGAGGATCGCTGTTTATAACTTGAAAAAGATAAATTGAAGAAAAAACAATTTAATGTCGTCTTATCATCTTAAAAAATCAATTTCATATATATTGTGAAAGTTAGTACACGGAGCATAACGATACTTTCCGATGGTAGATAATAAAATATTTAAAAAGAATTATCATGGCATTAATATAAGTTTGTATATCAATACTATGTTTCAATTACGTTAGTGGTAACCTCTTTTTTCCTGTATCCTTCGGTGTGTCACTCAAATTGCAAACAATTAATATACTGGTCACGGGCAACGGTTTCTAGCCTTTCCTAACCTCAAATATATATACTTCTTTCAACGTATATTATGCTTCATCAACTTGAGTGTAACCGATAATTATAGCTACACTCCAATAAGTGGTTCTTTAATTAATTCATCAACCAATTTCCACGGTCAGAAATATCAGTAAACTTCCTTAAAAGATAACTTGTATTTACTTTTACCACTTTTACAAAACCGCAAAGACCCTCCGAAATTTGTCTACAAATCACAAGTGCTACTGACAAGCCATAAGCTTTATGAAACAAAACGCTTGTAAAACTGCGCGATATTACTTGTAAACGGAGTCACCGTACTTGTAACGTGTAAAAAGTGTCAACGACTTTGTGAAACGCACACTATTAATACAAGCAAAAAGTTACTAGACTTGTACTTGTAAATTGTGACTTGTAGGTTTTATGAAATAGGCCCCAGGACGTGACATCTATAAAGGATACTCTCCGATGCAGATACAAACGTCTGATCCGACGGATATGGTCTTCCGAACTGTCGGCGAGGAACAAAGTATCTGCAACGAACATGCTTGCCGTCCCCGTAGTACTCTATTCATTTGGAGTAGTTCCATGGACAAAGGACGAGCTCAGATCCCTCGATATCGGGTCCTGAAAGGTTATGCACATGAACAAAAGCATGCACCTTAAGTCTTCTGTTCCACGACTTTACATCTCACGCCGTAAAGGTGGTCGCGGAATACTGAATCTTGAATGTCTTCACAACAGGATTATTCTGAGTACAGCACATATGGTCGCAAATGGACAAGACCCACTTCTTAAAATGGTCAGGACACACGAAGAAGTGGGTAAAGGGGCGTTTCTGTACAAAGCAGCGGAGGAGGCTGCTGAAACACTCGGACTTGATTTCAATATTAGGGGTGAGCAAAATGCATCAAATCGTATCCATCTTGAATACTCACTCCTGAAGGCCCGGATTAAGAAAGCACAGGAGAAAAACTTCCACGAACAGCTCCTCGACAAGAGGATGCACTGCATCTTCCACAGAAATGTGGAAGATCAGTCGATGTCGTATGAGCTAACATTTGCTTTCCTTAGATCACCCGGATTGAAGTCGGGCACGGAGGGCTTCATTTTGGCATGTCAAGACGGTGTCATTTCCACT